>CATQJL010000326.1:15974729-16532701 GCA_958299035.1 Cylicocyclus nassatus
AAAGTGTTTACCCCCTCCTTTAGCGTTCTTTTTGCATAGGTACACTCGTGCAGCTTAAAGGCAGTGTCCAGGCAAATCTCATATGGATTTTTTGCCCAGAAATTGTCGAAGAGGTCCTAGTTAGAGTACTGCCCAAACGGCAGCACAATTCATTAATTCACGGCTGAGAAATCCATCCTCAAACACTCCGCGGCTTCACCGTGACCGTAACACTTGGGATGAGTCCCAGCTTAAACGTAGTGTTAAAGTGAGCGAAGTCGTTTTCGGGATACGGTCACGGCGCAGGTGCGGGGTTTTCGGAGACTGATTTCTCAGCCGTGAATGACGAATTTGCGCTGCCTCTTGGGCAGTGCCATAGTTAGGACCCCCTCATCAATTTTCGGGTGGAAAACCTATGCGCTCAGATTTACCTGGAGACTGTCTTTAATTCATATCCGTCATTGCGCTCTCACACTGCTGCCTATTTCAAAATCAGTCCGTAGCATATTAATTCAATTATGATGATATCTATTCAGTCCTGGCTTAGCTTTGAAGGCTTGTAAGTGGTGTGCCACCTGTTCTTTCCCTGATAAAGCCATTGAAGATACCGTGTGGGATCAAGTGCGCAGAGTTGCCTCTCAACGTTGAGATTCAAGACATTTTATGTAGGTCGAATGCTCTAACCATGGGCATTGCGAGTGCGGACGGTGCGTCTGCGATGAAGGTTTCAATGGTGCGCGATGTGGTGCTGCTGATGAAGTAGGATCCGCTAGATAATTCACTAGTATAGAAATAGTGTAGTGATAGATAGTGATTAGCTTAGGCGTCGTAGCCTCTCGATTTTAAATGCCTAAAACAAAGTTTTTGTCCAGATAGTGACGATGAGTCCGCCCGAAGAGGAGGAGATGCCAGAAGAAGAGCCCAAGGATCCTGTTGGAGCGGCGGAACCCACAACAGTGGAGGAAGACGTTCAGAATATGGTGAGTGGTACAGTGAATCGGAGAAGGTGATAATTTGTTTTTCAGGCAGAGGATCCAGTGTCACAAGAGGACAACAATGCAGTCGAAAGCACAGAGAGTGACTACCCATCAGAGGCGGAAACAGCGGAGGAATCAATGACGTCATCAGCAGTATTAGTATCCCTCACCACCATTGCGCTTGCATTCGCTTTCATCTGAAATTTCTCTTCCGAAAGCGATTATTGTTAAAATTATTGTAGTTTTCGAACTTTTAGTTCCTGCGGTTTGTGCTAATGCTAACACTCTTTAAACTACTTAGAGAGAGCATAATTATGCATTAGCTTTGATAGCCCAGCAGTGCGGTTGAAATGAGTGCCTTTTGTATTATCAACTGTTATACCTCGCAAATCCACAGTTGATCCAGCGATTTCACGGTTTGCGTCACTTTAATATTCGATATTCTGCACCAAATTTCATAAAGCAGAAGGTCGGTCACGTGTTTGTTGTGTGGATGGCCACGTGTGTCCTATATGAGTAACGCGAGAAGATCCGTATTCTTATGTATGTAGCCATTAAGCATTTGGCGATTTCTCAGTATTTTGATTTGTATGTATGCCCTCATTAGAGCCGTTGTCATCTTCATATTTTTTTGTATATAACTATTTTCTCATGTAACAAATGAATGTCCATAAACACAGGCAAAGATTTGTTGAGCATGGTTTAGATGTGTTTATTAGCTTTGTCAGTGAATGAACTCATTAGTGTAGACCAAGACTAGCATGATTAGTGTGCGCGACATTTATTTTTTGGTTCAAGTTACTTTATTCTTCATGGTCTGTCTGCTACCGTACTTTGCGTGTATGCAACACAAACTGGGTTACAGGACGGTTAATGTTGATAGAGACATTGAAGTCAAATGTTAACATACCATTGGGTGCTTCATTTTTCCCTTTTGATTATAATCGAAACATAGTCACTGAGCATTATCATTTGTGTAAGTGACCTCTTTCGTACTGGCAACACCTTGATCGCGAAACCCCGCTGTTAGCGCTTCAGAGAGCTAGATTATGTGGCAAATGGGTAGCGTCTGAGCGGAAACTCAAATTTGATTTTGTTCAGTAGGTCTTATCCGCTACGTCTAAAGAATGTAGTAGTGATCAAAAACGGGAGGTGGCCTTACAGCTGAGACCAGCCTTCGGCACATGTTTTTCATTTTTTCAGTTTTTCTCCGGTCAGAATCAGTGAAAGTGGGAGCCGTTGTGATCAATGATATAGCGTTGAATATACAAAATAGTGGTTTTTTGGACAATTTCGTTCACGACAGGGCAAATTACAATGATTTTTAATGTGGCTTTGTAACTATGACCAGCACTATAGCTACTAAACATTCTCGCTTGTTAAAGCTATGTTGCACAATTGCCTCAATTCTAACTTCAGAGATTTTCACGAATGACGGGTTTATTCTGAGTGAAAGACATTGCAATTGTAGTAGAAAATTAGAAGGTGCTGATAATGAATAATAATCTACTTTATTGATTTTGTCGGAAAAAGTTTGAGCTACAAGACTAGGAGTTGGTACAGGGGGTAAGTGAGGGTGCTGATTATGAATAAATCGGCTTTAGCCGGGTATGCCAGCAAGTTTTAGATACGGCTGCTCCAGTTATTCGGTAAATCATTCGAAAATTTATACGAAATTCGACTCCCAATGTTCAAATATAATCGATATTCATTCATTCAATGTTTCTGATTTTGCGATTTTATTTGGGATTCATTCATTCGAAAATTTTTAAATCTCGAATTTATGCGATATTTGTAGATTTCTTATTTTCGAATTTACTCGATATTTGTTCATTCAGCGAAAAATTTCGATTTTCCCCAAGTATATTGGACACTGTCGTTGTTTGAGCTTCATGCGTCTTCCTAAAATTAACCAAATGTTTGGACAAAGGCAAGGTTCATTTGTTCTTCATTTAAATGCTCCGACGGAGGCGATTTGACAGAAACGTTAGGCGGAAAGGAGTCATACTAACCTTGGTGAAGCAATCCAGCAAACAATATCAGAACGCCGAGAATCACAGGAATATGGAGTATTCTTCAACGCGTAGAAGCAAACTGCTTTTGATTTGTAAGAGAGGTGCCCTTCATTAAAGGCAGCATCAGGGCAAGTCGGCGACCCATGGCTGTCATTGGCCCTACTGTCACGCTAAATAAAAATTTGAGCATCAAGTTGCTTGAAACAGTTGAAAACAGGATGATTTCGCACCCTCCGACAAAGCCCAGACGAGATTGATATGACTAGGAGCTTAGGCAGTCAATTAAATAGTGTGAATGCAGATTTGCTCGCTAGTTCAGAATAAATATGCATTGGTGGTCTAGTGGGCTGGCGGAGAACCCAGGCGGGCGGAGGGCTTCTTCCAGAGCGATATTTTCGCTTACTATGTCAAATCAGGGTCGACAAGAGGACTGAATGGCACACCATTGCCCTCATACGACTCCCCCCCCCCCCCCTCTGCCACCGCTGACTCTCAATAGACACCCACCCAGCATTATCGTTTACCTACCGTATGCATAACATAGAGGTCCTGCCAAGCGCAATGAGCAACATTCTTGTGATTGGCACGTCGAAAGCTCCTATGGAAGTTTCAGCGAGTTTGTGGCTTTCAGATACTGGGCCACTCAAGTTAAAAATTCATTTTCAAACATGATTAGCTACCTCTTTCTGCACTCAATACAGAGCACTGCTCCGCCTTTGCCCATATGAGAAATCACGATTCAAATAATCGCTATTCTATGGGATTAGGATCCTGCCAAACTCTCGTTAGTTCCAAGTCGCTTTGGTTGTGGTTTCAGCAGTTGTTATCCAGATCAAAGAAGACGAATCAGGCTCAAACCACAGCTGTAAAATCTATGAGATTCAGCCTATTGGACTTTCTATGAAGAGAAGTTAATGGGTGTGGCACAACCCCAGAAAGGTGTTGCTGCCACATTTTTTCTTTGGGATTGTGCCACACTTCCATTGAGTTACCTTCGAAACATTCAGCATCCAGGTTTGTTCTATTGTTAAGACTGCTAAACCTATTTTTCACAGCATAGATTTCATCCGAAGTCGTCACATTTAGAAGAAGATAAAGTATTTTTTCCTATGTTCATGGCAAATATTGGGGCGGTAGTACGCTAGAACTGCGCTACTACGTATATTGCGTATTTGATAGCTCAGGTCTCTCATTTTCACAGGAGTGATTTCAGCCTAATTCGTCTTCTTTAATCTGAGTTATAATTGTCGAAATCAAAACCACTAAGCGAAATGAGGCGAAATAATTGACTGGCTCTCAATTCTATAGCTTGGCAGTCATTTGGAGAGGGATCTACCAAGTGGACAAAAAGGAGTAATGCCTTATGTTGAATGAACTAACAAGTAACTCATCTTCAGAACAACTTTATCATGTTCGGAAATGAAATTTGGAAACCCCAGAAGTCGCTGAAATTTGATCTACAAGGGCTAACATGCTAATTATTGATATGGTCATAGTGAGCTTCTTGAATAGTGGCCTCAACTGGCCTTGTTAATAATATCGTGGTATCGCTAACATCAGTCTACGGCTCCCTTCCGTCTTTGACTCCTCAATACGACCCGATGTGGCATACCACACCCCAAGCTTGACCCGGCAGAAGATCGCTATCTTGAGGTAGACGACACACTTTCTTCGTCGGTATCAGGAGCACTAAATAACGTATTACTATACCAGACATGTGGCATCCGAAGATAGCCGGCAGATCCGAGACATAGACGTTCAAATTTGGAAGACGACGTGAAAGACGAGGAGAGATAAGATGTGCGCATTAATGAAATGTATGTTCCAAAAATCATGCAGTCAAGGGAATACCGCGATTATTTTGAATTAGAATAGTAAATGGAGAAATTTCAGCAAACAGACTACGACCCGTAATTACAATCCTTTTTGTGGTATTATTTCAATCCATGTTTCACAAGCCGCAAAAGTCAGATCTCAAGACTCCGCTTATCAAGTTTTCGCAAATTTCATTTCACCGAACTGATTTATAGTGCACCAACCGCCTAATTTCACACTTGGAGCGGTTTGAAGGAACTTTCCTTAAGGCCACAAAACCATCAAGATAAGTCAGTGGAAAGGACTTTGCTTACAGTCGCGGACCCCATCAAGATAGCAGTCAGTAACACGAGTTCGTGATCATACCAAAAATCACTGAAGGTTGCAGTCTCAACAACAACTTTAGGACAAATCAGCATCGCAATTTTTTAGAATCATCGCGAGGCAGTTATCAAGTTAACGTGCTTTGGGGTTGCTTTTGACGTAGTTGTCGCCTCGGTAGGAATTATTTGCAATGTTGGACAATTGCTAGTCTGGCAGATTTACTGAGTCAAATGACTTGCCCGCATCGGTGGTTCAGTGTTAGAATGCTCGGGTGCCACACGGAAGGACCGAGTTCGATTTCCGGCTGACGCACCAGAATTACTGGACTAACTGCTTTGATGTTGCCTTAGGCGTAGTTGTCGCCTTGGTAGGAATTATTTGCACGTTAGATAATACGCTAGCCTGGCAGATTAATTGAGTTAGACGACTTGCCCTTACAGGAGCAGTGGAAGAATGTCGCATATGATAGGCGAAGCGAAGTGACTCAACAAGCATGTGGATAGAGATACACCGCAGGTCATGCTTATGCATACCTTTACGGTACTTATTATATAATTAGTACAGGCATAGTGATATGTATAAAGAGAGGTGCCGACAATTTTGGCACAGCAGTATCGAGCTTAATAAGCTTTAGATGGAAACGGCTGGTCTCTTTGAACATCTCATAGAACGCCTTAAAGGCAGTGTCCGGGCAAAAACTCGATTTCTAGAAAATACACTTACCGGGATTTATCCGCAACGCTGAATCCGAAAATCCACATGAGAAGGCGCAAAAACGGCGAGAACATGCGTTTTCCAAAGCCTTACAATTTAAAATTTGACGGTCCCCGCCAGGCAGAGACGCAGAGTCGCTGCGGGACTCTACGACTTTAACTGTTGCGACATGCGTACTCTGCCGCATAGCAGGAACTCGGACAGCACGGAGGATCCCGCCCCAAGGCGTAGGTTTCCCCATTTTTTGGTCGTTTTTTTGTTTTAGGTCGAGCGTTATGATCAGAGTTGAGCAAAAGGTCAGGCACAAGTCGTTTGGAAACGACCCCCCCCCCTTCCAGGAAGATCCCCTCTTAATCCTCTCCACCTCCGGAACTCCAGAGTATGACACTCTGCAGGAGACGAGTTTGTCCTGCAGAGTTTTCGAATTTTAGAAGACTTATGATTGCTTTTCTGTAATTGTACATTACAAGACGCAGTTTGACGGTAGATTTTGATGCGAATCGCCCTATTGAACGAGCCAGAATATTCCCAGGAGTGGGGTGTTTTGCTCATTTTTACTGAGGCAAGAAGAGGCTATGAGCTAATACTCATTCCAGGAATGGACTGTTTTCTAAATTTTGAAGACAAGTTAATTGGGTGAGGCGCAAGCCTACAAAAGCTCAGGCGGCCTGACCTTTTGAGGGGTTGCGTCTGATCCCATGAACTTTATCTCCGAAGACGCTTTTTCATCCAAGTTTTATGCAATTCGCTAGCACAAAGCTCGAACATTCTACAGTAGGTGTTTGAGCTTAGCTCGACTTGTTTCGGCTTTGTGGTAATCCGCGGAGTTGACGCGCTCAAGGTGAAAAACGTGATGTTTGGAATATTGGCAGACTTCCTAATCCAATATTTGAAAGCGATATGAATTCTTATCTCTAGCATAGACTGATAGGGAACATTACTTTGTTATGAGTATGCAAAAGCTGACTTCTTTCACTGAAACCAAGTTGATCATGTTCTGTAGTGCTAGTAGAAGTGATATGATATCTAGTTGCGGAAACTACACTTAATTTACACAGCAAGCTTCTTTGGTGACATTAGTAGTGTCAGGTAAGGGATGAAGAATTGAAATTTGGCTGAAACTTCAATGGAGTCAATCAATATGCTGGTCATGACAGTCATTACTGCAATTCTATTGGAGTTGTGATATGCATCGGTCTGAAGCTCTTCTTCTTCATCTTACTCGATCGTAGTATTTCCTTAGTGTTGAGCGAATTAGATCCTTGATTACGGCCCCCTCCCCCTCAGTCTTACCACCAATACGACCCCCCAGGTCGGGCGCGCCTGACCTCATGCTCAACCTGGTTATGATGTCGCACTTGCGCGATGTTGTGTCTGAGGGGGGCCACTCTCGCATGGCACTGAAATCCCAAAAGCCCCATCTTGCCCGGACACTGCTTTTAAATGTGATCTATCAGAGAGTGCCCTCTGCTTTTCTTACTGAAACTCGTAAGTTCCCGCTCGGACTGTCAAGTTGGAAAGATCCTTTAAATTGAAAGTTAGATCCATTACAAGCAATATCGGTGGCTCTAAGAACAGAAGTGAGTATTCTAAAAATTGAATCTCTAGTGGGAGGTGGGAATCCTTGTCCGCCACTGGTATGTATGTCCCTGAGCACACCAGCAAAACTCTCTTTGAACCACTTACGGAACACAGTATAATAAAGGTGAGTTCGGAGATTCCTTTCAAGGCAGCGTCAAGGCAAGTCTGGACATATGGGGATCTCAGTGGATAGTAATTTTGGGGCCCTAACTAAGCCACTGCCCAACCGGCAGCTCAGGTAGCGCTCTAACGGCTGAGATATTCCCCTCGAAACTGGACCCTGCGATCGTGTTTCGCATGGATTCATGGCGCAAAGCGTGGGTCCTGACGCGAAACTGCCATGAATCCATGCGAATACGATCACGGGGTCCAATTTCGAGGGGAATATCTCAGCCTTTAGAGCACTACCTGCGCTGCCGCTTGAGCAGTGCTTTAGTTAGGGCCCCAAAAGTACTTTCCACATAAAATCCCCATAGGTCCAGATCTCCTGGACGCTGCCTTTAAAGGCACCGTTCACCCTAAGTTGAGAGTATTGAGCTTTTGGCAGCATACAATAGTAGGGCCCTTATAATCCAGTGCCCAAGTCGCGGCGTAAAGTGTCGCTTTGGAAGCGAGAAAATCGTTTCGCAATAGCGAAGATGCACACGGACCTTTATCCATGCCAGCCTCTCCCCATCCATGCCCGGCCATTTAGGGCCGCATGCACTAACATCCTCGCGGGGAGGGGATCGCAGCTTAAAGGAAAGCTTTATATTTCGAAAGTCCAGAAACCTGGATTTCATGTTGTATACCTATCCGTAAGTATTCCTACTACCCTTCACTATGAACATGTTGAACAGGAGCGAGAAGCTGTACGAACTGCATTTTCCAGCTTTTGTATGATCCCTGGTGATCCCCGGCGCTTTTCTTTAAAGTCATTTTTCTTTCTTCGAAGTTAACGAAAAACCTCCAAAGTTGTGCAGATTATCTGACCCGACAGTGCCAAGCATGTTGCTGATAAGAACAAATGATGTTTTGTAGTCAAGAAATTTTCGATGATCCACAGGTCGAAATCTGAGGTTTACCGAAAAATTCGACTTTTCAAAAACTCATTTGTTCTCATCAGCAACATGCTTAGCACTGTTGTGTTAGATGTTCAGTACAACTTTGAAAGGTTTTCGTTGACTTCGGAGGAAGAAAAATGACTTTAAAGAAAAGCGCCGGGGATCATGAGGGATCATACAAAAGCTGGAAAACGCAGTTCGTACAGCTTCTCGCTCCTGTTCAACATGTTCATAGTGAAAGGTAGTAGGAATACTTACGGATAGGTACACAACGTGAAATCCAGACATCTGGAGTTTCGAAATATAAAGCTTTCTTTTAAGTTGCGATCCCCTCCCCGCGGGGATGTTAGTGCATGCGGCCCTTAAGCGCTCTGATCTAGTCACCGTTCCGGAAAGCCGGCCTGTGGATTTTCCGGAAATGGGATTGTCGAAGTTTTTGCGCATTCTCGACTTCATATCCTGAAACGGCAAAAATGTGGAAGCCGAAAATCTGGGTGGACGGTGCCTTTAACGTGGCACCCTCGATACAAATTTGCCAAATTTTGCTTTGTTGAGGCGTATGAGTTGTTTAGTAACAACACCGATAACATCAGTTTGTGCGGTCTCACAGTCTAGCAGGTTATGACGTTGCTGGAGGGGGGGGGGCATGTCCAGAATACTCCCCTTGTCCATGCGGGGACAATCTTATACCCATATATCTCCTTCTTTGCAAACCAATTTTCTACTTCCAGTACATTGATGATTCCCACATCGTATGCTCGACCCAGGCACGGACGACTACCTGCTATGACCTGCTCGACATGAAAGCTGACATGAAGTTTGCGCGGGAAAAACCAAAAAGTTGGCCTTCCATCCATAATGTTTAGCTATGCTTAAGTATAGGAGATATCAAGACTAGGTGATACACGAAGCGAGGCAGTAAAAACATTCTTGTGCACTACTCTTTTTGCACCGTCACCATGTGCAGAGTTGTTCCCTGCATCGCGAACCTTGGGCAGTGTCAACATCCTGAAAGCTGCATCAATCCAAAAAGCTTTTCAATTGACGCAAAGTAACTTCATTCTTCCACCAAAACCAATCAAAATGCGAGACGTCTTTGATTTTGATGGTACGCTGGCATATAACAAGTCAGCGCAATTTCGGACAACTTCATTGGCAATAAGCAGAAGACGGTGGTTTCAAAGGAGGGTATAACAGGATCAAGCCCTGAATGTTTGCAAGGCTCGGCACAAGGTGCCCTTTACAGTTTTTGAAAATGAAGCTCTCCGTTGACTCCGCAACAAATATACGACATTCCTTATGACAAAAATGCAAAAAGTAGAAAAGGTTGATAAAAATGAAAATGAACAACAAAGAAGGAACAACTTATGATGTTTGTAATCTTGCAATGGCTGCATGCTTTGTCCGGCGACGTATTCGGAATGTACAACATCTACTTTCATTACTTTCGCCGCAGGTCATCGTTTTAGCATTCGGGCGCGGCAAAAGTCACGAACTTGCGCTATGGATTGAAACACGCTGGCGCCGAGTGTCTATACCTAACCGTAGCAGCGTGCATAGCGATTGCAGCAGAGTGGTGCTGCTCAACTGCTTAAAGGCAGCGTCCAGGGAGATCTGGACCTATGTGGCTTTTACGTGGAAAGTACTTTTGGGGCCCTAATTAAGGCACTGCCCAAGCGGCAGCTCGAGAAGTGCTGTAATGGCTGAGATATTCCCCTCGAAACTGGCCCCCGCGAACGTAATCGCATGGATTCATGGCAGTTTCGCGCCGGGATCCACGCTTTGCGCCACGAATCCATGCGAAACACGGTCGCGGGGTCCAGTTTCGAGGTGAATATCTCAGCCATTACAGCACTACCTGAGCTGCCGCTTGGGCACTCCTTAGTTAGGGCCCCAAAAGTACTTCCCACGTAAAAGCCCCATAGGTCCAGATCTGCCTGGACGCTGCCTTTAAAGCTGCAATTGGCTGCTTTTGCTTAAATCTACCAATTTCTACCAATTTTCAAGCGAAAATTTGCGCTTAGGACACAGACCTCGTTCTGCCCTGATAATAGTCACCAGAATTCAGTACACATAGACTTTTTTTATTACGACTGTATTATTCGGCCACTTTTCTGTGAAGTCAGTGACCGAAATGAGATAATCATAGAACGCTTCATATGCAGATTTATGATTTTCAGCTTTGACTCGAGTCATTTGAGCTAAATTTTTCCTTTTGACATACTGAAATTTGACAATAAATATAGTATACTTCTTCACTTCCATTACGGAAGAAACTACACACCGAACAACGAAAAAATCACCGGTAATGAATGACAGAAGCACGAGATTATCGAATATCTGACAACTCTAGCTGATGAGACATAATCTGTGACTATGGCCCGTAGTAAACCCCACTTCATTTCAGATGATCTCAAACTGAGGGGCTGAGTTGAGGTATTTAAGATAAACTGACTAGCGGTCACTCTCACATGCTTAAGAATGCGACCTGATCTGAAGGGTTATCGTCAGGGCATGTGTCGCGATGAATTCACCTGAAGTCCGTAAGAGCAGCCTCGATTTTGAGATGAATTGACCGAAATAGTGTGCAAGGGATGAGACGCAGAGAAAAATCCCGTAAGTTGCTCGTGAGTAACTAACGGGACATCGTACTTGACGTATTGTTGCAGTACAAGATTGCGCAAAACTGTACAATACGGTGCCCAAAAAGGGAAGGATCAATGAACAGCTGATTTCGGCAAAAAAAAGAAGAATAGGTTTTTTCCTTTTTGCAGAGTTTGCTTAGTTTTTCTACAAAGGCTACTCAGAGCGACAATCTCTTTATTTATTTCCATTCGATTTTGTCCCTACTTCCTCAATTTTTGATGGAATTTTGGTTAAAAAAACGCAGTTTTGTTTGTGCACATTTAGTTTGTGGATTCCCTTGATAGGGGCCGTCATCGATTTTCTTTGATGGTGGCCGCTATCAAAGATTGCTCAGTGATGCGCAAAAATTCGCCACTGTCCGGCGCCGAACCACAGTCGTGCCGGCTTAGTACCAGTCACATACCTGTTTGAGCAAATCTGCACAAGAGGTGTAGGTGTTTCCTTTTTGATAGCGCGCAAGATTTTTATGCCTGAAAAGCGATCCGCATTCAGATCAATAGCTCGCCGGATGCTAGACCGGGGCGCCATACGATCAACTCAGGTCCGTCTCAGGGCAGATCCCCTGAAAGGAAGTTTACTACGGGCCTATTACTCCGCTGTCATACCCGATCGGAAACACGAGAGAAAAAGAAGTACGGATATGCTTGCTTAGTGAAACAGACGTGACAAAGCTAAGTCCAGCACAAGTCCAGCATTTGTCATTATAGTGAGATAAATTGCGTTTCACATCCCTCACTAGAAGGTAGCATTTCAAAAAACGCACACAGCACATTGTAGCGAGGTTCAGCCTGAGCCTCTAAGTAGCTGGTAAGCTACATCAAAATGAAGGCTGATATCGAAATTAATCACAAATCAAGGAAACAACAACTAAATCATCAATAACACAATGAAGCAGTGCCTGTGAAAAAAAAATCCTGGTACATCGTAGCCGGTAATAACTCGAATGCGTAGTTGCGAGCAACCTTCGACGTCTACAAAAGAAGAGGACAGCAATGTTATAAATCGCTCAAATCTTTACCTAGAAAATGTTACTCGACTGGAATTATTTGTTTTTACGAAATCACTATAAACTCGCCACCACACGATCAGTTTGTAAGGTAACATATGTCAATGTGACTGTCGGTGATTAAAGCACGAGCAAGGACATGCATGTACAGGCAAGCATTATTATTCAGATGAATGGGAGGCATGAAGCATGATAGTGGATAGCGAATAGTCAAGTCCGTGATGTCTGCCGCGCTCTATAAAGCGATGACCTGCGGCGAAAGTAATGAAAATAGATGTTCTGCATTTCGAATACGTCGTGTCCGGCGCGCACCGCTGCGCGCATGGAGCACGATTACCGACGCGATGCAAAGTTTTTGAAAGGCTGTAATTAAGCGGGAAAGAGGTGGTTTGGGATGGTTTAAAGACTGGCTTGTAGGGTTTTGAATTTAGATTATAAATCTATGTGAAAATGCGGGAAGATTATGTGAAGAGTAGAAAATTTATGACATTGTTCTCTCTAAGCAGCCACCTCATATGGTTCTCGAGGTTGCTCAAAAGCCACCTAACTCCGAGAAAAATTTGTCACCCTCAGACATAATCTTTTCATGATTTCTCATATATAGTTGTTACTCCCTATTGCGCATCTGCACACCAATTTTGGTGTCATACTATTCCCACTTCGCTGTTAACAAGCCTTTTGTTTATTTCGAGGCACATTCCCGCGCTTGCACGGAGAGCGGGAGACTGTTGTTTTTGTGGGGAATGGGAGCCGTAGGGCAGTGATGAGCATGTGCGACGTGTCCAGAAGATGAGGAAATGGGTTAAAAGAGGGGCGGGGTGTGGGGTGTATGTTAAGAGGTGCAATTTTTATTGCCAGATGGACTCCAATTAGTGCAGGCCTAAGATCTTATGATATTCTAACAAGGGAACAATACTTGGTGTACGTGGCTTTCTGAGATGAGATGTATACCACTATATTCGTCTTGAAGCCTGATTCCAAATTCGACTTTCGTTTCTGCTAATCGTTTCTCTAAAAAAGTTATAAATGATTTTCGCGTCATTGATCGCCCAAAAAAATACGGTCGAGGATGCCTAGTCTTCAAAAAGAAGCTTGGTTGAGGCAATGCAAAACAGAAAAACACGAAAGGACTCGGACCTAAACCTGTATTAACTTGTGTGACTATCACACTAGTCAATACACCACATCGTAGCGGCGGTTTTGCCATTCCAACCATATTTCCCTTGTCGCGAAAATCCTTCATAATTTTTGAACGATTAGCAGAAACGAAAGTCAGACTCGGAATCAGCGATCCAAGGCGAGTGTATGGTATACATCTCATTTCAAAAGGCCATGGACACCAAGTATCGTTTCCTCGTGCAATTCAAATTTTTTACAAGACACATGTATGATTTTCCCACGGGTTGCTCGATCTTATTGGCTTGAAGTAGATATGAAACATAAGTATTGAAGGTCAGAATCCGTGAAAATGCAACTAGTGTCTCGTGAATATTTCAATCAAGTTTTCACCGAAGGCCTTCAAACTTAGGCTCCCGCCAGAGTGCCGAAGTTATGCCAGCGCTACGCCAGCATTTCGATCGATACACGTGTATTTCGTTGGGGACATCTACCTGCTGAGCTAGCCCCGCCCCAACGAAATACACGTGTGTCGATCGAAATGCTGGCGTAGCGCTGGCATAACTTCGGCATTCTGGCGGGAGCCTTAGCAAGTGGTAGCCTTCACACCAGCATCTCTGCTTCCGCGCAGGACTCTGCACTTCTTTCACGAATATGCTCTCTAATCGTATCCAATCGATTGAGGCTCCGCCTTTCCCGCACTCACGGTGGGAAAATGATCAGAGAGCATGTTCGCGAAAGAGGCGCGGAGCCCAGGCAGGGCCCGGCACGCGTTGGTATGAAGCGTTTCTGGAAACGAAGTCCCCCATGACTTCGCGAAAATTTACGAAGTCCCTCTTGACGTAAAAATCAGTAGGGAAACCCTTAATTAGTCAAAATAACATTAAAAAAGCGAAAAAAGCGCATTTTGAGGTAACTAATACAACAAAAAAAGCAAAAAGAAAACATTTCGAGTTGATTAAAGGCTCTGTCATTGAGTAGTGTACCATTTTAGCGCTCAGAATGTCGAGAACCTCCTAGGCCAACCAAATCTGTGGCCTCAACTATCTGGCAGTGCATTTTTCGCCACATAGTTCAAAGGACACCGCGTGTGATTGGAGCGCAATATCTATCAAAGCGTATAGATTTGCACTACTTTTGGCTCAAAAGAAGAGGAGAGGCAATAGTTTGATTCGCTCTCTTCACTATATAATAGATTTTTGTGCGTTTTAATCGTCCAAATCAAAAACGTCCAAAACTTATGTGAACTCTCCGAAATTTATGCTCCGAACCAACCCAGTTGGTTCGGTGGTTGGTCTAGAAACCAACAAATCCGGAACGGATATTCAGACACATAAGTTTTGGGAACTTTTTACATAACATAGTTTGGAGTAATATTGTATACTTGTTTACAGCGCACAAACAATCACATGGCTCCGAATTTGGGCTCTCTTGGTTCAACTCGTGAAACCTGACATGTTCGTCGTGTTTTTTGGCGCTTCCTCCAGGACCTCATAAAAACGATGTCCCCGTTGCTTCTAACTCCAAAAACGAAGTCCAGTTTGACCCCAAACCATCGGTGCCGGGCCCTGAGCCCAGGCGAGGTGGCCGCGCAGAAATGGAGCGCTGGTGCACCCGACACTGCGGTTGATAAGCCCTGTACTAAGCCAGAGCACTTTATCTGGTTTTCTTGAAAGACTCGCATAGCTCTGAACTGGGCTTTTAAGATGGTGACCCCTAAAAAGATCTCGCCTCCGAACCGTCTCCCGGGTGTGGGGGGGGGGGGGTGGGGGAAGCTGTTGGGGTGAGTGATGAAAGTTGGGAGTAGGGTTGATGAGCGTAAATTCGATCAACTCCTCAAAATTTTTTAATTGGTCAGTTTATACAAAATCAGTTTGACTGCTTTGCGTAATCAATTTTCAAGGTTTTTTCCGCTCCAAAGACTTCTTGCATTGGTGATTTCTTTACATCATACTAGGTTAAGCTGACACATTTTTTTCTGGCGTCCACTTTAGACCCCCTCAAAAACGATATCCCTTTTCTTTTGACCGCCAAAGCGATAATCAAGTCCCAGTGAGCCCCTGTGCCGAGCCCTGTATGTTTGTAAACGCATTGGAGGGAGGGGGATATATTGCGATGAAGAAGCGTGGTGTTAGCCACGCCCCCCTAAAATTTCATGATTGGAGAATGCTTGCTAAAACCAGATGATCGAAATCGATTTATCTACACTGAGTCATTCAGTTACACTCCTTCGAAACTCCTATACTTACACCCGATTGCGTGATTCTTCACTGAGTATCCTATCGGAAAGGGGCATTGATAACAACACATTTGTACGATGACATTCTGAAGTTAAGAAAAAAAAAGAGCGAGGCGATTTATTGCAGTAGAGAGAGATGAGGCATGTTGAGCAAGACACATAAGGAGAACCGCATTTAGTACCTGAAATACACAAATGAAATATCAAAATCATGGCTGTTTCTGTCAGCTAACCCATGATAATATGTATTGAGATCAGAAGCGAGGCGGTTGTTGGAGGAACTCATCCGTGACAATAACCGTGGAACGCCGACTGTACGAGTCCATCGGATCGACAGTTGTCAACGCTGGCTTCTCCGCCGTACCTCGTACTGCCTTAAGGTAGTCACTCGACTTGGCTGAACACCTTCAGCTGAACAGCAGAAATAAATGTCACGTACCTTTTTGCGCTTTACAAGCACTCTGAAGACCGTCAGCTTCAAACTGACAAAATATAGTTCTATGATGAGATATAGGAACAACATCAGTAATAACAAACTTGGTGGCCAAGACCATCCAAAGACCCACATTAATCGATCAACTGAAAATGAACTTTACGAGTTCAATATCAAACGCTTCTAATAAAACATCTTGATAAAATAGCACTGAGATGATGCGGAACATTAGTCATTGTTGGCGCTGATGCACACCCAGCTTGTGAAATGGTCATAAGAAAAAAAAATCAAAACTAGGCGTTTGCCAAATTGGTACTACAAATTTGTTTTGAAAAGTCATCAACGCTATGGAACCTACTCGTCGAAAATCTGCATTTATAACCTCACAAAAGATTTTTTTATTACAAGCTCAAAATGTATTGCGCGTGCGGTTCCTTTTTCAATCACATAAAAGAAGAATCAATGGTTTAGATGAAAGCCAAGTGGTAAACAAAAGTTATGGACAGAGCGAGTGTGCTTCATTCCAAATTGAGATAGGAACGGTTGAAAAATAGACGCGAATGCATACATGTCGCTACATGTCCCATGAGCCTATCCAACATAGAAGACTTCACTAAGTACTATTCGATAATACTGTTCTTGTAGACTATTTTGCCAGTAGAATTTGGGACGACAAGATTTTTCCACAATTCACATGCCCTTCTAATTCCTTTGAAAAGAAATCTGCGGCTACTGTTTAGCGCATCATAATCTACACAAAAAGTACTATAAAAAGCCCTGCTGGAATTTACCCGGGACAATGCTCGCTGCTTTACACCTTCGCGAAGAGACGTCCGCAGAAAGATTAAGACTACTGAAATCGAAATATCAAGGACACGCTGTATTTAAAAAGATTCGCCTTGATGAGCCGAGCACGCTATTTTCGGATTCAAAATATACTTATTCCGAGGAAGTTATGGCGAGTAGAATCCAAAAACGCGTGATTTTTCCAGAATTCACCTGCGCTTCTATCTTCTTTGGAAAGAAGTCTGAGCCCGTTTTTTAGCGCACAATAGTCTACAAGAACAGTATTATCGAATAGTACTTAGTGAAGTCTTATGTTGGATAGGCTGCTGCTTCACATATTCGCGAAAGGTCCTCCGCAGAAGAATTTGAAAAAACTGGAAACGGTATATCGAAGACATCGTACCCCCACTTCCAATACATCAGAAGATTCCCGCGCAGAGCTGAATCGAATGGTGGCTTTGGATTCAGGATTCGTCCACAACGAAGCGAGATATGGCCACGCGATGGTGATACATACATGTAGGCGACATGTCTCATGCGACATGTAGCGACATGTATGTATATTCGCGTCTATTTTTCAAAAAATGTGAGCGGTATTGTATAACTCCGAAAAAAGCACCTCCTTTCCTAGTTCTGTGCTTCCGTCACACAATTCTTCCTACGTTCCCTCGCTCTCATTACTAGTGTAATTTATTTAAAAAAGGTCCACCTCTTTCCAAAATCCAGATGATCTTCTCATTTAAAGCAGCGCATGATTTCCTTTAACCCCTATAGAATGCCATTTCTACCTCTGCTGTTGTCTATTCACAAATTAATTTGAAGCCCAATGAAGGCAGCTACAAGCATCTATCTGCGATATGCTATCGAACAAGTTTGAATGCTCTTTTTATAAAGTCCACTGAAACATCCTTATTTTCAATCGACTGTGCGCCTATACTTTACACTTGTCAGAGAGGAAGCATGCATCAGAACCCTCCACGATTGCGCTGACCCGCAATCCGGGTTCCCAGCGTAGTTTCGGACCTGCGCTGATTGGATTAAAAGTGTACTACCGCTTTGTAACTTGCTTCGCTTGACATCGGCGGTGAGAGAGCATTTTGTTAGCTCAGAAATCTACTGAATTCCGACTCTTATATCGCTTCGCTTCTTTTACTACTATTATCTCTGAGGCCCAAGGCATATCTCACGCGATTTTAGTCGCTGCGCGATTCGACACGTAACAATTCTTCGTTGTTGGGCGTAAGCGCTTTGATGGGGCAAGGCTTGGCGCATTTGTGACAATACACGAGAGCTACACGCCTATGCATATAAGAGCTATGCACGTTAAATAAGTAAAGATCTGGCCAAGTGCCATGTCGCAGTTTCAGCGATTTTCGGAATCGCTGAAGGTATGCTTTGATCCAAGAATGACCATGTTATGTGAATTTTGCGCAAAGGCCGTTCTCTCAATTCGCCTCACAGAGCAGGATCGTCGCGAATAGGACTACAAGAAGAAGGAAGAAGGTAGCGTATGTCGTCAAGTGCGAGTATCTCTCCAGCTCAACCCTGATTGCAAACGGATCAAAATTGCCATGGGATTCATGCGGGAGGAAGCTGTTTGAATAGAGGTTTGGATCTGTGAATGGAGGTTCAGATTTGTGATAAACAGATTTGGGCAGATAATTGTGAGATGTTGATACCTGCTGATGAAGCTGGGACTGTTTATAATTGACGAGTATACTAACTGCGGACAAATACATAGTAAGTGGAGTAAGCTTGAATTGGATGTTTTGAGAATGTGAGAATAATTCGACAAGAACATAATTCAAGTCCAGGGGCGGTATTTATCAATCTCCCACTCGCTGTTTGGGCGATTATTAAGAAGTACCCGCACAGGCGAGAGCGCCAATCCCGTGATTTATCAAAATTTAGAATGTGGCTCGATGTGGCAAGTTTGGCCATGGGATGAGGCTGCAAGCGCGCAACGCGGGCAGCAAAATTAGCGCCCGAGCCCGAAAGCGTCTACTATCAAATCTGTGGCTAGGGTCGAACACCGCTCTCTTCGAAAGTTTCTTGTTGATTTGTATAGAAGCCTCTCCCTGCGCATTTATTGAACTTCATTTTATATTTGGTCGATGTTGGAATATCCTGTTTTCCAGGTTTCACGCGCTATGTCTGTATCAACATCTTGATACTTCTTGTATGCCATATCGGTAACGGAACCTAACGGCTGTGTGTGACCGCATTATCTTCGACAATCTTATTATGTCGCCAATTCTGAGATTAGGAGATTGAGAACGTTGCACACCTTCGTTAACACACTCGTACAACTTTCTCCTCTGATCTGTAGTCCAATCAAATAGGATAACGAACAACAGTTCCTCAATCATACTTGTGCAAAGCGTGCTCAAGTTTCCTAATTTCAAAATGGATAATAGTCTACTCCCATCCATGAGCGAAAAAAGCGGACCCTCCCTGTTTGAGCACACTTCACTCGAGCGGCGCCATCATCTGAAGTGTTTTGTAGTCGATACAAGTACGGAACCTAATACTTAATATAAGAATAGAAGGTGAACACGGGATAAATTAGCATCGTGAGTCTCTATGTGGTTAGCTTTTGCGCTCAAGTACAGTCTCCTCTGCTTACGGCGCGCACGCGCTGCCTCATTGCCTGGGTATCCGCGACCAATGGTGGTTGGTACGCCCTATACAATGCGTTCGATGGGGCCAGCCCCGCGTAGTACAGTCACACACCTGCGCGCGAGCGCTACCGTGGGCTGCAGCGTGCAGGGACCCTGCGGCGCAAAGACGCGTGGTCCTTGATTTAGCTACTCTGCCTTCTTCTTTCTCAGTTTATTCGCTGTCCTGCTTCCAAATTTCTGAGCTTTTCCTGTCTGAAACTCTACTTCGGTGCTCTTTCTGAGACCTCTCAAAGTATCCCGCGCACATAGAAGACAAAATGGAAGTTTAAGGTATTTCGAGGAAAGTGTAATTCAATCATTCATTTGAGATTTCTGAGAACACTTGTGCTCTTACTCATTACAGCTAAAGGTTATATCGTAAGATGTAATCGTGTATCGTATAGGTTGAAAGAACAATCTGAGTGAACAGCACGTTGGCGCTGTTCAGTCAAACCTGAACGATATACGATTACGTCCGTTGGAACACAAATCGATATAATGAAACACGACATCCGGAATCAGCCTTCCGAAGAAGGCCTGGATGAAGTGAAAGATGTCATGGAGGAAACGCTCAAGAAAGTGGCACCTCCTTCCTTTGCTGCGGAAAAAAACCATGTCCGGTATCAAGAGAGATCGCATATGAGCATAAAAGCAAGAAAAATGACAATCCGTTGCTGCAAAAACGGAAAAATTACGATAAATACAAGGACCGCGATGTTGTGCGCACTGTATATTGCAAGGAAAGATGCCAAAGCTATACATATACATTTGAGGTTAAATATCTTAGTTTTCACAAGTGTTTGGTCCCTGCACGCTGCGCCTATGGTAACGCTCGCGCGTAGATGTGTGACTGCGCTACGCGGCGCTGGCCTCGTCAACGTCAACGCACTGTATATTGCAAGGAAAGGTGTCAAAGATATACATACACATTTGAGGTCAAATATCTTAGTTTTCACAAGTGTTTGAGCCTAATTCATCTTCTTCAAACTAAGTAATAGCTGCGGGAAGCACAACCACTGTTAGCAGAGCACGGAACAAACTTGATTTTGACAGGCACCTGATATCATAGTTTGGCGGTTACTCGCAGTGGGATTTCTCACATGGGCAAAGAAGGAAAAGTGCTTTGTATTGAGTGCAGAAAGGCGTAGCTAACTCCTTCAAATCAAAGTTGATCATGCTCAAAAACGACCATTTCACTTGATGGCCCAATATCTGGAAACTTGAATCGCTAAGACTTGGCACACAGGCGTTATTTTGATGCTAATTACGAAAATTTCCTCCTGCGCCGCATCCTTTGCATATATACCGCAAGCAGGACGGAGAAGCCTTACCAAGCGTAATGTGTATCAATTTCGTAATTAGCATCAAAATAACGCCTGTGTGCCAAGTCTCAGCGAATCCTGAAGTTTCCAGATATTGGGCCATCAAGTGAAATGGTCTTTTTTGAACATGATCAACTTTGATTTGAAGGAGTTAGCTACGCCTTTCTGCACTCAATACAAAGCACTTTTCCTCCTTTGCCGGCTGCGGTGCAGGAGGAACCAAAGGCCTGCCGCATGTAGCCGTAGGAGATAATTACTTAGACAGTCAAAGGGATACATCCGGGGGGCAAATGCCGGGGGTCTGCCACTTCGTGCTCCGGAGCCCTCCCATTTCACGCGCTTTGGTGCTCCGGGGCTCCTCCAAATCTGGCGCACCCCCCGGAGCAGAGTTTTGCGAGCACCGGGGAGGGGTCCCATTTTTTCCCATTTCGCCTTCTTGTGACGTCACGGTGACGCTCGCAAATCTCTTCTTCGGGGATGCGCCAGATTTGGGGGAGCCCCGGAGCACCAAAGCGCGTGAAATGGGAGGGCTCCGGAGCAATGAAGTGGCAGACCCCCGACATTTGCCTCTCGGAAGTATCCCTTTGACTGTCTGAGTAGGAGCGCGAGCATTGTGGAGTAGATTTTGGCAAGGGTCCAGAAAAACTTGGCGAGGATATCCATCAGAAACAAATCCTTATGACTCTTCTTGGAATTAACTTCCAAAGGAACAGAAGGGCAGATTTAAAATCACTATTGAAAGGTGCATATTACAGTGACACGCCTACCGGATAGATAAACAACTCTGTCTCCTACTCTATTTTCACCAAAAAGTGTGCCTTTAATCACCATTAAAAGCTGAGCAATATCAAGTTTGAAGTTCAGTGTTGTGTGGAAGATTTTAAGTGAATTTTTTGGGAAATTTCTGGACTCAAAGAAAGTAGTAGTGGTAAGCAAGAAATAATGTTAACTAAGTTGCATATGATGAACTTTTGCTATTGTGTACAATTTTGAAAGGATTACCGACATAGTTTCAATGGCAAATCCTATGAAATTTAGTGTCAAAAGCTAGAATTAAAATAGGTTTAAAGTTATTGAGACAAACTGCATATTGCATCTTGACATAAAGCCTCCGGATGTGTTTTTATGACATTTTGATTGCTTTGGTTTAGCTCAAGAAGCAAACTATTCCTTTATTTCAAAAAAAAGAGAAGGATCTTGAACTAAAATCCCCGTCTTCAACAATCTAGAACTTCAAAATTCATAGATTAAAAAGTTTCTATAAGGAATTTGACTTTTCTTACCGCTACAATTCCAAATTTTCACTTACTTTTCAAGGCAGTGCGTCGGTAGAATGAGACCCGTGGCATAACAAGGTCACAGGGTAGGAGCCCCCATAATGGAACCTATGGGCCAAAGTTCGATCTTCCTCTGCCACTTCTAACCCCCGATCTTTCAAAGCGAAAGCAGCGCTCATCTCCTGTCCTCTCCGAACCCGCCCATCCCATGGACGATTGACTTCCATGGTCAGAGCGCCAGCCGCAATGCTATAAGCATGAGGTCCTGCAACGACGCTGCGTCTTCGCCATGAGACTTCGCGTTCACTCGTCCATGGGGTGGGCGGGTTCGAAGAGGACAGGAGATGAGCGCTGCTTTCGCTATGAAATTTCGGGGGTTAGAAGTGGCAGAGAAAGATCGAACTTTGGCCCATAGGTTCCATTGTGGGGGCTCCTACCTTGTGACCTTGTTTTGCCACGGGTCTCATTCTGCCGACGCACTGCCTTTAAGCCCAGTGAATATGCCTTCCAATTGCATTAAAGATCTGTTTTTCAAATTTTTTAAAAGTCATCTCTAGGCAAAGTTATGAAGATCAGCCCTTTGGTTCCTCCTGCACCACCCCCTTATGCAAAGATAGGTGAAGATCTCAGCGTGCGTGTACTCTTCATAATGTGCTTATCTGACGCTGTTGACGGATCTTGTTGCCGCTAATCACCTCGACTACAATTCCCTTCCCAATTTGAACCTTGAATACGACCCCCCGTGAGGCGTGTCACACCCCACGCCTGACCCTGGTGAGGGTACGCGTAAAACGCATCAAGTCTTACAACACTTTAGGATTCAAGTTTGAACTTCAGTGGTCACAACACATCGCGTGAAGAGCAAACTGCATTAGGCTAAGGAATGGTGTGGACAAAAGAAACTGCGCAGATGACTGATTTTCTTCCACATGTATAGCTCTTGCGAAAACAAGCGGCGGAAGTGGCGCTTATAGGCAATGTCCAGGCAAGAACGCGATTTCTAGAATACTCACCTACCTGGGATTATCCGCAACGCTGAATAAGATTTACATTGGACTGCGCGGAAACGGCGGACATGCGTTTTCCGAAGCCTTACATTTTGAAATAGGATGGTTCCCTCCAAGGCTGAGACGCAGAATCGCTGCGGGACCCTACAACTTTGAATATGGCGGCATGCGTACTCTGCTGCAGAGCCGGAAGTCAAGGCGAAGAGTCCCGCCCCAGGGCGTGAGTTTCCCAGCTTTCCGACCATATTCCTAGTTGTAGTCAAGCGTTAGGGCCTCGCACTTGCGCGATGGCGTGTCAGAGGGGCCCACTTTCGCATGGCACTGAAATCCCAAAACCCCCACCTTGTCCGGACACTGCCTTTGTGGGCACTATGTGTAACTACAACCACACTTTTGACAATACACACAAGCACCAGTATAGCGATCAGAAGCCATTCAGCAAAAAAGTTAGTTTTGCTAGCAAGCACGTGGTATGACACTCTAGAACTCAATTTCGGTGAAGATAAACTTACTAGTAACTCCTATTAGTGCAGTTGCGATAAACAGCGAAAAAACTGACATCGCAATATACGGCAATAGAAAGTATGGCACGATACATCGAATCGCCAAAAATGATACTAGATTCATTAACAATAATGTCACCTAAAAAAGATATCTTTATTTGTTCTTGGAGTAGCTGTAAACTACTTTGTGAATATTTTAATGAAAAAGAAACTCATTTTCGAGAAAAAAACTGTATCTCACGCTCACTTTCCATGGAAAAGTCAGTTTCATAAATGAACGTTGGATAACTTGCTTCCTCATTTTTCCATGAATTAATCACTAACTTTCTGTCGGGTACTGCACGACTTCCTTCGAGTTTCGCGGCGCAAGCCTCGCGCTGCCCCTCATCACCGCCGCATGTAAATACCACCGGTCCTATCCAAAAGTCAGCTATTAAGTGTGCTTAAAGGCAGTGTCCGGGCAAGAAATCGATTTTTAGATTTTGCGCCTACCTGGACATATTCGTTATGCTGAATCCAAGACACACTGAAGAGCGCGAAAACGGCGAAAAAGGGCTCTAACTGTGGAGGGAAAACAAGAAGTGGACGGGGTCCTCTCCTCTGTGAAGTTACTATTCCAGCTTCCAAAGCAATCCCCTCGGTTCCAATTGCAAGTCACTCGTTATCACTTGGCCAGTGGAGATGTTAGGACGGCCAGCGAAAGCGAAAGGATTGCCTCTGAAGCTGGGATGGTAACTTCAATGAGGGGAAGCCCAGGTAAGCACAACATCTCAATCAACTTCTTGCCCGAACACTGCCGCAAAGCCTTCTGGACTGAGTCCAGGACTATGCTCAAAAAGCAAAGATCGTTTTTTTTTCAAGTTTTACAGCCTTGGAAATTGCTGAGGAGCTGGGCGAGCACCCGCCAAAAACAGCGCCTGGCTGCAGGAGGGTGTAACTCCACCCATTTTGACGGCAATTAGCTGATCGGCTCAGGCAGACAATCGCGTTACAGTTGGCGATCGCTGGCCCATCCCCTCCAGCAATCTACAAGACCGGTTCTGATCTTTTAAGCACAGCCCTAGGCTCAGCATCCAGATAGCCAAGGAGGGATGGAAAGCTCGCAATTGCAATTTTCCCGAGCCACTGTCTCTAAAGGCACTGTCCACCCTATGTTGGTGGTCTTAAGTTTTGACAGCAAACAATAGTAGGGCCTCCTACCAAGATGCCCAAGTAGCGTCGCAAAATGTCGCTTCGGAAGCGAACGCTCCGGAGCAACGAAGAGAGCAAAGGATCCCTACTAATTGTACTTTATACTCCTGTATACACAGTACTTGTAACGAATATCGACTTTGAGAAAATTTTTTTCAAGTGAATGAATCCCGAATAAAATCGGAAAATCAAAAGTATCGAGTGAATGAATAAAGATTATATTCGAACCTTAGGAGTCGAATTTCGAATAAATATTCGAATGAATCATCGAATAACTAGAGCAACATATATAAAACTTGCTGACATACCCCGCTAAAGCCCTTTATTGATAATCAGCTCCCTCACACCTCTTATGTATACCAACTCCCAGCCCGGTAGCTCATGATTTCCATAAAAATAAAATCAATAAAGTAAATTTTTATTCATTACCAGCACCCTTATCTACCCCCGCCCTAAATTTTATTCATAATCAGCCTAAAATAAGCCTGCGTTCGCGAAAGGTCTCTAAAAATAGAATTCAGGCAATTGTGCAATATAGCTTTCACAAGCAAGAATGCTTACTAGGTGGATCTTTGCGAACCAAAACCATGAGCAAGCCAAAGGAAGAGAAGCAGGGCTATCAACATATTTACTTCTAGTATATGAACTCGGACCATGAGCTGGAACTCGATAGCTGTTTGTTTGCCGGTTTGGTGCCAATAGTAGTGCGAGCTATCTCGCTGATCGAAAAAGCAATCACAATCCGCATCTAAATTTAAACTGCCCCATAGAATTGGAGGAATGCGAGTTTCCATACTGTTGATGATTTCTGTATCATCAACCTTGATGAACTCCATATTCTAGATAGCCTAGGGAATCTCATAGGCTAGATTGTGAGCTACTCACTCGTGAGTATCTAATCGCTCAAGAGTGGTACCTCTGCGCCAGGAGTGTTGCCAATCGGCGGCATCTCCTTTCAAGCACCAACTCGTGTATATTGTACCCTGTACTCGGTTCAGCTCCGCCTTCCTTCGTATATAAGGAGCCTCCGAATGTATGAGAGGTTGCTCCTCGGTCCACACCGGGACACCTCGATGATCGCTATCAACTAATCTAGGTCAGTGTGAATAAACCTATTCCACAACTACTCGTCCACCCTTCACTTGGTACACACCAAAATGGTGCATCGTCCAGTGAACTTCCTTGCAATTCCTAAGCGATTCCTTTACCTAAGGAACGGGAATTCAAGGCCTAAGACCCGCGTGGCAGCACCTGCACTAATTAATTGAACCCCTCTGAGCTCTCTTTTCGTAAGACGACCAGGAGGTAGTAAAAGCGTTAGTTAGCATATTCTCATTGGTTAATTGAACCTTTCTGAGCTCTCTTTCCGTAAGACGACCAGAAAGTAGTAAAAGCCCCAGCTGTAGGACTTCTCCACTAATTAATTGAACCCTTCTGAGCTCTCTTTCGTAAGACGACCAGGAGGTAGTAAAAGCGTCAGCTCAAGAATTCTCACTGGTTAATTGAACCTTTCTGAGCTCTCTTTCGTAAAACGACCAGAAAGTAGTAAAAGCCCCGGCTGTAGAACTTCTCACCATTGATTAATTGAACTCTTCTGAGCTCTCTTTCCGTAAGACGACCAGAAAGTAGTAAAAGCCCCAGCTGTAGAACTTCTCCACTAATTAATTGAACCCTTCTGAGCTCTCTTTCGTAAGACGACCAGGAGGTAGTAAAAGCGTCAGCTCAAGAATTCTCACTGGTTAATTGAACCTTTCTAAGCTCTCTTTCGTAAGACGACCAGGAGGTAGTAAAAGCGTCAGCTCAAGAATTCTCACTGGTTAATTGAACCTTTCTGAGCTCTCTTTCGTAAAACGACCAGAAAGTAGTAAAAGCCCCGGCTGTAGAACTTCTCACCATTGATTAATTGAACTCTTCTGAGCTCTCTTTTCGTAAGACGACCAGAAGTTAGTAAAAGCGTCATTTGGTCAGACAAACACCACTGCAAGTTGAACATCTCTGTGCTCTCTTTACAGCCAGAGATCAGTAAAAGACCAGTTGGCAATAGCTAAAAGTTCAAAGTTCACCCAAAACTTGAGCTTCAAATTGCTATCAATCCTCACGGTAAAGGTCCAAGTCACCTTACCGTCCAGTACAGCGTACAAGCCGGCCAGGCACGCTTGCTGTCCTTGCACCCAGTAAGGACAGCTATAACAAGAGGCCAGCCTTGCTGTCGTCCTCAAAACAAAGCGTACAACAAACGGGATACGCATCTCCTTTTGTGACACTCGCAACCAGCACTCAACGGACGCATCGAACACAACTTTGTGCAATACAAAAATGGCAGCGCTCCAAATCTTCAAATCGAAAATCAACAATGCCTGCGCACTTGTGAAGTCATACGAGTCGGAAGCGAATAAAATTGACACACCATTCACTTTTCCTGTGGACAAGACTGAATGCGAGACAAATCACGCATTTGCTCAATTCTCTGCAAAATACTGTCAAACTTCAAGACACTCAAGTGAATGCCGCAATTGAATATATCGGCTCAAGAAACGAGGAAAAAGAAAGAGAAAAGCTGATGACTGAGCTCAGAAAACACCTTGAGTTGGACTCTCTTCTGGAGGTCATGGCAGTACAGTGGCGGAACAGAATCCAGTTCCGACAACATGAACTCAAGGAACAAAGAGCGGTGCACTGCAATACTCCAAGCATACCGATTCAGCCAAGTAGTGGAGTCGGCAAGCTGGAACTTCGGAACGCAACGAAAGACAGATCAAGATTCGGAAGCCCATGCTTGAAATTCCCACGTTCCCACGCAACTCCCGGGAGTTCAACATCTTCTGGACAGTCTTCGAATCACTCATCCACACCGACGAGGAGCTATCCGACACGGACAAATTCTTGTTTCTGAAACAAGCTTTGAAGGGAAAAGCAGCAGACACCCTTAGCTGCATTCCCGTCGTCGGAAGAAGATATCAGACTGCTATAGATATCTTGAAGAAACATTTCGATCGCTCGGGCAACATGGCAGATATACTCATAAACGAGATCGAAAAATTATTCAAGGCCTCAGATGATCCGAAAAGTTGCCGAGACACCTTCGAAGCTATCTACTCGAGGATCATTCACCTGGAGCAAACGGGAGCAAAGATGAACGCAAACAGAATTTGGCGTCGAATCATCTTCTCCAAATTTCCCGAATCCATCTGTACGACCGCTATCCAGAAAGAAGCGGTACAAGATGATCCATTTGATGTTAGCGAAATCATAAACATTATCGGCAGCATCATTTCATTACGAGAGACAATCTTGCTAACGACGGAAACTCTCTTTCCAACAGACTACCACTCGAATAACCAAGAAAATGAAAGGATTACCAGATACGAAGGAAAAGAACACTTTTCGAAATCAAGACGCTTGTGTTTATGTGGACAGCCACATTCGCCATATACAGGGTGTTTGAAAAGTTCGTGGCCTAAAGTACTTCCAATTCGAATTTTGACGCGTTTTTTGCTATATGTGTTCTCCAAACCTTGAAACCACTGAATCAACAAAGAAAAATATTTTTTGCCTCAAAATACCCTAAAAAATTTGGAAGTAAACGATTTTTTCAGCTTCCTTGGAGAGTGCGTCATCTGTTTTGTTCTTTTTTTCCAACGCCGGAAAAGGCAAACAGCTTTTGGTTTTTTTACTACAAATAGTCCTAGATTTACACTTTCTTTATATAACAAAAGTTCTATATTAGCATGCTAACAAAGATTTTTTATGCGCTGACTCACAGCAGACAGGCGCGGCACCCTGTTTGCGCTGAAATTTTTTCAGTTTGAAAAAATTTAGAAGTCTTATTTTTTCGTTTTCGAGAAATTTGCACGCTTGCAAAAGTTTTTAAGATAAGATATAAAAATTCCGGTGCTGGACTTTTTGACAAAAAGATCCTGAAAGTGGATCTCTTGGCTTTCGCGGTACGATATTTTTTGAACAAACTTACTTCTACGAAAGTGAGAGCACACTTAAGAAACCTTGAAGAAAGGGCTTTAAGAAGGTATACTAAGTTTTCTGAAAATTATGTTTCCTTTTTTGTAACAAGCGTTTTGAGGGAAGGGGTTTGGAAAGCTATTCTGATGTGTTTCAATCTAATAAAAAATCAAAGAAACCACAAAAAATCTAATTTTTACAGAAGTGATGGTATTTAGGTCCGATGAGCACAATAAAACAAAAAACGCATCAAAATTCGAATTAGAAGTACTTTAGGCCACGAACTTTTAAACACCCAGTACCTGCCAGAGATACCCCACTCCAGAAACTCGGCGACTTGAAGCACCAAACCAAGGAGCGTGCTGGAGATGTTTCGTTAGAAACCACGACTGAAACGCTTGTACGAATATTGGAGTATGCCCTAAATGCCAGGGATCGCACATAAATCTCTTTGCTTGTCAGAAGCAAGACAACGCAGCGGATTTTCCATGCATCGAGATTCTGCACTCGAAAATCACAAACATTCACCCACTTCTTTGCCACAACATGATGCGATCCAGGATCGCAGCGAGATGAGTAATATGCACGTTGTACAAGGCCCGCAGAATGAGCAAGAATCCCACAACCCAGATGCGCTTCCAGTGGCAAAAGAGCAATGCGTTCTTCAAATCGCTTCCGCACTGAAATTCAACGAAGCAGAGTGGGATTACCAACCAACGACCATACTCCTTGACTCTGGGACACAACGAAGCTTCATCAGATCAGGACTCCGTGAAGAACTCAAGCTTCCAATCGTTCGGACTACTTCTTTCACTACATCAGGAATGGGCGAACACCAAAAGCAATTCAACTCATCTGAAGTGCACATCACTTTGAAGAGTCTTCACAGCTCCGAGAAGCTCAAAAAGTTGTCACTGCATACAAAGCAGAAACTGACTATCGACATGCAGACGGCAAGTCTCACGGAAGCAGACTTGCGTTTCATCGATGACGAAAAGCTGATAATTGCTCAGGATAAGCTCTCCCATAAAAACCTTCTACCGGACGTGATCATCGGGCAAGACCTCATAAAACTTGTCACCCTTCGCAGTAAGAAAGTGCTCAAGCTTCCCTCAGGGCTCATTTTGACCCCAACAATCTTTGGATACGTCATATCAGGGACGAGTCGCATCACCAAGATCCGTTTGCACTTTCGGTTGCATATCAACGCTATAGCAAACATCTCCGCCAACAGAACTGCAATAGTTTCGTTCATCCAAAGGAAGACAATCCCGAAAATGAGACAGACGCTTGAAGCTTTCATCTTCAGTAAAGCTCAAGCAGATAGAAAACGTTGGCTGGACACAATCCGTCTCCTACAAACTCGGCCAACGATTCCGCTATGATGTCGAATGGAATGAGTACCACATCGCCTTATCTGAGGAAGGAAACAGCGACAAGGATGACGAAAGCATAGTGGAAAAGACATCGGAAAAGTACACCGACGTCTACCGATGAGATGATTGTCAGTAATGCTTTTACTAACAATTCGAATTCGACGAGGAAAACAAGGCGACAGCGACAAGCAACGCCGAAGCGCAATCCAGCTCCAGTAACCAGAAGCTTTTCCCATTGCTAATGTATTGTAGACTGTCCTACTTCTATGTAAATGTTTAGATATTGCTTGCAGTTTCTTCTTCATAGTTGACTTATTTGTATGCGTAGATATTGATTGAATTCGCTAGTCAAATTCACATGTATCCATACTTATCAAGATTTTACCAGATCTCACTTTCCTCTAGCTCGCCCGGAGTGTTGATGATTTCTGTATCATCAACCATGATGAACTCCATATTCTAGATAGCCTACGGAATCTCCGTAGGCTGAATTGTGAGCTACTCACTCGTGAGTACCTAATCACTCAAGAGTGAGTGGTACCTCTGCGCCAGGAGTGTAGTCAATCGGCGGCATCTCCTTTCAAGCACCAACTCGTGTATATTGTACCCTGTACTCGGTTCAGCTCCTCCTTCCTTCGTATATAAGGAGCCTCCGAATGTATGAGAGGTTGCTCCCCGCTTCACACCGGGACACCTCGATGATCGCTATCAACTAATCTACGTCAGTGTGAATAAACCTATTCCACAACTACTCGTCTACCCTTCACTTAGTACACACCAAACATACAGGTGATCACGGCTGCAAAAAAATGCATTATCGAGTTTTGCGGAGAAAAACGCAGACGAAGCAAGCTGTTACTCAGCAGTTGGCCCTGCAACAAACTTGAATAATTTGGATACGGATTTCACTCGAATACGAATTCGAATAAAACATTCGAATAAAATTTATTCGTAACCCCGTTTTTGAGTTCGAAACCCAGTTTTTTGTTCGAAATTCGAATTTTATTTGAAACCCCGTTTTCTGATTATTCGAGTTTTGAATATCTTTCGAAAATAAACTCCGAATTTTGAATTTCGATGCGAATACATTCAAATGTTTTGTTCGAATGATCAAATTTTCATTCGATTCGGACCCAAGTATGATCCCTAGGCGGTAACGTCTCCAGTATCCTTCCCTCCCCCTCCGCCCCCCTTCTCCCCATACGTGCTCGCCTATCCAATCACCATTCCGGAGACCGTGCCGCGGATTCTCCGAAACGGACATTGCCGAGATTCCTACATATATTATTATACAGCTTCACATTTGGAATTTGGGACATGAGAAGACCCTTGAACGAAATATGGAAGTCAGGAATTTGGGTGGACGGTGTCTTTGATGTGGCGGTTGGGTTCCAAACAAATTCAGTCAACCTGATCAATTGAATAGCACCTAACCATCGCTGGCGTCAAGAACCTCCAAGAAAAGGGGTTGTGCGCAGCACTAATGGCAACTTCAGTGTTTCTCTGTTACGCTCTCGCCCACGCCGGCAAAGCAGCTTCAGGGGTTTTTGCTGGACACGCTGAATTTCCGGTTAGCGTTCATCCCAGAATAAGATCTAATCGTATTTCACTGAATGGTGTGCACCTCAACGTAATGTGTTATTGATTGATATAGCAGCCACAGGCTTCGGTCGTATTTTCTGTGACAGCGACAGTATGTCGTGTCGTGGCCATCAACTGATTCAACAAAGAATCAAACAACAGGATGGTGAGGCATTATTACGGGTACTGCCCAAGTGTGGATGGACCAAAGATGCCATCAAAGTGAGGTACGTTCTTGATTGCACGCTGCATAGGATAGCTAGGTAAGGCTAGAGAATAGACTCGCCGATGATGAACAACGTTTTTTACATCGTGGTAGGATATATTAGCATTACGCAAACTACTATTCGTAGATGTCATAGTCATGTCACGGAAGACCCTTGCTCCCGCACTGCAGATAAGCTTTAATCACTGATGTCAATCTCCAATGTCATTCATTCTTCTGTAAAGTTAGCAAATACATCACACGGTTGATGGGGAGCTGGAAGTGAACGCTCACATGAACAACTACTTTCACCCGATCTGCTTCCACTGCATGAGGAGGCGGAGACCGACATACAGGAGGGACATAGAGATGTTTTCGGATATGACAAGCCGCTTTAGAAAATATCAACAGTTGAAGTCGATTAATTTTTTTGCCCTTTTCGTCTAAGAAGCACCGAACTGGTACACGGAGGTGGAACGAAGATGAAGTGAAGATGACAGCCGTCTTTTAATATTTCTGTTTTGTTCGCATTTCCCACTCTGGCTAGCAAAAAAGCACAAAGACCCAGACGAAGGCGATCTGCCGAAACGTTAGCCGTGGAGTGAATTGAACAGTTACAAATTTTGTGCATGGCTCAAGAAAGAACAAAGCATTACGAGATTACTTTCTTAGGGACCCCGTTTAGGAATTTTTGAATTCACTACACAAGTCAAACAAAGTAGTCGAACCATTAATGCGTTAAAGAGCGAATACCATCCATTCAAATACACGAATATAGCGAGAAAAATGGGCGTGTTTCTCATATACAAGAAAATTTTAAGTCAGCGTTTCAGGATGTCCTTCCAGCGCAAGTAAGCATAGTCATCAAATATTCTTGCTTGGTCATGAAGCTCACGATTTTGCAAGAGAAATACCGAATTTCGATTGAAGAACATCGAGCTGTGTTTTCGATACGCATATTCGGAGTGGCGAGCAAGAGGAACGATAGCTGGTGGGTGTCAATAACTCGCGCCTACTTCACCGTTATTTTTGTCAATCAGCACAGAAATTTAGAGCATTTCCTTTTTTATGCATTCATCTAGACAGGATAGTCGGATAGATTGTGTTTGCTTGAAAATGAGGTGCGAAAATTAGCTAAAAACGTCAAAAAAGAATCTTAAAGGTGAAACTTCAAGTATTTCAAGCTTATTGTTGCAAGACATCACCGAATTGAACATATCACCGGGATTTAGGCAATACTTATTACATAAACTGAGTAGAGCATTTATTCAAATCTACTATTTATAAGTTTGCAATTTGCGAATTGTGAAGGCAAATAGTGCATTGGCACCAGCGGCTGGCAATTACTATCGTTCCTCTTGCACCACACCCGCATATTCGTAGAGAGAAACATTTTCCACTAATCGCATATTTCCAAATATTTGCATCGCTGTACCTCGTGATATTTTGAAGAGGTTTCCATTAGCATCAAGAGAAGATAAAGAAATCTTCAACCATTCTTGCAAATTTTAGCACTCAAGGTTTCCACGGTCCAAAAAAGCTATGCGCAGAGTCGCTATGCGGTCGAAAAAAACTTCTTCAACAAATTTTCTTGAAAATAATTGGTCAGCCGCAGCAATCTATAAATTGGAAAAAAAGAATGTCGCTTTTTAGGTTTTCCACCTGGAATTTTTCTCGAGAACTAGGTCACATCCACGGCTAAAATTTATGGAATTTTTCAAGGTTGGTAGTAAACGGCACACATGGAAGGAGCCCAGGGGCGGTATGCATCACTCTCCCGTTCGGGTAAGTGTTCTCGCGCAGCCGGTAATTCGGTCTGACGCAAGCGCCCACGCCCATGATGCGCGAACGTGGGCGCCTGACCATGCAAGAGCCCGGCGCGTTTCTTGGATTGGGTAGCCGGAAACGTCAGTAAATCGAGCGAACTTGTCACTAGTCACGCTTAAGGTTTAATTGTTATAACGTTGCAAGAGATTTTTTTGATTTAAGATTTGATTTGATTTAATCTTGAGATTTACAAGATTCACCCTGAACTGGAGAGATCGAGCTCTGAAACTTTCGTAGGCGACCAGTGGCGTACCGAGGGGGGGGGGGGGAGCTCTCGAAATTTTTGAATGTTACTTATGGGTTATAAAAACGTGCAAGTGACTTGTTTATACTTGTAAATAATTAGAATAACTTTTAGAGTTTTTTAAAAATTCAATTTAGCCTTATAAAAATTTTTTTTTGGGGGCGTGGCTGACGCGGCCCGCGAAAATTTTGAGAAGCATGCCAAATTTTTTTCTCGCTGCGTGGCTAACGCCACGCACCTTCATCAAAAAAAATTTTTGTCGCGCCCCCCCCCCCCCTCCCGAGCCGAAATCCTGGGTACGCCACTGTAGGCCACCTAATCCAAGAGACGCGCTATTTCACACAATCCATAGCTAAGCAAGATCGGGTAGGTTAACCAGGCCTTGCACACCTACCCGCTTCTGCTTGGTCGGACACTTGCAATGCTAGGCGCCCACGTCTGCGCATCATGGGCGTGGGCGCTTGCCTCTGACTGGATTACGACCTGTACGAGAACACTTCCGAACGGGAGATACATACCGCCCCAGGACTACAGAATGGTGAAGTTTGCTATTTTCAGCTTTTCAATTTTTTCTTGATTTTCCGGCATGAAAACAGTCTTATAGTATGATACAAGTCGAACACCTTCCGAGTGTTTTCTAGACATTTTGTCCTATCTTCAAACGACGTAATTTAGCTATCGGAAATGGATTTTTCAGCACCTCGGAAGCTTTTTGGAAGCTTTGGCTTTCTTCCAGATTCTATCTAGGAAAGCAAGCAAGGAAGTTGATAGTGCATAAAGCTCTCAGAGGCACTGCAGTTTGACCGTCTCAAAAGAAAAAGAAAAAGGTGAGTGGAAAAAAACGTAGGCTATCCGGAGCTCTGTGGGCAAGCAACACAACCTATGTCGATCGCGGTCACATACCTCTATCATAACATGGCGTGCGTTTACGCGTTTATGCAGCGTTATAAGGCAGATTTTAGAAAAAAAATTCTAACGACTGTGCCATATCATATTGGAAGGAAGGTAATGTGGCTTTTACCAAGTTTTCCGAGCCACATTGAAAATTTCTTAAGGAAGTAAAGAGCTGTTGATATGTGTATTTTCTAGCGTTTGTAGATATAGTCACACATGTGAGGAGCTGAAGACTGTGAGGGGAGGAGCTTGCCATTTTACAACTCTCTTTCTTTTTCGATCTTTTTCTATCTATGTGGATGTTCGTAAATTTCCACTTTGAATATGAACAAATTTGGAATGATAGTAGGTCTTTGAAGCAAAGATCCAGTTTTTGACTCGATCAAAAGTTTCATAATGCCTTTACCTCTCAGGTAAATCAACAAAGAGTTTGCTGTTCAAAATCTTCTTTGTAGAACTTGTTTTGCAATGAGTTATGGCTTACCACAGCTAAGACACAATACACAACTCAGATGATTTTCTTTATAATCACGCTCACGAGTGCAAAACACAGTGAAAAAAAATCCAAGACTAAACGATCCTCACCTGCACTGCAACGACCGGAATCAAAAATTCCCAGCTAATGATCTCTGATACGAATGCGTTAGTGGAATTGTATAGCGCTTCACCTCTTGATATGTAACCAACTGTGACCACTAAGGATTGGGCTAGTACTATGGCTTCGAATGCCTGAAATGTTATCGAGATCTCTCACTTGCTCACATAAGACTGGTACCCTAATTTCACGAAAGTAAGACCACCTTCAACTTTTTAGGCGAGCCGCTCACCGCCTGGCTCTATGTCGGAAAACGAGACTTATGCCGCACAATACTCTCAGGCAATATGCTGGCACTGTATATAGTTTTTTGGTCATGAAATCCTTTGGCGTGTCTGTGCTGTTCTATTTTATACAAAAATCCCCCGCGTAGTATACTCATGAAATTAGGGTAGTTCTTTACTAGACACTGTTCAATATACAGTCAAATCAAAAAATTTCATACTTATTTATTATCACGCATTCATAAACTTAGTATCTAGCGAAGAGTACTCGCATATAACTGGGTATATTTCTCAGATAACAGATTATTCCGAAAGTTTTATTTGCTCTTTACCCCTTACCATAGCCTGCCATAAACTGAGAAAATATGAAGAATCGAACTTTGCTGGGAATTGGACGTGTGCGAATGTGTTCTAGATAGATCGAGTTTTTATTCCCAAGAAAATTGTCGCAGATGTACCCCAAGTCTTCGTGAGAAGCTCACTGTCTATCACAGTGCTGAGAATTATCAAGAAATCCACACATGATTTGTAGATGCATTGCCAAAAATGTCAGAATTTGTGATTTTTTTTTTATTCTAGAAGGATCACCATCAACCTGATATCGCGAAAGTCTTGACTTTCGCGATATCAGGTTGATGGTTGGTTGTTTTCTCCGTGAGAAAACCATTACTCAAACTAGTAAGCATGTATCATAGTTTCAAATGTTTGAAAGCATGTGCCTTGCTCAAATTGATGATCACTCATTATATTCGCAAAAAATGCAAAACTGGAAAAATAGGGAAAGTTGCGTAGATGGCTCGCTGCATGTTTCCCCGATCATTTATGCGCTAATTGTATTTTCTGGTTTTCTTCTTGATTTAAGAGATACAAACGAATTTGTATCGAATGCGTTTTATATTTTGGTTACGAAATTTAGCATCCGCTAAGAGTTGTTGAATAAACGGAAAACTTCGGAGTTATCTACTGAAGAAAAAAATTCATAGATTTCATAACCAAGACAGCCTAGTAGGAAAACCGATTTCCAAGCTCGTTTTTTCATATTTTAGGTTCATTAACAAAAAGTTTTCCAAAGGACGTTTGCGCGGCAAAAAAAAACTGCGATTACCGGAATCATAAACAATCCCTACGCAGCCAAGACCAAAACCTGTATCTTATATATAAAGCTGAATGTCTGTTTGTATGTCTGTATGTATGTATGTGTGTACGTATGTTCCGAATAGAAAATTTCATTTCTGAACCGATCCGGACCAAACTTGGCACACATACGCTTCGGGCACTGGGGGTGTCATAGGCTACTTTTCATCATCGATCAATATCGATTTTCTCGATTTCTTGCGAAGTTTGAGCTACGAGCATGGGAGTTGGTACAGGGGGGTAATCGAGCATGGACAGGGCCGGACGGAGCCGGGTTTGACAGCTAGTAACATATAAAGGTTTGAACGCGCGCACGAGAGTGAGTTTCTAAAACAGGAAACGGAGCGGGCAAGTCTAGTGACAGTGACATGACTAGGTTGAGAAGGATGGAGTGGACAAGCAGCTTCTAAAGTACAGGGATGTGAGCAATGTTTACTAATCTTGCATCAAGTAGCAGTGAAAATCACTCACCATAGCACACATACAGGCATTCTTTGGACCCAAACAACATGGAGCTCGGATCTCTCCCATCGATGGGATTCTGTAATGAGCGTAAATGCCGAACGATAAACAACTGAATTCAAGCAATGGAGGGCTACGAAGTCAGCAAAAAACAACACTGAGCTAATCACATAGAGACTTTACGCAGGCGATACGAATTAGAAGCTTCAAATCTCAAATCAGTTCTTTTGTTCCAGCATTAGGCTTTTGGGAAAATAAAGTATGGTAAAATCTCAAATTTGTTAGGGCGCTAAAATGTACATTCAATTGGTATATGAGTCATTCTGTACCATTATGTACCTACGTTACAAATTCTCGAAGCGGTAATGATGAAATCATGGAGCAATTATCGGAACATAAGCTGTGATAGGGAAAAAACCTAAAAGAATCAATTAAGCGCTTAAACCCTTTGTATATTAATTTTTCGCCATACATCAATGTGGGGTGCGATGTGGCAGAAGTAGTGGCACATTGGTTGAGACGTCTCTGGGACCTGATCGGACCCAGATTCAATCCCCCAGCGGCCAACCAAGCCCTCTACATTCATGGGCCTGTAAATTGGTACCAGAGCAATCTATAAGGAAAGACACTGTTGGCTGGCCTCTGTAAGTCACTGTACTAGGCCTGCACGCATTCACTAGCCTCTTCAAGTATGAAGTAGGATGCGTTCGGTCATGTCCGTAGGGAAGTGGCCAAATTCTTCATCCCTCCTCTGTTTACACGACAGTGTAGCATTTTTTATATATTAGTTCCGATTTGAATAAGACAAAAATCTCCATACAATCTTCTGAAATACTAATCAGTCCAGTTGCCTTAATTAAGAAGAGTGACATAACCCAACAAATGCATAATTAGACGTGGTTGGATGAGGGTTCTCAAAATTTTCGACGAAAGGCTTATGTTTTCTTGATCAGGGCTCGGCACTAGTTGGCACCAGGAAAATCGCGTACGAAGCCCGTTCGACCCTGAACCCTAGACGTAAAATCCTTGAAAAAAACGAAACGTCGACAAAAAACGTCGCAATTTTTGTGTCTTTTCGGCCGCAAAAACGATATCCCTTGCTTTTTGTCCCAAAAACAGTATCCAGCTTGACCCGATGCCTGCTGTGCCGAGCCCTGTAGCACAGTCAACATTGATGACAAAGGATAAATAAATGGGAATGTAGCACTAGCGGGCCGAATGGGCGCCCCCCCCCCCCCCCACCTCCGCACACGAGAATGGCTCAGAGGATTTTTGAAAGTTACCTGTATAGGTTATAAATATGTGCATGTGACTTGTTTATACTTGTAAGTGATAAAAAAAATTTCCAAAATTTTCAAAAAATTCATGTTGTCCTTGGGAGAAAAAACCTTTTTGAGGCGTGGCTGCCGCCAGGCCTCCTTTCTCTAGAAAAGTTACAGGCCTGCAAAAATGTGGAAAGCACAAATTTTTCCACCTCTATTCGGAAACAATTTTTGTCGCGCCTCAGCGTACAACAAACTGTATTTGTTTGTCCAGAATTTTTCAATGTGATTACATAAGAAGCAGATTCCATAAAACTCAGTGGCAGGAGTCCACAGTTGATGAAAAGGTGTAAAACAAAGCATTAGAGGACAAGATGATATAGTTGAAAGCGTCTAAGTGAATAAGCAATCAGTTAAAGCTACATCCAAAGGTACGCGTACTGAAGCGCAGAAAACGCTAATAATGCTTAATAAAGCTCATCTACACGGATTTTGGCCACTCATATGAACAATCCCAAAGAGTTGCGATGTCACAGTAAACTATGCGCCGGCGCCGTAGGCTAAAGATGCTTCAGCTGACTATGTCTTCAATATTTACTCCCTTGCCACAGCTATCGTTGCGTTCCCTAGGCATCGATACACTAGCCTAGTTCTCTATTTGAACTGCGAGGAACGAGATTTGGGATAGGACTGAAAAACTGCAGCGTGTTGCCCTAGAATTTTCGTGGTAGTGAAGTAAGGGCGATTATTCGAAGCGCACTTAATGGATCTTCGCTTGCACAGTTTGAGTCAACAAGATCTTGCAAACGAACGCTTAGAATTACCTTTCCAACTCGTCTTCTAGATTTATGTTCGCATTAGTGCTACTGGCCAAAACCCTCATGCTAGGCGCGTGTGTAACCTCGGACTCGCACAAAAATACGAAGAATTCGAAGAGATGAAAATGAACACCACCTATTCAAAAAAAGTGTGAGCGGTGTACTCTGAAGATGATGTTGAAACTGAAAGAAGAGATGAGCAAATCTACACTGTGGAGTTGGCTAACCACTTCGAAAAATTTTCTGGGATGCTTTCCAGAATTTTTGCACACCCCCGGAATATTAGAAGAAGAGGGCATTCACACGGCTAGTTTCATTTCTTTAATTCTGAAAACTATTCTAAATTTTTGTAAGTATAGAGAAGTCACTTGCACGATTTTATAACTCATGTAAGTAACTTTCAAAAATTTTCGCACCCCCCCCCCCTCTCTCACTGCGCCACTGCTATATTGCTGCGATCTGAAGACAGCCACACTGTTTTGGATCCTTTGCAATTAAGAAAGGTAATGAGGATCAACGCGCTCCGAAAGGGTGTATTGCGATATGAAACTAGACTATGAAAGCATTACTGTTACCCAAATTGTAGTTCAACAATTTAGAACGAGTTTCTTATCACAACATATACGTTCACATGATTTTGAAATCCTTGTCAAAAATCATACGTCTACACCTACGAAGAAAAAAGAAAAGTAATACACAGTCTTTACAAAGACTTTCAAAGGTAAATCAAACACAGCAACGTGATTTTTACGGCCGCAAACTTCGACCGCGGATTTTGACAAATTCCGCGACATTGATGATGATCGAGAGTCTGCGGAATTTGACCATGCTCTCTACTGGGTCGTCAGGACGAATTTTTCTTTCAGCTTATCGCACTACACTAACCTATCATGATGTGGTAGGTATACTGTGCTGTAATGATACTATAAGCTGAGTTACATCATTAAACATCCACACAGATAGCCACGTCCTTCCGTATGCATACCACAGCCGGATGAATTGGGTTGGCACATAAGTATTGCAACTTTTTCTTACAACTTTGTTTTTGAATGTGGCACTTCCATTTTTTGGCATTATGATGATTATCATGTGAGCTACGAATGCAGCCTTTTTTGCAGAATTCCAACATCGCATTTGAGAGTTACGGTAAGGCAATTCGAAAGGGAAAGAAAAAGGAGTTGGCATGGATTGGGATGAAACTTGGTTTAGGGGAGTTATGTAACCTTCTGATTACGAAAATGATAATTAAGCTCTAAAGGCTTATTTTGCCACGAAAAAGTTTGACGCGTTCGACCTGAGCGAGTTCACGGATCGCCAGATTCGATCTGACTATGAATTACAAATCTTTCTTGGCTGAGCTCAGTAGCTAACCTCTAAGAACATTTTGTCTACAGTTTCAAAACAGTTTCGGCTAAATTTGATTGATTTATTTTCTGTAAACCTTCGTCTTTGCTGAAAAACAGTAAAACCTCGATTTTGACCGCCTTTGGGAAAATACGTTGATTTTTTTCATTTTGCCATAAAAAGTCCAATGGTTTGCGCAGATCTAAAGCTCACTTCCTTGTCTACACAACTCCAAAATGAATGCGCCTCATTCAAAAAGAATGTTCTGGACAAAGTTGCAAACTTACGCTCGACCTGATATTTGAAATGATACATCGAAAAAACCTCAAGAAGCTGAAAGCATCTCGGCAAGATTCATCTGCAAGCTGCTTCTAGATCACAACTTCAAAAGGAATTATGGCCAAATTCCGCAAATCTCGGAATTACCGCAAGAAATTTCGTTAAGAAGTCATAAGCATAGTTGACAGATACTTGAGCTAACAACCAAAAAAGCTCGAGCCAGATTGCAGACTTTTGCGCCTCCCTGTCACACGACTGCAGGAAAGCTGCACACGACACAAGCACTCGATGCTTTCACTCCATTGCAATCCGACCATAGATATAGTGAAGCTGGAAAGAGTGTGACCCTCACGCAACTTGAACGTAACAAAACTGCACTAAAGTCTCGCACTTCGTACCAGAAGTTCTTTGTTTGTCACTTGTTTTTTGAACAATTGCGTGGAGAAGGATTGACAGTCCTGGCGAACTTTGCAGCGTTGTTCTCTCGATATAGGGTAGGAACAGATTCGGTGTTTAGTCGATTCCCGACATGCAGAGAGAAGAAGACAAAACATATGGGAACAAATAGACATGGGTAGCGAAGAAAACGATGAGGTACGCTGACAACGGCAGACGAGTGGAGTAAATATTCTACCTTACTCTCACGTGCAAGAAACGTACGTTGATTGCTCTAAAACACGCCGAATTCTGCACGGGATCCTCTACCGTAGGGAGCTTTAGAGATAGTGACCCGACAAAACTGACAATCGTCAGATAATGGTGTTGGAATGGTACTTACTTACTTAGATACTTAGATGGCCCGTCCTCACGTAACGTGCGGGCCCCAGTACAGAAGTCTTTATTGATTCCTGTCCCTCGCTTCAGACGTCCACGATCTTCTTGGTCGTCGTCGGTGGCTGCGTCCACCGACGACGACCAAGAATTCCAGGGGCGAAAGTCGTATCCAGCTGATTTTTCAGCTGGTCTATAAATAGTCCAGGAATATGTCTGCCCATCTCGTTGGAGGTCTTCCTCGAGGACGTTTCGCTTCGCGAGGAGTCGATTCCGACGTTCTCAATGTCCATCTGTCGCCTGTTCCTCCCATGATGTGACCAGCCTCGATGTTTCGCTTTCGCAACGTATTCCGCTGGGTCACGAAGACGGGACACTCTTCTCATATCCGTACTGCGAAGTTCGACTAGATGTTGCTTGTGTCGGGTTATCTTCAGAAGACTGCGCTAGAGCGCTATGTGGGTGCTCCGTAAAGCTTTCGACGGCTACGTTGCCGGCCCAAGTCTCAGCTACGTACCAGACCGCCTGGAGAACGATTGAGTCGAACATGTGGGCACAAAGCTCCGGATCCGTCAGTTGGTCGATGGCTTCTTTCAGAAGCCCAAAGGCGGCCCAGGCTGCTCTTTTTCTCCTGTTAAGTTCTTCCCAGCTGTTCTCCATGTTCATCCCACGTCTCCATAATAGGGGTGCCTTCCATTCCATTCTGCATCTTCGCAAAGGGGTGTCCTTCATAAACTGAGCTTTCTTCCGATTTACTCGCAATGATCTTCTTCCCTACTTCGCAATGATCTTCTTCCCTACGGCCAGTTCCTCTAATTCTGAATCGCCAGCTGCTGATATTGGTGAGTAGCAGTTGATGATGTCGATGAGGTCTTCTGGCTGGAGATCGTAGTCGTAAGATGGCTAGTCGAAGTGATAGGATCTTATGCGAATCGACAAGATGGACAATAGATGGGTGGACGACAAAGCCAACGCCTCCAACGTTTTGTGATGGAACCTTTTCACCACGAATGATGACGGTTCCATCACTCATCTGGTGTACGTTCTTCTTCCTGGACTTCGTTTCCTGCAGGGCGATGATTTGGTATTGATGTGCTCTGCAGCGTCGAGAAGAGCGTGTAGATCGGCGTTTGTGAAGACTGTCCTGGCGTTGTAGGTGCAGAGCATGAGGCAATCTCCATGGCGTGTCGCCAGGCAGACGTGTCGTTTCTGTCCGATCCAAAAAGCGCCATAAGGACCCTGACATCGTTCTTGCTACCACCCGGTGCCGTAGGAGGGATCCAATGTGCAGGATTTCTTTCTATTCTTCTAACTGGCGGAGTAATATAAATGGTTCCCCTACAAGAGCAGACTTACTAGACTTACTCTTGATTTCCACGGAGCGATCGCTGACCCAGATGGGGAACGAGGAGAACCGCCTAGCGACCAGAAAACCAGACGGCGGTGGATCTGGGGCGGTATTTATCAATCTCTTGTATAGGAAGGGGTTCCCCTACAAGTAAAAGTCCGTATAGGCGCGGGCACTGGCACCCGCGATATATGAAGCCAAGCTGGTGACGGGGCTCCTGTCTGCTGAAGAATATGGTTCGATCTGGCAACAAGTTTGGCCATGGGCACGGCAGTCGGGCAGCAGTTCCCCACCTCGACGAGTCGGGTGGCGCTGCCCGTTTGGACCGCGCTTCCCAGACTTTCATAAATCGCGGGAAGGCGCTCTCGCTTGAGCGGGCTTTCGTTAATAATGAGCCGCACAGCGAGTGGGAGATTGGTAAATACCACCCCCTGGCCTGGCGTTGGAATGGTAAGCCTTTCAACTAATCATGACACAGTTCCACCCTATAAGCCATGCGCTATATCTTGGAAGTAGGCTTCGAAGTTTCATCGGCCACGCCCACTCATCGAAGGCTTTCTAGCATAACCTTTTCAGTTGATGCGCTCCACAATAAGGCTCCCGCCAGAGTGCCGAAGTTATGCCAGCGCTACGCCAGCATTTCGATCGATACACGTGTATTTCGTTGGGGCGGGGCTAGCTCAGCAGGTAGATGTCCCCAAAGAAATACACGTGTATCGATCGAAATGCTGGCGTAGCGCTGGCATAACTTCGGCACTCTGGCGGGAGCCTAAAGGGTATCACGCAAACTCCCTTGGCATGTTTGCGTTTAAACCGATCACGATGCGGCTTGTACACCTGCTTACAGAATAGCATTTGTGCGCAATGGACAATCACAGAAGTGGGTTTATCAGATCCAGCTGGAAGTTAGTTGTAACAGATCCAATTGAAGGTTACGGCTACGTATGAGCAGTTGCGTAAGCATCTACTTGGATCAAAGCATAAAGTGGAACTCCCAATCGTGACTGATGACTTCATCAGGGCGCTAAGACAATTACTTTTCTAGATATTGTTCAATTGTTTTAAGCCGTAACAGGTTTTTAGAGGAACACTTTATTTACTGCCCGACGTTTCGGCTGAATGCCGTCTTCAGGGGCCTGGAAGCGAGTCAATCACTCTTTAACCAGCCGAAACGTCGGGCAGTAAATAAAGTGTTCCTTCAAAAACCTGTTACGGCTTAAAACAATTGAACAATATCTACAAAGCATGCCAAGGTTTTACAAAAAAAGAGACATACAATTACTTCTCTGTTCTTGCGCTCTCCTTTCACACTGCACCCGTGAAGTTGCAGAGAACCTGCACAATGTACGCATGAACGCTAGTGTGCGTCTTATTTCATGAGTATCAAAATGTGCCAGATGAAGAGAGCAGTACGTCTCTTAACAGCAGTCTTGAATGAGTGCTAGCCAAACCGCCGCGTGATGCTCATCAAAGCCTATTCATAAACCATGATTACGACCGTCAACCTCAAGCTCAACGGAATTAGGAAAAATGACCGTCATTTTACTTATTCCCAACTTGACAACTGGCGATCAATCCACAGCAAAAAAATGTTTCTTCTTATGACTGTGATTCTTTGTGACACTATTTCGATGACAAGACTTTGTTTTTAATGTTTCTACAAAATTGAAGAGCGTATCGTATATGTTTACTTTCGTTCGCTAAGCATTTTAAAAACTAACCACTTTAGCAAATCCTTACAATAAAACAACAGCTGAGTTCTGCTGGCTCTAGCACAGCAGCACAAGTAGGAAGTACAGTGGTCAGCATTAGTACAGAAATTCGCATTTCTATATAGTGAGGTTTCATATACAGGGTGTCCCAACAAAATGTATCCACTGTTTGATTGTTAATAGCTCTCTTATTATGAGATCTTTCGAGAAGCGGTAAGCACCATTTTGTGTTGCTGGCTTCAGCTTAGATTCACAGTATAGAGCGAATAATCTTTCTCCGTTACTGTAGGATCACGGTAGAAACTTGAAAGAGGGTTTTGGGCCATGAAAGGCCATATTTTGCCTCAGAAAGGAACCAAAACAGCCTGAAAACTTTTACTAGGCCTTCGAGTTGCTAATTCTAACTGTAAAGTTCCCAACTCATTATGACGCTTCACTGAAGAGTTATGCGAGGTAAGCAGTAACGGCCATTTTCTCAATGTTCCTAAAAAGTTCAGTTAACCGTTTAGAAAGCTTCGCAATCTTGAGAATAGTTGAGTATTGAACTCAGCGTCCCTAAAAGCCCTATTACACAAGTTTTCACAACTTTTTGAAAATTTTTGAAACACCATATGTTCCAAGTTTCTACCGTAATCCTACAGTAATGAAGAGCGGTCGGTGAATCGCTCTTCACTGTAGATCTAAGTTGAAGCCAGCTCTACAAAATGGCGCTTACCACTTCTCGAAAGACCTCATATTAAGAGAGTTATTAACAATCAAACAGTGGATACATTTTTTGGGACACCCTGTATATGTGTCAATGAAACCTGTGATATCAAGCATGCAATAAAAAAATCACAAATCGTGCTACCATTTGAATATAGAATGATAAGTTCAAGTTTTTTATGATATTAGACTGTCTCATATTTTTTAACAGTTTTTATTACAAACCTTGTCTTTTTGTATTATTCCATCAACTGATGTGGCTTGATGATCATTCGAAAAAGCAAGTTCTACAAATTGGCTATCAATAGTCTGCCCAATTCTTATTCTACTTGAAGTTTTGAGCTGAAATTAGCGGTCAAAAACGAATTTTACCGTCAAAAATCGTATCTCGGCCCCAAAAATCTTCAAGATTTCCCATTTATTCTAGCATATGCGTGACACACCAAATATTTAACAGTACATTTTTGTTATTTTTTTCCATGGCTAGAGATAAAGGAAAAATGTATGGGATATAATGGCAAACTCCGCCTCTAGAAGTCCTGAACTCCTCCCACGCGCTGATAGATCAGAGTGGTACAAGTCGTCGAATGACCTTATTCCTAGAGTTTCGTATTTTCATGAGCAATAAATAGGGATCAATCAAAACAAGATATCAAAATTTGGAAATACGTGTTGATGAAATGATGGGAGAAATAAAAAACTATCTAATAACGTTATTTGATTCAAGGGCACTTCGAGCAATGCGAGAATATCTTGCATACTTCAGCATATCTGTAGAAGATGAACTTTTGGACAAAGATGCACCAACAATCATACTGCGCGCAATACATTGGGTCCCGGTTTATCAGGAGGTGGGCGTTGAGCTACTGTAAATGAATTATTGAGCGAGTAGTTTCATTTACTTGTTGAAAATCAAAAAATGATACAATGCAGAATACATATTTTGAGAGAAGCATCAGCTTAGCAGAAAGCCAAGCTGATAGATAGTTATATACAACTCATATACAACTCCTAAAAGGTCCTCGAAAACTCCGATAAATTTTTTAGAATGAAAGGCCGAATTCAACTTGAAAATCTTTTCGACCAATTATATGTTTATGAATTATATATTATGACAGCAACGCTCGTAAAAAAATCTCGGTGTGAGAGAGGAGGACAAACACTCTCAGTTGAAAGGAATGGAAGCGTGTTAGTTGAGAGAAGATTTGATATCTAAACATCGCGATCGGATATCGCAGCTTCCGGCGGAAGATTCATGCCGAAAAGAGCCGCAACCAATGAAGTCAAGAAAGTGTGAGCATATTCATGAAGAGTACTAGGATAAAAGAACAAAAAAGATTGGTGACATAGGCAAAAGGGCCTTGGAGATTCCATGCAAATTCTTATATGGGATCATCAATTTTGAGAAATTCGAGGGCTGGCATCCTTCATTCAACATCTATCCGTTTTCCCTTGATTTTTTCAAAGAACAATGCGTGAAAATAGGCAGCGTACAGCATCCGACTTTGAACTATTCAACGTTTATTATCATCTTTTCGCGCTTTGCGCAAAAAAAAAACTGTGCTTCAAAGATCTGATTACTTGAAGGCTAGGCATCAGCAGGGTTGAGGGTAGGGTCAGGCGCCCGACATGGTGGGTCGTATTGAGGGTAAGACTGAGGGCGGGGGTCGTAAACAAGGACCGAATTTGTTCAAAAGTTTGTGGAAATACTACGATCAAGTAAGGTGAGAAGAAAAGCGCAGACCGATGAATATCAACTTGTCTTCAGAATATAAAAATCAGTCCTTTCCTGGCGTGAACAATTAGCTCATAGCCTCTTCTCACCACAGTGAAAATCTGCAGCAAAACGCCCAGCCCATGGGAAAAATCTGGTTCTTTGAATAGGCTCATTCACATCAAAATCAGTCGCCAAATCGCTTGTACTTGTAAAACATGTGCAATCACAGAAAATCCATCTGTCTCTTAAATTTCAAAAACTCTTTGCGAGAGGCTCGTGTTCTCCAGAATGTCAGTTCTGGAGAACTGAGTTCTTGAGGTTAAGAGGAGGAAGAAGGGGTCGTCTGGGACTTTCGAAGGAGGGGGGGGGAGGGAGTCGTTTTCGAAGCACTTGGCTTGACCCTTTGTTCAACCCTACTCATCAGTATCATAGTCGTAATGAGTGCTGGAGCTCCCGAACAATGATTTGCGCTATTGCGTGCCGACCGACCCATACAGAGAATTGGCGAATTTGCAATCTTGATTTGGTTCAAATGATGTGGAATCGTACAGTCAATGAAGCAAGATCCGTGCTGTAACTCAAGAAGAGATTTGTGAGTTCAACTCGGAAATACTGCTCCTAAAAAGGGAGGGTCTCAGCGAGGCCTTTGGGTGATCTCCTGGGTATCCGGTGCTTTGCTTCAAAAAGAACATGAAAAAATTACCTTTCATAAGAATAATACGAACGATATCAGTTCTAAAACGTCACTTTTCGATGAGTTCAATGAAAGTGAAGGTGAGTTAAAGTAATAGTTAGCTGGTGGATTTCATAGAAGATCAAAATATAGGTTGTCACAGAATCTAACGGAACATCTTTCACAAAATGAAAGAATGGAAAGTAACTGGAAGGTTTGTTTATAAAACCTATTCACTTCCGTTTTAGCGTTAATGACATATTATACTGCGTTTGAACCAGAATTAACTATAAATATGATACGATCCTAAATATGTTATGCGAAAAAGGAATTTGATCGGCTCATGCTGAAACAGATAGTTCCTGACATGAAGGAGAGGGAAAAGGGAAGGTTTTTAGATGGAAAAAAATTTGCTGAAAAAGTTTCTGGAAATAAATGTACATGATAATCATATGGTGCATACGTATGGATCAGTGACGGTAGAAAAGATTTTGAAAGGGTGCGGAACGGCAAAAAATCTTAAACTGCGTTGGCCGCGCCCTCGAAGACACAGCCAAAATTTGAACGATTCCGAAAATAACTTGTAATATTTGCAATGAAAACAATTCACTTGCACGAGTCTTGACCATGTGCACCACTCAAACCTCGCGACCCTTTTCTCGAAAGACGTGTGCAAAAATCAAATATAGAACTTCTGGAAAGGTTGCCATATTTATGACATTTATTATATTATTATATATACATTCAAAAGCGTATGATCCTTTCTTTGCTTTCTCTTCGGAATGTTATTTGAGCACGTTACATCACTGCGAGCCCTGAACGAGATACAAAGCAGCAGTACGGACGAAAAGCTCTGAATATGTGTTGGTGAAGTTCAAATGAGCAGCACTTTGCAAAAGCAACAGAATGTGTAAAAATTGATTGAAATATTTATTGCTTTCTACAATGTGAAGCAGAAGAATTCAAAGCGGTTCTGAAACGCTCTGAAACATAAAACAAAAAAAAATCAAATCAATTTTTTTGTCCAGACGGTTCACTCACGTTACTTTTGTAGTTTTTACTTTTGGAACACCATGTGTGTATACATAAATAAATAAAATAAATATGTAGCGCGAATTTGTAGGAGATTTACAGGGTGTCTCAAAAAAAAAAACTGTGAACACTGCTTGATCGTTGATAACTCTCTTGTCTTTAGAGCGAGGTTCTTTCTCAGATTCACAATATGGACGAATCACCAATCACTCTTTATTGCTGTAGGATTATGGTGTGAACTTTCAACATTTTTCAGGGGTGCTGATTCCAATACAACTTTTCACCAGCTTTTTGAGCTCTTTTAATGATGTAATCACTTCTGATGAACAATGGAAAAACAGATGTTACCTTGAACCTGAAATAATTTATGAAAGGAACATTACAGTGAAGTGCTAGTTTCATATTAAGAATCAGCGAAATCGATTAGTCCATTGTTCCTGGTTTTGGTTTTCTGGCAAATATCGCTCTCACTTTTTCTAAATCCTTCACAAAGTCTATGACGTAATCCTACAGTAATAAAGACTGATTGATGATTCGGTCCATACTGAAAATCTAAGTTGAACATCGCCCTACAGAAGATACCTCAAGCTCGGCGAAAGACTTGAAAGCAAGAGAGTATTTGGGACACTATTTGCACATTTTAGGAATGTGCTTGTAGAAAAGGAAGAGATCACTATTTGAGATTAATCGAGACGAGAGGCTTGAGCAATATGAATAGTTTGTGGGCAAACCAGCTAGTGATGGCAGATATCTTGCAGACGATTAGGTGCATTAAGTTTTAGATTGAAACAAACCGCACTCAACCAAAGTTAGACGTGAATACAAATAAAGTGTTTACTGTGACATGTGGAGACGATTATTGAAGCCGAACATACTAAATATGCTTTGCCTCTCATGACTATGTTCCCCAAGTCTACCAAATTATAGCCACTTGAAGGCAGCCTCAAGATTCAACACGATTAGATAAACATTACTTGTTAATGAATTTGACAAAATAGTTCGGAGTTTTTTGTCTGGATTGAGAAGTAATTATGAAGGTCATGCAACTTAAGCCCAGATATGATATTTGAAGCATGATATCTTGCGACTGAGATTGAAAATGTAGGTTTAGGGCATAACGTTCTCAAGAATTCGGTGTCGTCCTCCTCTAGCTCTCTCTTGCTAGAAAAGTCAGCGCGTAAATAAAAACAAACAATTTTCATGCGGACACATTACGGCTGTTGAAGGCATGATGTTAACGGAATTGACATATGAACATGGTAGCAACGATTTTCTTCCTTCTCACGTGATACCATGTTTTTATGTGCGACCACATCCGGCAGTGTGGTAGCGAAAAAATTTCGAACAAAGGCAAATTGTACTTGTTTCAGTTCAATTCCCAGCTAAGGAAAGAAAGTATTAATCAGTCACCTCATTGTCAGCAATTCTGTATTAATAATAAGTATTTAGAATAGTCCTGCGTTTATTAGCGCTTACTACTCACTTGTTGAGGTCTCGTTATCAGGCTAGTGCTCTGTTGTTTTGATGCGTTTCCAGTTTTCATCAGCACGCAGTGGCTTTTTGCGTGACTGCAGCATTAGCTTACCGGTCCGCGAAGCTTGGATGAAAATCAAACGGTAAACTTGGAAGCGCTAAATATGTGATTCGCTTTGATTTTTACCTACTCTACCCAATGTGCGTGCACGAGTAGAAGAATCGCCGAAGGCGAAGCGGAGAACCGGAATGGGAAACAAAAGACAATGATTGCCGTGGAGAATAAAGTAACAAGCAGACCGTGATAACCTTTCCGTGACCAACAATTCGTCTCAGGACAACACAGCCGAGAGAAAACAAATCGATGAATGCGAGCAGACGATAGATGTGAAACACACACAGACACGCACGAAAGTGTCCTCCAGTACAGCCAACCAGCCCAGCAGTCAGCGCACACGAGAGACAAACGCTCACTTCGCTCACGTAATGCCTTTGATCAGTCTTTGCACATACACATTAAACTGTGAGAACGTCGTCGTCGATCAACGAGCGACGATGCGCTGCCGCCTTCGAACGGCCAGAATCGCCGGCGCTCGCAAGCGCCCGTGAACGCGCAGCATGCGATTTGTACGCGCGTTTCTCCGTGCTTGGCTTTCCGGCGCGAACAATTCCTACTGCATCCCAGTCACTCTACTGACCCGTTCGATATTCTCGGTTTATAGTTGAGATCTTGGCCGAAAAGGAGGCCCCAGCTGACTATACAAATAGGAACTTACATAACCGAAGATCGCCAACGGGGTGGTCGACGCTACGTCGCCGATGCGCTGCGCTTACGCGGGCAACTACTAGGGCAGTAGTGTGTTGAGATGCATGGTTCGTGGCAGATGTCCGCGTGGCAACGCATGTTGGTAGCATGACGCTCTACCGTCAAAAGTCAGTGGAATATGATTGTTTACGCCTGTCTGTGTGAACGATGCACCATCTTTTGAAATTGTAACTGACTGCTAGCTAGAAACTTGCAATGCAATCTGGGTACCGATCAATATGTATCAGGTGGATCATTAAGGTCTTGTGGCACATGGTAGGAACTTCTTCCTCTCTCAATGTATTTACTTCACACATTTCGGCTGAAGGAAGGAAAAATGCACTACAATGACACCTTGGATTACTCTGGTAAGAACAGAATCAGAGGTACTTACTCTTTGGTCATTCCAAATTCGGTTGCCAAAAATCTCAAATGATCTAAAAAACCGGAACTAAAAATTGATTTTACTGCTCTGTACTTTTTCATGGGTCTTCGAAACCCAATTAATTCACAATTTTTTGCTAAAAAAAGAAGTCGAAAATAATTATTGATAGTTTCGAATTTTTGCAAAGCTTTTCTGCTAGCCTTGATTCAAATGGTTAAAGCCCGTTACTTTTTTCCCACCCTCAATAACTGTCTCTGATAGAAAATACCAAGGTGTTATAAAACTGGGTATGATCTCCTCTACTCAAGAAAACCAACACCAAGAAAAGCGGTGAGGAAAGTCGAATTTTTGCTTTTTACAAAAGACAGAAGTTTTGCAGGCTCATATTTCGTCGAAACGCCTTTAGCAATCTACAAAGGCGTTTAGCTAGCCGTACGACATTAGAACCAATATTGTCACTCATCATCATAACACAAGGTTTTTTGAACCAGCTGCATGGATCGATATCTCGCCTGCAAGCCAATTTTGAGGTTATTTAGATCAGGTACGTCAACGTCAATTACGCACTCCCTTTCGCATGAAAAGGAATGGGAACTATGCATGCGCAACGCACGAGCCCTGCGTGCGGACCTTCAATCGATGACGCCAGTTTGTACGCCCAAACATATGCGCGCGACGTGACGCGAAGCTCATCGCGCTTAGAAAAGGGAGCGCGTGATTTACATGGACTGTAGGAGGTAAAATGTATGCGGTTTCTCTTCGTAACTGCAACTTGATAATCAATAAACTCAAACTATGAAAAAGATGACTCTATTTAAGAAGTGGGAACCGTTAAAGCAGAAGAGACCACTCTTACATCAGAATATTCCTGTAGCGAAAGATGCTTCACTATGTGGAAGAAAGATATTGACCGTCAAAAACCGTCAAAATATGAGCGAGCATTTGGCAATAGCATGACTACATATTGCGACAAGTTGTGCTAACTTTCCCAGAAGTGGATCCAATAGCAGAGCTGTCTGGAATGTCATGTGTTTTTGAAGCTCTACCTACTTGACATGTGCGAGTCGTCTTTAGCTAATATATGTGGGGCTACAGAGAATAAAATGTCGTACGCAGAGGAGAAGTGAGGCAATGACTTACTCGAAGTAGAGGAACTAAGCTGACTCCACAAAAAGGCGAAGAGTCGCGGACCAGAACGCCGGGATAGCCGGCGGCGAAAAAACGCTCGAGCTGGACAAGCTGTCTCGAGAAAGCTCGATGACGCTCGATAGCGCATTGTGGCGGTTGTTTTGCGTGTTTGCGGGCCGGCTCAGCATGTGAGAGCATTTCCCACAAACGCCGTCGTTAATGCCGTCCACGATCCGCTGCTTCGTCGTAAGCCATTGGATTCTCTTAGATTTTCTTTTCCTGCTCTGTGCGCATGTGGCTTTTTCTCGTTCTTCTGAATTTTCTACACTTCGCACATGCTGGCGTTATCACTTGATTACTTAGCGAAATTCGTCAGTCCGCTGGGATTGCTTCGCCTGAGCATTCTCGCGGTTACACAATGCATAATTCAAACGCTACTGGGCTGCTGGAAAATGTGAGTGCACATCAAGCCCATTTTTTATCTCTATATTTCTGTAGTTCCACTTGATGTATGACGGCTTTTGCTGATAAACTGACTGTATTCACATAAGCTGTTCATGGTTTGACTCCAAATTTTTTCAGAATCAATTTGAAGAAAGTAAGATTAAACTACATATGTGGTGTTTGTTGTTGACGTGGAGATATTGACAACAAAAATAATTTTGCTTCTTGTTCACCTCAACCAAAATGGCCGTAGAAAAGTTTAGTTGCCTGGCAAGTGTTATTCAAATATTAGCTACCAGCGAACGGATAACTCATGAACTAACGAACTAGATGCAATTATTGCTCATCACTAAAAGCATTTCCTTCCACAAAGTTGTTCCACAGAGCCCAGTGCCTGGAGCAGAACAACTTTTTGGAAGAAAGTTACAAAAGAAGTGAGTGAAAGAGCTCAGGTCCCTGTAACTCTCGGGACTTCACACTTGTTGTGTTGAGCTGACCCATCCCAGCTAATTTTATGTCAACTATGCGCTACAGAAAAGGTTAATCTTCAGAAAAAAATATCAACGAATTTTGCCGAAATCACTGTCGATTTTTTAGTTACTCTGTCTCCTAGTCTAGAGATTTCACTCTGTTTGATTAAGGATAGAATTCCAGCTTGCACACGAGAAACCTGATGCCTAGGCCTCTTCGAAGCGCAAGACTCTAGCCAAGATGTTTTTTCAAGATTGTGGAACTTCCGCTCATATTTGCAGGCTATCGCTACTATGCATCTGTCAGTCGCTGTGGACTCTTACGAAATACCAAGCTTGGTTATCAAGGAAATGATATTAGTAAAAACAGAAACAGCTTTGAATTAGTTTGTAAAGGCGAAAGTTTTGTACCTTGTTTTGCCACCTCCTGTGTGTGATCACAGTTGTAACTCAGCGAGCGCAGCAGCTCAGTTATTTTCTTACATAGTTTCGCTGGGGCGATCCATAGTTTTTGCACAAAAAATTAGTTTGGGAATTTAAACGGCATTCCAATATTTACTATAAGCTTCCTAGCAACTGTAAATCTTGTATGTCATCAATCAAATCGGCTATTCTATCAGGTTGTCCCGAAAGTTTTGTCGGTTTTTTCAAACCACTGTAAAACCACGCAAAATAAACAACTGAATGAGTTTCAAGATGCATTCGATGCAGCTTTTTCTTCTCTTTCTCAAGGATACATTCCCGAGCCACAATCTTGTATGCTTTTCTCGATATTTGTTAAAATTCTCCATCCGCCAATTTTATCTGCTCAAAGTTCGGCTAATCTTTAAAAATTCCATTCTAAAGTTTCTAATTTGGTTAGGTACTATTCTAATAGAGCAACTCTCGTACTACAAGGTGATATTTTTAGATTCCCCCTATCTGCTGTTTTTAGCTTGAAAAAAATTATTCTTAAGAGGTCTCGATTTTTGGCAAAGTCATGAAACACGTAACTGCAGCAAATACGCGGAAGTTTTCAAAGTTTCTGCGAATAGAAAAATGATTCTTATCAAACATTATTTATGCAACATGACCAAGTTTGATTTACCTTGAAAAAGCAGCTTTTTGGAATTTTCGGTACTTTTAGGTGGTAAACCTAATCAAAAACTTGCGGTTTTTATTAAATTATTAATTATAACGGACTTGGTAAACGTGGTCCATGCAGTCTTAAATGAATAAAATGTAGCCAACGATTTGCTCTACATAATAGTTACCCGCGCTCTTTTAACCGTCAGGATGAAAAAATCTAAAAAATTCAGGGAAGATTTGGCGTCACTGCTGAGCTGCTCAAAAAGCCATGGCGATAACATTGCAAAGAGAGGGTACAGAGAGAAAATATAGCTGTATGAAAGAGGATAAAAATCTGAATCAAATGGTGCTCAGCTTGCCCATGGATTGGTGTTCTGTGAGTTTCGGTGATCGATGAAAGAAACCGACAAAACTTTCGGGACAACCTAATATTTTAAACGAAAAAAAACTTCAAAATCACGATACGTAACTTCGAATCGGCATCAATCTTTTCTCAAACAGCAAAAATTAGTCTTGCAGTTGATACTGCCATCAGCTTCATTTTAAGTATTCCCCTTCGGCAATAATAAAATGTGCCAATGGGAATTGCAAGCACGAAGATTTGTTCTGCCCAAAAGTGCACGAATCTTCTCTCTAGAGTACATCAGCGCAAACGGAATAATTGAATCGAAGATTTTAGTGCAAGGCCTATGGATTTGGATTCAATCAAATTAAAAGCGTTTATCTGGAAAATATCTTTAGCTTAGACTAACTAACAAAGATCATAATGCAAGCAAAAATACGAAAACTTCGATGTGGATGAGTTATGTGGGAAAACATACTGGTAGAAGGTGTCCTTGCAAATACGCCTGATGCATTTAGTTGGCGCTCGATGAAGGCGAAGGTCATTTGGCTGAACGACACGTTTTTCTTCATGTAGTCTAGGGCACACAACGCGCGCATGGCTTTCACTCGCAACTTGAAAGTTGAGATATTCTTTTCCGAAATTCATGCGTCCTTTGTACAGATCGTGGGAGGGGTGGGGGCACTTCCCTTTATTATTATCAATTTTGGTTTTAAATATCGATCATACCGATTCTATGAGGTTGACGTATGTTTTCTGTCATGGTTTTTTTTTATCTTCAGAAAATTTTGGAGGCTCTTTCGTTTTATATTTGCTTCGTATTTGGGGGGGGGGGGGAGGGTGACAGAGTCTGCCCACTGGCATGAGATGCCGCAAATGCACGCAAGCTAGCCAGCAAGTTTTGACAGTTTTAAACACGAAGATTTTCTTTTTTCTTTGGATATATCTCTGTCTTCCTTTGTGCTCTCTAAAATTTTGGTTTGTCTTGACGGTCTTGGCGTTCCTCTTATGACAACAGCGCGATGCCTCTAGCGATTCAAAAACGGAAAGGGTAAAAATTTCTAGATTTTGGTTAACTTTACGTAAATAGTAAAAAAAAATTTTGAATAAAATTTTGCTTGTTAAAACAAGATGAAATGTAAGCTCCAACAAAACAATTCGCCAACCTATTATTTCAGTGGCTATAACAACTGAAAGGCAGAGTCCAGGCAAAATCTAAGCCCCTCCGAATAGTACCTTGCCTAAAAAACCATGTAATTCGCTTTGAGTTTACTGTTAGGTCACAAAATTTTTTTGTTTTTTGAGCTTCTGACATTGGTGCCATATTTTCAAGAGAATGTAAGAGCTCTAATGGGGGTTGCTATATATGGATCTGTAGCGAAGATTTTCTAGTTTTCGGAGATCTCGCCAAACATGCAGAAATCGCCTTATAAGGAAGTTTGTATGGCATATAAAAACAATGTCAGAAGCTGATCTCCAAAAACTAGAAAATCTTCGTAACTGTAATATAAGGCGATTTATATTACAGTTCCGACCTTGCAACCCCATTAGAAGGTACCTTGGCAGATATTCCAGTACAAGATAATCTTAGCAAATAAATACCCCACAAAGGTTGGATTCGCAGTTTGGGGCGCTTTGACTTTGCATTCGTTACTCGTAATTTCTTTGAAAACTTCCATTTTAGCTTGTATCTTTTTGCCTGTAGCAGAAAGTAATTTACTTACGATTATAAGAAACGATATCACGCCAGATTACACTGAAAAAGCATCAGAAGCTGCCCGTAAACAGACAGTAACTCAGAAAGGTGTTGGACTTGAATTAACGTAACCCTGCTGGTCCTATACGCTACTACCTCGTAAGATGTGCAGCTATACAGTTAGAGCAGACTAGCATAAGAAAGATCTGAAGACCGCTTATCATGATAGTGGGACAGATTTGTACATTCGCCTATACGAGGTGTCACCCTTGCCTATGATGCCGCAGATTCTCATGTAGAAAAGGTGGCTCTATAAAAAGTGCTTACATGCGCACCAAAATTTTTACTTACTCCTCGAAAATTCAGACCTTCACAGTTACCAAATTTTCCAGCTTCTTGGAGGCTACTTAAAAAATACTAGGGCTTAATGAATGATAGGAAGTCAAAAATGCCTTTTTAGGCTTTATTGATTCCTTAACAATCACTACATATGAAAAAAGCACATAACCACTAAGTAGCGTTCTCAGAGACTTTCTGAACATAACAAAGTTTATTTAGTTCAAAAAGAATGAGTCTGGAAAGAACAGTGTTCTTTCGAACTCGAGGGTCCAAAAACAAAACTTTTGTGTGACCTAATAAAATGAACTCATGCATATATGTTGATCCAACAAGTAAATCACGTACGACTTCAAAATGTCATTTGCGCGCACTCGCTTAACTCTCTTTTACACGATTTGAAACATGTTGCGATCCAGGATAGTGCAATCCATAACAAAATTGAGTGCAGTCTTCATTCAATTACTTGTAAACGAATGGAGGCCCAGAGAGGAAAAAGCTGTGACGTAAAAGGTCGAAGGCATGTGCAAAAATAACAGCTGTAAATTCCAATGTGGCAAATATGGAAAATGGGGAAGGTGATAAGGTATACTTTCGCACAACAACAAAAAGTATACCCCAAACGTAAGAAAAAGGCACGAAAAAAGCTTGACATGACTGCTATGATAGATACTCGATTGCAAACCAAAAAACCAAATATCATCGTCTTCGTCTATACTCTATTTACAATCGCAGTTTTTCGGTTTATCGGGATAACTGGTGAGCCAATCATGGGTCTGCGCTGTGATCAAGTCCACATATGAGAACTCATAACTCGGAGACGAAAAGAAAGTAATACCTGGCCTTCTTGGTCTAATAAATTAATTTTTGTACTTGCAGAGCTTTAGCTCATTTGACATACATTTTCCACATTCAACTAATGCTTGAAGGATAGATTTAGGTAAAAGGATCTGTTGCGTACACCTGATTACCCACATTTGATTCGAGCTTAAAACTCAATGGTTTCACTTTTGCGTATGTGCATACATGTCGTTGGCTGGCCTTCATCGCTTAATGATATATGAAGAACTTTCTTGTTCTTCTTTTTGAGGAAGACTTCGCGTTTGTTCAGAATGGTTGGTATATGTAGAAATTTACAGAGGTTGCGTTCGTTTTCATGTATAACAAATTTTTGATTACAAAGTGTTGGTTTGATTCTCTTACTCCATTCATGTACATACAAGAACATTATCATAATTTACTTACTTAGTTACTTAGATGGTCCGTCTGCACGTGGCGTGCTTGCCCCAGCACAAAAGTTTCCATTTGTCCCTGCCCCTCGGTTCAAACGTCCACGATCTTCTTCGTCGTGTCGGTGGCTGCGTCCACGAGTTCCAGGGGTGAAAATCGTATCCAGCTGATTTTTCAGCTGGTCTATCCGTTCCAGGAATACGTCTGCCCATCTCGTTGGTCTTCCTCGAGCACGTTTCGCTTCGCGAGGAGTCCATTCCGACGTTCTCAATGTCCATCTGTCGTCTGTTCCTCTCATGATGTGACCAGCCTCGATGTTTAGCTTTCGCAACGTATTGCGCTGGGTCACGAAGACGGGACATTCTTCTCATATCCGTACTGCGAAGTTCGACTAGATGTTGCTTGTGTCGGGTCATCTTCAGAAGACTGCGCTAGAGCGCTGTGTGGGTGCTCCTTAAAGCTTTCGACGGCTACGGTGCCGGCCCAAGTCTCAGCAACGTACCAGAGCGCCGGGAGAACGGTTGAGTAGAACAGGTGGGCACGAAGCTCTGGATCCGTCAGTTGGTCGATGGCTTCTTTCAGGGGCCCAAAAGCGGCCCAGGTTGCTCTTTTTCTCCTGTTGAGTTCTTCCCTCAAGCCGTTCTCCATGTTCATCGAACGTCCGAGATACACGTAAGAAGACGTCTCCATGATAGGGTGCCTTCCAATCCCTTTATGCAATTTCGCAAAGGGCGTTCCTCATGAATTGAGTCTTCCTCCGATTTATTCGCAGTCCTGTCTTCTTCCCTACTTCATTTAGATTCTTCAGCATCATTGAATTCCTTCAGCATCGTGTCTGCATCAGTGATACTGCTCAAAAAGAGAACGATGTCGTCCGCAAAACGAAGGTTCAACAGATATCTCCCATCAACTTGTATGCCTCGTCCCGGTCCAGTGACTTCATACCTACTGCAAGGCCGCGGTAAACAGCTTCGGCGAGATTGTGTCGCCTTGTCGGAAACCCTTTCCGATTGGGATGGTCAGAGGGCCACGGAATAGCTGCATCGTTGTTGTGTAGTCCTTGTAGCTGTCTGCTAGTGTCCTCACGTAAGCTGGGTCCACTCCTTTATCGTAGCGCAAACAGGATTGCGTTGGTTTCAATGCTGTCGAAGGCTGTTTCGTAATCGACGAAGGTCAGGACGAGAGGCACTCGGTACTCCCGGCAGTCTTCTATGACCCTAAACCATCTGGATGTGGTCCATACAGCTAAATCCTTTGCGAAATTCAGCTTGTTCTTGGGGTTGGGCTTCATCCAGTGTTCTAAGTATGCAAGCGAGGATAATCTTCGTGAAAAGCTTGTACAGCACACTCAGCAGGCATACTGGACGGTAATTCCAAAGATCCTCCCGTTCACCCTTTTTGAAGAGAAAGACGGTTCTTGACGTTCTCCATTGGTCGGGAATCCTCTCCTTCTGAAGGTAAACTGTCAAGTGCGACGCGAGAATCTCGTGTAGACGTTGTCCTCCGGCTCGCAGAAATTCGACGGAAAGAAGGTCTGGTCCTGGAGCCGTGGACGTCTTCATGGTCTTATCATACCTTATCATATCATTTCTTAATACTATATGCTTTTAAAATGATTGCAAAGCCGCACTTCCGATGTCTCAAGAACTAGTTGCAAATCGTCTTGTTTGCTCCTACATTTGAATAGCTTACTGAGTAATTTTTAGATTTATTGAATATAGTGGACACAAACTCTAACAAATCTCCTGTAGGAGTCTTGGTGTAACGTACCAATTTACCAAGAAAAGAATGTCTTGTTTCAAGCTAGCGCGGTTCTTTGAAAAGTTTTGATAGCTTACGGTGCATAGTTCAATAGAGCAAGTAGAGTCTTACACGTCATCTCTTTCTCATGATTCATAATCTACAAAGATTTGAAGGCAAGATTTAGTTACAATCAGCTTGGCCAGAAATCAGATCTAAGTTCTCAAAAGTCCCGCCCAATCACGCAGAATTCACAGAACTGTACATATATCAGGTGTTCCAAAAGTTCTGTCTTTTTCGCAGATTCTTCTGATTCAAATGGTAAAATTTGTTGGCAATTACATTTTCAGGCAACTCGAATTTTTCTGGATTGAATTCTTTCCTATCCCAAGGACAACATAACATGCAAGTAAGAGCCAGTGCGAGAGACTGGACATTCCAAATAGAATATCTTGAAATCATGTTAAACATAGCATTGCTTCACATAAGCATAGGCAGACACGTTTGGTTTCGTTGAGTGAACTTATTCCGAACAGTTTTACGGCTAAAGAAGATTCATGTCTTTGTTGCATCAAAAATTTTCATGAGCAAATCAAGAAAGAATGCGCACTTGACCCCACCTCCGCACGTGCTAGTATATCGATCAATATCAATTTTTTTATTTTTTGCGCTTCATCAAGTTGTAGTAATCATCAAAAGAGCAAGAAGAGCTCTACTAAACAATGCAGATATTATCGCACTAACAATAAGTGCAAAACTCTCAGAAAACAGCTGCGTTAAACACAAAGCATCAAAAAACGGCGAAAACTTTCGGAACAACTTGATACAATCAATCATTCACTTGGATGTGAAGGTGACAGATCCGCTTCTAGCAAATTAGAGTTTCTCTTATGTACATTGTCTTACATGCAGAACTTTTGCAATACAATTACAATCTATATCTTTGCTTATACCTTAGTTCCAGAGGAACATTTTAACCTTGAAGTGACATCATCTTTTTGACAATTTAAAAGTAGATCAGTAATGCATTTATTTGCATCTTTTTTTTTCTGAGATTTTGAAATTATCTAAGAGTCTATCAATAGGGATAATCATCACTTCATTTATTACAATAACATCAGGTTCTTGAGCAAACTCACAGCAAACTCTAGATAACACTCGCAATAAGTTCCGATTTCTTGGAGTAACTAGAATCATTTAAAAGAGCTAGTAATAATTTTCTAAAAAGTTAAGGGTATAGCTGAGGAATTGAAGGGAGAAAGAAACTGAAGTTTTGGTAGAAACATTGTGGAAAAGGTGCTTGCGTTGGCCATAGTGATTGCATAACATGCTGATGCGGAACATTCTGCTTCGTTTCATATGCGCCAGACATGATTTTTCCAGTAGCTTCACGATTCAAAAATAATAAAGAGGAGGCGTCAAGCCAATCATCTGCTAACAAGAAATATAAATATCTACATACATAGCCGTTTCGGCTATAACCTGAGTGAAAATAGTATGAAATAAATAATTATACGAGATCGTATGCAGCGCTGGCAACTTGCATTCCGATTTATTAGTAAACAATAATTCTGTCTCAAGGAGAATCTGCAAAACATGTCCTTCGAAAATCATTTTGGGCTTTCCGTGCTTTGTCGTCCGTTCAATGTTAATATCTAAAGAGCAACCCCTCAATATCACTTTCAAAAGCTCAATCGCCCGAACTCAGCTGATCAAAAAAATTTTGCTGGCCTATTCTGTGTTTTTTTTTACAACGAAACGTTGTTAAGTGCGACTATGCTACACTGAGATAAGTTTTTTGGAATGGTAGCCCATAGTAACGTAGCGACTGACATTTGTTTGCAACACGAATATGCATAGAGAATAATGACCTCGAAGAAAAGCTCTTCAAATAAAACGGTGAAAAAAAAGCTTCTCTCACAGTTCAATCAGTGATCAGAGCGGAACTAGGTGAAATCGAGGGCAGATAAAGAGTTGTCGTAAAGGAAGCCACCCTTCGCTTCAGAAATAGAGATTATTTTGGAAAAAGCCTTGCTCTCTAGGACTTGCCTTTGTAACAAAGCAATGTGTCAAGTAAGATGGACTTTCGCACACTTTCGATTGTGTGCACTGAACAACATGACCTTGGCTTCAAGCATGGTTCAACTTCGAACGGACAGCATTCAGAGCAGCTTAATTGAGAAAAGTCTGTCAGCACTTACCAGCACTTTGTCTAGAGTTCACCTAAGTACGTGGTTCAAAAAGCAAAGAGTCAGAAATCTTGTTTGCTATACTAAAGTGCATATAATCTATAGAGTAATCTTTTTACGTCGACAGTCCAGCTATGGAAGACTAAAGAAAGAATTAAGAAGAATCCTTCCTTTACGAGATGAAGCTGAAGAGTAAGCCATTCAGAACATCTGTGAATTTTTAGGTTGCTCAAAAAACATCAACAAAAAATGAATGTTTTGTTAGGGAATGCCGAAAATTTAGAAGGTTCACCTTAGTTCCAAACGCGGAACTTAACTGGGGACAATTCAGCGAAATTCATACATTTAGTTTTGGCATAGCACCTGGGTGTTTTTTCTGAAAATATGGTTTTGCTCGGAAGAAAATGAAAGGGTGCTTCTTTGAGCTAAACAGAAGGATATCTGCTAGATTGATGCCTCTCACACCTAATTCTTCAAGAATGATTCGAAACATTGAAACGTGAGCGCGCCAGGACATCCTGTAGAGCTTCTGAAGGCAAATTTCAAGCTATAAATTTCTTTGAAGAGATCGATATTGACAGCAGTGGCAACAATGCGGTTGCCTAGGTGCCGACTGAGTAATTGCGAAGCTCGACATTATCGGTAAACAGCAACGCATTGTTCTCGATTAGTGGCTTCGAAAAAAAAGGAGTACAAGCATTTCTTGCGGATCAGGCGTTGTAACTGTAGTAATGAATCTTGATGAAAGAAGTGTAAAGTTCGGAAGAGATCAATGACCACTACGACAGAAAGTGCGATTGCCATTTTTGATGCGGCTCTAGTTTCGTAGTTGAGAGCGACTTCATCATGTTTCAAATCGTCGCTTGCTTCCTTTTCAAAAAAAAAATTCTCTTCGAACTACTCCTAGCGCACGGACTAGGAGTTAAATATGAGTTTCATACCTATCAATTTACTCTCCAAACTACCTATGGCTATTTGTCTTCTTTTTTCCTTATCATAGCCAAACCGTAGAGTTATTAAGATGGCAGGACCCCTGCGTTGCTACTTTCAAGTGAATGACACCGCTGCCAGAAGAATAATTTTACTATTCTACAAAAATTCTAATAGACCAAAGCGCATGGTATACAGTAGACGACGGATGTAAGTGAGAATGCAGCGCGCTTTATTTGTACTCCAGACTGACAATATCCATACTCAAAATCGCTACAAAATATGCAATAAGAAAAAGGAGTTTTGCTCAACTGTAGCGACCCTATATACCAGTAGAGGCTGCCTCCAGAATTGCCTTTGACAGCGCCAAGCTGGCGCCGTGCCAGCACGTCGATCAATCAATATGGAATTACGATGGGTACGACATGCTAGCGTCGTGCTGGCACATCCGCAAGTTTAGACACAGCCTGAGAAAGCCTAGCATTCTCTTCCTGATACTTTACCGGCTACTATATACAAGCAGTTGCTATAGATCAAAATTTGATCATCAGGCCAAAGTCCAATGAGCCATCAATGAAAGGGGGAGATTTGCAGGGACTAGTGAAATGATATGAACTTGATTTGAGAATATTAGAAGATCAGACTAACATAAATCTTATGAAACTGATGAAGTGAAATGCAACTACTTGTTTTTTTCAACCACATAAGTATAAAACGTAATGCAGCTAAGGTAATATTAGGTCATTCGTAAAATAACAACGGATTTGACTGCGGTCTTTGCGCCCACATGAGCATAAATTTACAAAAAAGCACCACTTCATCTAGGCTCAGTCAATTCCATTGTCTCATACTACCATATGTATGCAAAAACCATTCGAGTAGAGATGCAAACCAACGAAATGCGTATGCCGGAAGTGCGTACGCGTTGCGCACGTCCGCGCCATTGTCGCTATTTTATGAATGCCCTATAGATAATCTGCAAACACTAGATAGCGAAAGAAGAATGTAGACATCAGTGATTTGCTGAATAGCCGTTATTATGAAGGTGCTCTACTCTTTTTTATTTTAAAAAAGACCGGAGACACAAGCAAGTAAGTTTTCTTAAAACTTATACAAATTACACAACTTGCAATAGGAAATTCGCAGCTCAGAAGGAATTTGTGTGGAATGTGTGGGATTTTCGTCGCTTTGTTAAAGGCACCGTCCACCCAGATTCTCGACTTCCAGCTTTTTGTCGTTTCAGAGCCTTCTCATGTCCCTGATTCCAAATATGAAGTCGAGAATCCGCGATCCCGAAAATCCCCATTCCAGAGAACCCACAGGCCGGCTTCCCAGAACGGTGATTGGATGCACGCGTACAAGTGGGCAGGCGTGGATGGGGGTCCTCGTGCATCTTCGCTATTCCGAAGCGATTTCCTCGCTTCCGAATCGGCATTCTGCGCCGCGACTTGGGCATTGGCTTCATGGGAGGCCCTACTGTCATATGCTTCTAAAAGCTCAACACCCTTAACTTAAGGTGGACGGTGCCTTTAAACGCTTTTATCGACACGCACTGGAGGTGAATAGAGGATTGTATTAACAATCTAGTACCACACAAGTTTTTTACAGATCACTACTGTCACATTAAGGAAATGTAAATAAAAGATCATGGCTCCGTTGTTCTGACAAGTGATGTACTATGTTACATACCAGTCATAACACACATCCACATCGCACGATGAATTTAGGTGTTGATGTTCACGATTTTTCAATATTTGGTCCTAAAAATACTAAATGTCGCTAGACATCTAAAGTTCTTTCATAGCAGTAGTCCACAAATATTAGGCTGGAAACTAAGTTTTGCAACCGGTTTCATAACTTCACTTTCTTTGGATATGGCGCACTCAAACTTTGGCATTATGTAGAAGGCAGTGTGAGCTACAAGTGAGCACGAATTGTCTAAATTTTGAACACGAAATAGAAAAGTTTCAGGCGTTTTTCGGAAACTAGTGAAATTTGAGAATTTTTGGGGTTTTAAGCTAAAATGAAGCCTTTAGCAGCCTAGACCATGCGCAGTAATCCGGATTCGTCTACAAGTTATTGCTGGAGGATGAGTCCTTTAGTCTAGTAAAAAAGAAACACAATTTAGGGGCATGTGGAGATTTGGCGTCCTCATAAAGTCGAACGAGTCGATGTACGCAAGAGCTGCTGGGGACGACCGTCAATGACTAGAGAGTCCGAGGCTCAAAATCCGCCGAGACTTTACATATTAAGGTTATTTGAGCTGCCAAACGCGAATATCACATTCATTTGTTGAATCAACGCCTTTTTCCTTGTTTAGGGTGAGACCCCATATCGTACCCCTACAGTAGTCCTACAAAAAAGGCCTTATCACGCAATTTCACTATCGTTTTCGTGATCAGCATGTCGGATAACACCCCTAGGCCAAGTTTCAGCCAAATCCGTCAAACTTTGAATTTTTCCCCTTCATACCATGCACCTACCGTAACCCTCACTGCGACGTCAGAACTTGATAGGACAGCAGCTGCGCTTGTAGCTTACATAATAACCAACGCAGTGGCAAAATTTGAGTGCGCCATGTTGAGTGAGAGGGAAGTTATGAGACCAGTTGCAAAACTTAGTTTCCAACCTAATATTATACCAGGGATTAAACTTGCACGAAACGCAAAACAAAAAACATGAAAAAGTCATTTTATAAGAGTACTCATTTTCTTGCTGACCAGCAGCTCAATACTAGAGATCCGATCCAATGCTTACCTAGAACAGTTCTTTTTGAGAGTATTTTTGCTTTATGATAGATCGATCAGAACGAACAAAAAAGTTCAATCTTATCCACCGCCAGTGAAGGCAGTGCACATTCCAGGAGAAGCACTTAGTGCATCATTGAGCTGATTGAAATAATATCATCACCTCTCTAATATCATGATCAAACCGTCAACCATAAGACTAAGCAAAATTTCAGTGGAAAAATGTCTAATTCGAAAATCTTATTAATTCGATGAATATCCATGGAGATGTACTGCAAGAAATACAATGAAAGCACCGTGAATAACACAGTAACATGGCAATGCTACAAAGCATTGTTTGACAGGAATTGCTTATCACGAATTGAGAATACATTATCGGTATAGACAGACATCATCTTGAATTATCTGCCGAATTATCAGCATGGAGAAGCATTCAAGAGAGCTTTGATGTGATCTTGGGCGTCACCATCTGCCCAGAACAGATCTTCATTGTCATACATGCAGTAAGCGCCCGATTCATGAAAACCATGCGGGCACTGAGAGACTGAAAAGTGGAATTCTAATATTGAAGTGTATAGTCGATTCATCACACGCAGAGAAGGGCGCCACTGCGGACGTTGTCCGTCTCTCAGATTAGATGCGCTTTCACTCCTTTAACCGTCTGCTGTTCCTCTCAAACATGAACTAGCTTATTCAAACGCAAAGTCTACTCTCCGCGTGCAATAAATTGTCTATACTTAGACTATACTTTTGAAAAGGTGTTGTCAACTTACAGCACCGCCCAAAGAGGAGCAAGCCATCGCGGCACTGACATTGAGCAACGTTTTTGTCGCTCCTCTTCCTCTCACAATACGTATTTACACAACGCGAGGAACATTCTTCATCGCTGATACAACCATACTCGCCCGGCCATAGTTTCCTAAAGTATTTTGTGGTAAAGCATGAAGGTTTTTCTTCTGGACGCACATGCGGCATATTCCATCGATGCATTTCTCATTAGGAAGGCAGGTGCTATCGGGATCAAAGTCTGGGATGGTGGAGTTGGATACACAATGTCGTTCCTTGGCGACATTGAAAAAGACTGAAATGCCATTTGCATTGATTATCTTGTCCAGGAACTTAATTCTCACGAGGAGTTTCCGTGATATTCCCGACAGGCGCGATTATTGGTTTCCGGCGAGCTGATGACAAGTATACGTTGCAAGGCGATCCGTACTGATCACATCCATTCCGAGCAAGGATCAACGTTTTCGCGGGCATTTGGAGGCAACTGGCTCCATTCGACGCAGCTCCGTTCACACAGGCACAAATTCCCTGTGTGCACTGAGCGCATGAGTTCATATAGCCATTGCATTGACTTGATGCTTGGCATTTGGATCCAGGAATTTGACTAAATTGAGCCAAGGCGGAAGCTGCAAGAAAACCCTTTGCCGGAACATTGCCTAATCCTTCTCAAGCGAACAAGACCTGCGGCACAGCACGTTCCCATGGTGCACGTTGCACCCATAGGGCAAGCCCTGTTCGGTGAGCACTGACATATAGGATGACTTTGCGGTGGACATACTGGTTCCATAGATAGCAGGCAACATCCTCCTACAACGGTTTGTGTAAGAGAGCTGAGTAGCAAAAGAAACTGCATACCAAGAGGTGTGCATCCAAAACCAGGAGGGCACTCTGTTCCTCGGCTGCATCTTTGAAATGCTCGACCGCCATTGGGGCAGATTGGAGGCGGCTCCTGGCAGCATCCTCTTCCTGTTGAGTTTCGTAAACTGATAGAGATAATGAAGGAAACATACAGAATGCCCCAGGAAATGTATCTCCCGTTCAGTGTCTAATCTGCCCAGTATTTTCAGACATAAGCTTTCCTTCTAACACCCTGCTGTAGAACTAACTGTAACGCAGACTTACAGGATGGAGCGAATCAAGGCTCCGTCTTCATTACCGTAAAATTACGATAGAAAATTCAAAAGAGGTTTTTAGCCCTTCAAAAAGCACCCGACAGCCTAAAATCTCATACTGCGGGGTAATCAAAGTTGCTCTAAATATGAGTTTTGCACTTAATTGCAATGCTTCATTTTCAAGCTTTGCGAAATATACTGTAATTGATTTTCGCAATGTTTTTTAAATGTACATCTCCCAAAAAGTTTCACTCGTAGAAAGTTAGAAATCAGCGCTGTTGAAATCCCTGGTACACAATTATTAGAAATTTCTTCCGAAGGCGGCTAAATCAAAATATCGCTGTATGTTGGAAGTTTCTAACGTACTTATAAAGAGCGTACGGCGATCGGTTTTTTACTGGATATCTAAGTTGAAGCCAGCTCTACAATACAGCTCGTGAAAGATAAAAGCTTTTCGTACAAGAATTCGAACATTATATTTGATCATTTTTTAGACATCCTGTATGCTTCGACTATCAGGTAAGAGTAGATCAAGAAAAGTATTCAAGCCTTAGGCAAGAATGTACTTCGTATGAGTATAGGGCATTCGAAAAATCGTGACGATGGCGTGACCATGCGCGACACGCACGCGCCTTCTGAAATTTTTTGGTTTTCATCCCTACTCCTATGGTTTTTCTACTTACCTATGATAGTATCTATACGCTGGAAGTGACTGAGTTGAGCGTGAAACCTTTTTGTATGAGTGTTCTATGCTCCTGCGCGCGCAAAGACCGCAGTCAATTCCGTCGCCACGATTTTATGAATGACCTATAGTGCAGTTACTATCATGCCTCTTACCTTCACAGACGAAACCTATAGGACAGCTGTTGCCAGCACCGCATACCGATGCGGCAACCACACCCGTTGAACACATCGGCATAGCACAGCACACACCATTCTCACATTGCTGTGAAACAAAGCGATTGACTTCAGCTTCATCACATTTCTGTTCTAAAAACTCACGTGTCCCGGCGCACATCCCATGCCCATTTGGCACCGCTGCAAAGCTTGAAGTCCGGACGGACAGCGGGGCAAAGGGCAACAACCTCCATTCACACATTCACTCCCAGTTGAGCACGAACGAGGACTACAGAAAGTTAGCGCAGTGTTGCCTCAAACAAGATTTGTGTGATTTCATCGCAAAGGTAATCGACTACCTGTTGGACACTGTGGTAAAGGACAGCAGCCGCCGTTCACACAAGAATGCCCCAAGGGGCAGCAATTGGCGCAGCCTCTCGAGCATCTAAAATTGTCGATATTTCAATTATTTTTTATGAAGGACGTGTTTGTATAATACATTTTCTAATCAAGTTTGCCATCACCTGCCATTGTTCAGGCACGAGACTGTCAGTCACTTTCAAAAACTCCTCCAGTCTCCAAAGCCTTCTTTCACTAGTGGAGGGGTCCATCCGAAATTTTAGACAGTGACTGATTGAAAAATGGGATTTTCTCGGTGTGCGAGCCTTCTCGACCCCACATAACTGTGTTAGATATCGCGCCCCAATAAGAACGACTTATGAGCTTTGAGCATTGCGTTCCTTTGACTTTTGATCCTGATTCGGCTCTTATTTTCTCATTTCGTCGTATTTTCCGTTTTCAGGTTTTCTAGGTTCTGTCCTTTACAGTACATTGAAACAAGCGGGAGTTAGTAGGGACCTTGAAAAATTGCAGAAAACTTCGTAAAATTTCGGCGGAGTCAAGGGGGACTTCGTTTCTAAACTTAGGAACTAACTGTGGCGTGGGTAAGGCGAAGTTGCCGCTGTCGAATTAATTTGCGAAAGAAATGTCCAATTTCAAGAACTCAATTCAGAAAAATTCAGATGCAAATCTATGCAGCGTCGTTTACAGAAAATTAACCTCGCCTAGATTTACGCACAGTAAGTAAGAGTCGGGAAAACTATAAATCGCAAGAAAAACAAACCTTTGTATGGCGACTTGGTTATTTGGGCAGGTTGGTAGAGGACAACATGCCCCAGAAGTGCATTCAACACCTACGCGTCCACAGTCAGCTGTTCTTGTGCAAATCCCTGAAGACCAAAATTACTTTGGGCCAAAAGATGAGAAGCACGTACCCAAAGATATTATGCCATTTGGACACCGAGGCAGAGCGCAGCAGAGACCTTCCAAACATACGTGACCCATGCCACACATCATATTGTTGGTATTGCAGCGCGTTTGAGCCCAAAAAGGAGATGTGGTAAGACAGTGTTAGGGATTTAGAACTGTGGATTACATGCATATTCACCAGCATTTTCAGCCCCTCCCCCTTTCCTTACTTTTCAGCTATCAGAACCGTTCCTCTAAGCCCCTCTTCCACTATTCTTACCATGTAAAAAGACTTGGCTGGTCCAGAATCAAAACTTTATTTCTCAGAGAGCTGCTCCGCTGCCCATTCTGTGAGACACTATTATTATGCCAAGAAATCTGACCACAGGTATGTTTGCTTTATTGAAAGAGGGCACTTCGCGCAAGGACTTTTTCATGCAACTAGGCCTAAGGGCCTTGCGTGAGAATTTCGCTGGGAATAGACGAAATTTATTATAAAGTTTCATCCCAGTATAGAGCTGCAGATAGGTATGCGTTTATTCAATTTCAAAACTATAATTCTTCACTATGAACGAGTCAGAGGCGGTCGCAGGATTTCCGTCCGTGGTTTTTAAGTGAAGGTGCGTGGTGTTAGCCGCGCACTCCAAAAAAATTTTTTGGGGTGCATCTCAAAATTTTTGCGGGCCCATACCTCCTAAAGTCAAAAGGTGCGTGGCGACAGCCACGCCCCGAAAGAAATTTTTACAGGGCTAATTTGAAGTCTTAAAAAATTTCAGGAATTACTTTAATTATTTACGGGAACGAACAAGTCACTTGCACATTTTTATAACCCATGTAAGTAAACAAAAATTTCGCGACTTCTCGGGTGGGGGGAGGGGGCACACCCACCCCTTACGTGGTAAACAAAAAGCCGCGGTTTTTCTCAAATAAATAATTATTACGGACTTGGTAAACGTGGCCCATGTAATCTAAAATAAGTACAATGTAGCCAAAGATTTGCTCTATATAACAGTTGTTAGCGCTCTTCGAAAATAGCAGAAGAAAAATTTTTAGAATTCAAGAGAGCTTTGGCGTTACTGTTCTTCTGCTCAAAACCATGGCGACAACATAAGAAAGGCAGAGTAGATCAGAGAGCAAATATAGCTTTAAGAAGGAGGATAAAAATATGGATTAAATTATACCTATAGTCCATGGATTGGTGTTCTGTGGGTTTTGGTGGGAACTATTTTTTAGTCGGTAGTTTAAAGTTATCAATACGTATGACCAAACTATCGTTGATCGACAGCTGCTCATGAAAAAGATATAAACAAAAAATTCAATTCAAGTCAACCTCTATTGGCAGAACTTTCTTTACAACCTAATATTGAAGGTTTAAAGATTTCAGACAACGATGTTGAGATGTTGAAAGGGAAAACATTACGGGTTCTTTTTTCCAGAACTTCAGTGTCACTATCCGAAAATGTTGGATGTCGAAGACTGAGTACGCAAATGGGGTGTAGTCACTCGCCATATAAAAATGGCTATTTTAAACGTTTGTAGGCAGCACTTGTAAAAAGAATACATAACTTCCTGTTAGGTTTTGTTCGAAAAAAAAAAACTATCTGTGATAATTTACCGCGAGAAGATTCGCCCTTTCTTTTAGCATGCGAAGCAAGTAACTTTTTCTTAATTCTGAGGAAAATTTTATCTTTCCTCAATACGGCCAATTTCTTTGACATTGAATTCAGCCTTTAGACCAGCAAAGACTCGTGAACGCGGAAAATAAGATTGACACAACTCGCTTCTTTTACTTCCTCTGCTCCTCTCCTCTCCTTTCACCTAATTTTGACAATTCTTTGGAAGACTTGAAATATATCTATCGCCCTTTACCTGAATACCCGTGGGACAAAACGGCATCGGGCAGCATCCGCCATTTGAACACTCCATTCGTGGACCGCATTCCTAGAAACCACTCTTAACTGGAACCGTTCATCTTATGATGCATCAAATGAGACTTACTGGGTCAATGGAACACCTTCGTTGCGATTGCTGTCCATTTGCACATACAGGAAGCTTCACAACTTCCTGGCAACAGCTGCCGCCAGGCTGGTAACATGCTGCGCCAAGTGGGCATACACCGGAGGAGCAAAAACCGAGTGGAGTCTGAAATAGATCTAGTTTGATGCTTTTGACGTTTTCTTTATTGTGGTTCACCTGCCCAACTGGACAATTCATTGGACAGCACGCTCCTTGAAAGCAGCCATGATTTGGCGGACATCCCCGCGCACAAGGTTGTAACGGTGGCACACCGCCTAAGAAAGCTTGATAAATTTAGGTAAAGTATTCAGAATTGCGTAATATAGTTGAGAGACTCGCTTGGACACAGCATCACCACATCGTTGATCAAGTCTACAGAAAGTTTGGTGGATGACGGACAACACGCGTTTATAGCCATGTTACATGATGTTCCTGATGGGCAAGATCCACAAGCTCCTAGCGGGGGTGAGAATGAACCAGGGCATAGAGCTGGAGTGAATGATTGAGAGAGAAAGAGTATAGTAACTTATATTTTACCTATTTGTACTGCTGGCTGCTCTCTCACAGTCGCAGGGCAGCACCCAGTTCCTGGGACAAGAGAGTCTAGAATACAGATACATTTTGATATGTATAATAGATATGAGTTGTTCCTGCTTGAAGCAAGATTTGATCCTGTGCTAGCAATTATCCTGATTATCACGATGCACAATCTCTTTTCAGGCTGCTTCGACTTCAACTGCGTTCGTACGTACATCTTCAATAGTACAAGCCTCTCGCTCCACCGGTAGATTCACATCGCTGTGCTTCACTCTTTATCCGAAGTAGATAGATAAGATAGGTGTATATTCTATATTCTATATATAGGGTATATTCTGTCCGAATCCATTTCAGTAAAGAATATTGCTCATATGCTTGAACTATATTTACTCCCAACTTCACAAAAAGAAGCGTGAACCTCTGCCACGTTTCAAAAAATTCTACAGTCAACTACATATTTGACATTTTTACCAAAAGTTTTGTGCCGCCTAACTATTGGGGAGAATTCAGTTCAAGGAATATATTTTTGTATCATAGCTGGAAGCGATAAAGATTCTCACAAAATTTCAGGACTGTTTTGCTTACAACAGACAGCTAGACAGCTTCTGATTCAAATGCTACCTCGCCGGAGATGACTTTGAAAGAAGCATGTCAAACTGAACGGAAACATGTTATTTTTCTCCTGACACGTGGCGAGGAGGGTCCTCTCCAGTATCTATGAAAATGTTCGTCTAGACTGAAGCAAAGCATTTATATCATTAAAAAATCCTCAAAAAGGATCCGGAGAGGGGGAAAGTCCTTCCCTACGCGAAAAATGGATAAGAAACCAATGCCAGCTTGTAAGAAATGCGGTTCCTAACCGCTCTCGCCTCCACTGCCGACAGCTTTTGCAACGTCAGTTTCAATTATCATTTATGAATAAATACACCAGAGTATCAAAACCAAAACGCTTACATGGGGCCTCATGCTGGATAAAGGCATTCGGTACTTCACGAGGCTGACAACATACATTCTGAAATGTTCAGTTTTTCATAGTTCTCAAGATGTGAAGTTATCGCTCCCACCTTATTACATATACTTGTTCCAGGGCACCTCGTAGCTCCAGTGTTTCGCGCACAGCTACAGACGGGATCCTGCTGCGCGTCACAGGCTGTTGTCTGAACAATGATTGAGACACATATTCCGCTTGATCGAGAGAAGGCCGTCTTGGGTGCGCATGCAATGCGTGTCCACTCTCCACATGAAGCTCTAGAACGCAGATCCTTCTGGACTTTCGTCTAATCCAAAAAAACTTACCCTGATGTGTGTGGACTGCACTGGATGAAATAAGCTTTACTCTGTGGATCTGGATGCAGGATTGCTCCCTTCCAGTCGCAAGGCGAGCCAATAGTGGGAGTAGACACAGCACCTAATAAGTCATACCACTGTCCTGGACCATGTGTGTAATATATACTGTCGTCTAGCTTTTGAAAGGATAAAAAGACACTTTTCAACTCTCTTACCATAGCCTACACTGATGATGTTAGACAGTAAGCTCTTTCGCATTTCAATACCTCACAGTTTGTGAAATAGAAAACCGCGGCCTTTGCCGGACTTGTTAAATGTGGGCCGCATCGCCATATCTCATTTTATAGCATACGAAATCTGTACGTGTAGTAACCATTCTGATATCTGTAATACTTGTCTGGGTAGTTGTGTGCGGTAATTAAACAGTTTTCTGTCGGTTTTCGAACCTCACATAGGGAGAATAATGAAAGTTTACTATCTAAACAAGCTGTATATCATCGCTCTCGCCTTTGAGCGCTGATTTTTCTAATATACAGGGTGTCCCAAAAAGATGTGCACACTGTTTGATTGTAAATAACTCTCTTGTAGTGAAGTGTTTCGAGAAGCTTTAGGTACCATTTTGTAGAGCGAGGTTCAACTTAGATTTACAGTGTAGAGCGAAACGCCGGTCTTTCATTCTTACTGTAGGAGTACGGTAGAAACTTCAAACATATGGTGTCACTGTGAAAAAAGGGGCCGTTTCAGAAATTTTCAAAAAAATGTGGAAATTTGTGTAATAGGGTTTTTATGGACCCTGAGTTCAATACCCAACTCTTTAGAAGGTTGAAAAGCTTTCTAAACGGTGTAACCGCACTTTCTAGGAACACTTAAAAAACGTCTGCTACTGCTTACCTCGCATAATTTTTTAATGAAGCATTAAGAAGAGTTGCAAACTTCACACTTAGAAACAGCAACTCTAGTTAGCCCAGTGTGAGAGTTTTCAGGTTGTTTTGGTTTCTTTTTGGAACAAAATATGGCCTTTCATGGCTCAAAACCCTCCTCAAAGTTTCTACCGTAATCCTACAGTAAGAATGAGAGATCGGCGATCCGCTCTACACTGTAAATCTAAGCTGAACCTCGCTCTACAAAATGGTACCTAAAGCTTCTCGAAACACTTCACCACAAAAAAGTTATTTACAATCAAACAGTGTGCACATCTTTTTGGGACACCCTGTATAGTGCGTTTCATAACTATACGACACCCTCCAAAATTTTGGATTCTGGATTTACACAAGAGATCGAGTGCTCCAGTCAGTTGCTGTGTGTACATATGATATCGAATAAAATGACATCTCGATCAATATATCTGCTCACTTGCTTTTCTACATGTGAGGACACGTCTATTCTTCCACTGTTTCATAACTATACGACACCTTTGAGCAAAACTTTCTCCGGGGAAAAGAAAACGCAAAACGCGATTTCTATGACTAATCAGGCTAACGGGCCTTTCTACCACTTCCAAGTCTACTGAAAATGCTTCTGACAAATTTATGCGTGTCTTCGGTTCAGTGTTGTCACATGCGTCCATAACAAACTGCTACAACTTTTCCAATGCCTCGTACTGTTTGTATCTGCTCAGAAACGCTGTGTCAGCATTCTACAGAAATTTCTGAAAAAATTAAGACAAGACAGTATGGTCATCTTTACAGAAGCTGCTCGCGATGCTCACATAAAACGGCGGGAAGTGACCCGCGTATATTTCACTTGCGTGTGCTGCTGCGAAACGTTGTGCTGTTATAGGCACTTTGTAAAGAAGATGACAGAAGAATGAGCCAATGATTTGGTGGTGTAATCTATTCAAAAAATTTAGTTTGGACGAATGCGACGGGCAGTGGATGGACTGACCGGATGTAAGCAAAGTCCTCATTTTTTAACAAGAGAAGCTTCAGCGGAGGTTACTCTATAATCTGGAAGCATTTTGCATAGTTCAAAGGCCTAAATTCCGATGAAAAAATTTGCGCCAGATTGCCAAGAAGTATTGGAAAGCCAACGAACTGTTCTCCTTCCACAAGCACCGGTGACAGCACTACGTTTCTAAGCAGCACAACGCATTGGACATGTACGCGGGTCATTTACCGCCATTCTCCGCCAGGTCACGAGCAGCTTGTGTTACGGTGACTATACTCTCTTGTTTTAAATCTTATATATAAAGCTGAATGTCTGTTTGTATGTATGTATGTCTGTCTGTCTGTATGTGTGTACGTATGTTCCGAATAGAAAATTCCATTTCTGAACCGATCGGGACCAAACTCGGCACACATACACTTCGGGCCCCGGCGGGTGTCATAGGCTACTTTTCGTATCGATCGATATCGATTTTATCGATTTTTTGCAAAATTTGAGCTACGGGGCTGGGAGTTGGCACAGGGGGGTAATCGAGCATGCTGATTACGAATACAATATTAGTTTTCGAAACCGTGCATTACTTTTATCGATTTTATCGATTTTTTTGCAAAGTTTGAGCTACGGGGCTGGGATTTGGCACAGGGGGGTAATCGAGCATGCTGATCACCCCCACGGGGGTGATCAGCATGCTCGATTACCCCCCTGTGCCAAATCCCAGCCCCGTAGCTCAAACTTTGCAAAAAAATCGATAAAATCGATAAAAGTAATGCACGGTTTCGAAAACTAATATTGTATTCGTAATCAGCATGCTCGATTACCCCCCTGTGCCAACTCCCAGCCCCGTAGCTCAAATTTTGCAAAAAATCGATAAAATCGGCATCAATCGATAACGGAAAGTGGACTGTGACACCCGCCGGGGCCCGAAGTGTATGTGTGCCAAGTTTGGTCCCGATCGGTTCAGAAATGGAATTTTCTATTCGGAACATACGGCGGAGCCGGGTAAGCCAGCTAGTCCTTCATAAAATCTCCGGAGAATACTGGCACAGCGTTTCTGAGCAGATGCAAACAGTACGAGGCATTGAAAAAGTTGGAGCAGTTTGTTATGGACGCATGTGACGACACTGAACCGAAGACACGCATAAATTCGTCAGAAGCATTTTCAGTAGACTTGGAAGTGGTAGAAAGGCCCGGTAGCCTGATTAATCATAAAGATCGCGCTTTGCGTTTTCTTCTCCTTGGAAAAAGTACCTTAAAGGTGTCGTATAGTTATGAAACATTGGAAGAATGGACTTTCTCTATACATATGGAAAAACAGAGTAAAGATATTGACTGAGATGTCATTGTATTCAATACATAAGATCACGCAAGCACTGACTGTGGTACTTGATTTATTGTGTAAATCCGGAAATCGCAGTCGGGGGTGTCGTATATGGTTATGAAACGCATGTACGTTCATTATCTGCTAAGCGACTATCTGAAAGGAGTTGTGAGCGTTCGAAAGTGCATGGGCCAATTCTGTATAAAGAGTGCTTCCTCACTGTAATTGAATAGTCATAATTACTGCAATTGAGAGTCTTCAGGCTGCGAACGAGCTTAACTCTTTAGAACTTGAATAAGTTGTGTTACTCGAACGTTCATATTTCCTTCAATAAACGCTTAGCAGATAAAGAACATATATTCTATCAGTGCTTCAAATTGGAAACGATAATCAGAGGTTTTTTTGGAACTGGTCGGAACTTACCGTATACCTACAATCGGAAGTGAGTATGGGTACGACATGATTTTGCGACCTTCGACGAAGTGAACGTTTTTTCTCACAAACTATCTATAGTGAAAGCATGATTTTTGCAATCCGTAATGCAATTATATTAGTCAAGGTGGTTTTACCAAAGAGGATACACCTATGATCACTCAATTTGGTGCAGGGTTTTATTTAGCTCGTTTAACTACTTTCGTCCACCAGCGCTACCCAACTCAAAGCAAAAAGACTGCCTCTGACAAGATTGTACAGCGGAACGTATAGCTCGGTCATCTCCTCTTAGATAATATTAGAATTTTCTTGCTCTGGTATCTCCTATGCTAATCCCCCAGTAACATATTCACTTTGATATATTATGTGAGCAGTGGCCAAGATTGGTATCAATCTTTATTTCTCAGCTAACGTTTCGGAGTACAACTCCTTCTTCGGAGCTTGAAAGATCAAAAACTATGCGAAACTGTTCTTGTAAGCACACAGTCACCTAGCAGATACTTTTCAACACAAGGTAGTTGTAAGATGGAGGCAGAGACCGTAACTAAGCTAAGGCTTACCTCAATAGCCAGCAATGGAGATTAGGAGCAGACCACCTATATGTATAGCGCCGTTACTGTGTACTGCTATACCACTCTTTATACAGCACAGATGAACTGACCTGACCCAGACCCGTAGGTCAAAAGCCACAAAGGGCTTGTACGGTGCTAATTCGGTCGTCACGGCTGCACTCTTCTTTGCGATTTATTTCTGGGGTTTTTCATGCTATTCAAAATGCCTCCAACATCTTTCGCGCTACTGTGTCAGGCTCCTGCGATAAGATGGTGACAGCTACGTCATAGTGGTGATCGTTATGGCATTGCCTGCGGTGGGCACTTAGAGGGGTGAACAATTTCGACTTTTCGAGCCCGTCTAGGTGCTCCTTGACCCGTACGCACAGGGGCCTGCCAGTTTCCCCTAAGTACTGATCTCCACATGTCTGGCACGTAATCAGATATACTACGCCAGACTCCATGCAATTCCCCTGCCTTCCAAATGAACAAATGACGCAATTGATTTGTGCATAACCGGTCGCAGGCACGATTGCGTGTAAGTTGTTTTTTAAGGGTAGGGGGTGGTATGTCTACAACTCTTACGTCATTTGCAAGCCCCGCGTGCTGCAGACTCCTGATTGCTCTGCTAAGTTCGTCGCAAATGAAGAACGCAGAAAGGATTTTTGGAGACTGCTCAAGTTGCGCGATCTACGGCCCGGCAAATAATTGAATTTGAACTGATTGCCTGTTATGGGGTAACCGTTAGACTGCGCGATCTATGTAGTCAGATTCATCGATACGGTGCGCCTGCGGATTTGAAGAGACCGCCTTCGCCGTTCTGAACATGTTGCTTACTACGGATCTCTTAGTGCTCCAAGGGTTGCAGAGCTATAATCTAGTAGTATATTTTTGCTACTAGGCTTACGAAACCACTTCGTCTTGTATGCCCCTTAGATAAGTATACCCGCACATTAAGAAAGCCAATTCTCGCTGGTTGTCTCGCGGTTGAACTTGATGTTGGGAGAATGGATATTTAAGAGATTGAAGCAGATGTCCATCTCACTCTGTGACGGACATACTACACAACAATCGTCTATGTAGCGATAGTATGATAATGGCTTGCGGGCAAGTACTGGGGAATTTTGGACATGAAGGCAGCAACGGTGGAAGCCACTCTTTGCCCCATGACTAACCCTCTAACTTGTCTGTAAGACCTTCCAGATCAAAAAAAATGCAGCAGTTCAAGCACTCACTCAAAAGGGTCATTATTTGCTGAACAGTGAGGCCGTAGATGTGGAGAAAGTCCTGATGTTCCATGAGAAGCTCAAACACGGCTTCCATAGCAGACTTCTTAGAAACATTGGTGTACAGGGAAGTAACATCGCAGGACTCCATCACACGATCACTAGTGAACTACGTATTACTAAGATGTTCGAAAAACATTTGGTGATTGATAAATGTGCAGGTATGAACCTCAGTAACTGGTTGAGAACTAGGTTAAGCAGCCAAAATATTCTATCGTTGAGACCCCTGAACTACTTTTTATGGGCCCCATTTGGGAAGTTCACGCTTCAAGCGGGACACTAAAGCTTTAAGCTTAGCAGATCGCGCGACGTTCGTCCATACCTTGTTCAAGCGGCGGTATTGCTTAGCGAACTCCTTATCCGACGAAGGGCAGTGCAAAGAATTATCACTCAGGTGGTGTCTCGTTATAGGCTCATCCAAGTCACGTGAAATGACGACGAAAACCACCTTTGTCGCTGGTTGATATTTTTCCAATTTTTACCAACTTTTTATCATTTATACCACCCTAACCTTAGTTTACAACTTATACGCAATCGTGCCTACGACCGGTTATGCACAAATCACAATTGCGTCATTTGTCCATTTGGAAGGCAGGGGAATTGCATGGAGTCTGGCGTAGTATATCTGATTACGTGCCAGAAATATGGAGATCAGTACTTAGGGGAATCTGGCAGACCCCTGTGCGTACGGGTCAAGGAGCACTTAGACGGGCTCGAAAAGTCGAAATTGTTCACCCCTCTAAGTGCCCACCGCAGGCAATGCCATAACGATCACCACTATGACGTAGCTGTCACCATCTTATCGCAGGAGCCTGACACAGTAGCGCGAAAGATGTTGGAGGCATTTTGAATAGCATGAAAAATCCCAGAAATAAATCAAAAGAGTGGATTGCCGTGACGACCGAATTAGCACCGTACAAGCCCTTTGTGGCTTTTGACCTACGGGTCTGGGTCAGGTCAGTTCATCTGTGCTGTATAAAGAGTGGTATAGCAGTACACAGTAACGGCGCTATACATATAGGTGGTCTGCTCCTAATCATTGCTGGTTATTGAGGTAATAGCTTAGTTACAGTCTCTGCCTCCATCTTACAACTACCTTGTGTTGAAAAGTATCTGTTAGGTGACTGAGTGCTTACAAGAACAGTTTCGCATAGTTTTTGATCTTTCAAGCTCCGAAGAAGGAGTTGTACTCCGAAACGTTAACCGAGAAATAAAGATTGATACCAATTTTGGCCATTACTGAAATAATTCAAAGTTATATGGATGATGTGCCAAGATTAATCGACAATCGAGCTCTGAATGTTATTGAAAACATATTCAATGTTATCATACCACTTTCCTGCTCGTAATCAGCTTGAAAGAGAGATTAGGAGTTTGGAGATTGCCAAATAACAGCCTCAGGCAACATCCCTTCTCAATCTACATATGTACTTCCAAGATGGAGGCATGAATAGACAAAGGTTGAAATTAGGACACTTTAGAGTAGCTTCGATCGTAAAAATCAAGTATTGAGGCCTCAAAAGGAAACAAGAACGGCTGAAGATCAGATCAAAACTGTGTTCGAGATCATTGCCCAACTGTTGACGCCTGCCTTTCTCAACAATAGCTACTCACTAAAAGGTATTGTTTCGAGAGTTCTGTTAGAATGGCCTACAAAATCTAAATCATAACAAGACGAACATGATATTACAACTCGACCACAACCAATATACGATCTGTCGCGGCGTCATAGAAATGTTCTCATTTCGGACATTACAAGCATTAAGAATTCAAAGGAAACAGTTTCTCTGTGGATTCTCACCTGAAGCTATATAAGCTATGATCTTATATATAAAGCTGAATGTCTGTTTGTATGTCTGTATGTATGTATGTGTGTACGTATGTTCCGAATAGAAAATTCCATTTCTGAACCGATCCGGACCAAACTTGGCATACATGCACTTCGGGCCCCGGCGGGTGTCATAAGCTACTTTTCGTCATCGATCGATATCGAATTTATCGATTTTTTGCAAAATTTGAGCTACGGGGCTGGGAGTTGGCACAGGGGGGTAATCGAGCATGCTGATTACGAATGAAATAATGACAGGGCCGGGCGGAGCCGGGTAAGCCAGCTAGTAACTTATAAAAATTCGTACTAATTAGATTCCGCGGTGCTTTTGTCCGAAAGGAGCTTGTCCAACTCCTCACGTTCCAAAGTGGTGTAATTTGATTTTGTGCTTTTGATTTTTCGCTGTTTAGCTATGCAATGAAAAATCTCCATGCATGAGTTATGACGTGCTGAAAGAGATACTACCAAATGAGAGAAGATGGTTCCTTTTCATTCTCCAACTCTTTCACTTTCTCTAAAAGTCAGAAAACTGTTACTTCTATTCACACTTTCTTGCTCATGATTTCCTCTTCATTACATTGAGAACTGACAGCTTCACTATGAATAAGAGATTTCATTCTTCCTGATTTTTTTGCAATTTTCTGAGAACTTTTCCCAGTCAAAGATCTGGTTCGACATAAAATAACTGTGGGAAAAGTAAATATATTAGGTCGTTCCGAAAGTAATGTCGCTTTTTTCAATCGTACGCCACATCTCGTGGAACAAAGATTGTAAGAGATTCTGGTAGCGTTTGATGCAGCATTTCATTCTCTTTCTAATGGTTAAATAACTACCGCACAAAACTGAATAACTTCTAGAAAAATTATCAAAATCTGCGACCCATGCTTTTTGAAAAGGTCAAGTTTCACAATTTTTCTAAATTTTTATAACAACCCCCGGAAAGAGTCCAAGTTATGTATGGATAGAGCAAACCCTACGGGAAATAGCACTACTTTTTTCTACTTTTCAGAGCTCGTCATAATTTCTGTATAAATTTTTTGATGGAACCACCGAATCTTAGCAGGCTCGTCTCAGAAACAAATGCATCAAACACCAAGAAATCTTCGAATTTTGAAACTTACAATGATGGATTATGGTTTTACATCAACTTTGCAGAGCAAATGAGCGTTTACCGCTTCAGATTAGCAACTTTCGAAAATTTCGGTTACAACCTAAGGTGCCCTGGAAAACCTGAATTATGATGATTTTATCTCGGAAGACTTGATAAATCGGAAACCAAAAACAACTGTTGGAAAGAGGAGAAAAAGCTGCGTCGAATGACACCCGAGTTGCTTGCCGGTTATTGTTCTGTGAGGTTTGAGTTGACCAAATATGGAATTTGATGGCATTTTAAAATTGATTCCAGCAACTCTAAGAAGCAAGCTAAGGAAAAGAAAAAAATTACTCTGTATCCCATAAGGTTTGCTCTTTTTACCAGCCGCTTGTGCTTCTACGGAGAATAGGTAGAGAAATTTAGAAAAATAGCCGAACTTGACCATGACAAAAAGATGAGTCGAAGATTTTGTTGATTTTTCGAGAGTTCACTGAAAATTATGCAATGAAATTGAAGCCATTAGAAAGAGTATGAAATGCTGCATCGAATGCTCCTAAGATCTCTTAGAAATCTTGATTCTGTAAAATGTGGTGTTCATTTGAAAAAAGCGACATTACTTTCGGAGCGACCTAATACATTGCATTTGTTGAATTTCAAACATAATTTAAGGTCTTATATAGCTGATCAGATTGAGAACTCGTGATGACGAATAAGATTATTTGCACACACCTGTACAGGGCGCTTGACATCCACTACTTGTAGGATTCTTTGCACAAGCCGCTTGCTGACGTCGCATAGTTTTTCGTTCGACACATTTCTGCTTTTCTACATTGAAGTCGAAATTTTCCGGGCAATCTCGGAGATTCCATACACCGAGGTATTTATCTGCCAGCTTGTATTCGATGACCTGCAAAAAATCACACTGTCGGGATTGTTTACCCAAGTGTTCTTGCAAAGTAGACAAGACTCCGGATAAGCCAGTCAGAAATCGGCCGTAGTGTTAAATGTTTCCGAAAATACTTTTCAGCACAACCGACCTCCTCCTTGGCAAACGGTGCGCACTCATAAAACTGGCTCGAATTGGGCGCTGTCCGGTAAAGCTCGACCGTCATGCACATTCTACCAGCCAAGGATTCAGCTCCTATGAAAAAAGTGGAAACTAAGATCATTCTTGTTCATTCTTACACATGTCAAGCTTTTGTATGCTCGAATGCCTTGCAAATAGCACGTGTTCTTCTCGATCTCATGACGCTTTGCTCTCACAAACAAAGGGTCTTTTTCGACAGCAGCATCGTGTACGTTTGTTATTAGCTGAGCCGCCTCAAGCCACAATGACCAAACTGGAACCGTATCCAAACACCGCACATATACCGTAATAACTAGAGGATTGATCAGCTGCATATTAAGATATCTGGTATCAATAACAGCACATTATACAGCCACCCTCAATTTACTTACTAGCAGTCAGTAAGTCTGTAAGTCACGAACTCTATTCTACAATAACAATCATGTGCAAAAGTGTATTTTGTTTTCAAAGTTTTTTCTTCTTTCTCAAACATGCTATTGCCCCACTTACAAAACGAGCTATATATGAGAATTTCAACAGATACAAGTCCTCCAAATCAGTAGGTGCTAAGAGAGAGGCAAAAGTCGGAATAAACTTTGGGTTTTGGAAGTTCATCAGTTATCGCTTTCTAATTGTTAGAGCGCATACAAGCTAACAAAGTTGTTTTTTTCTCACGTGCTTGTCTAAGCAAAGAATCCTAGGCCTTGGCAGCATCTAGGTTCAGTTTAGTTCACATCAAAGACATCCGAAAAGTAAAAGATGTGTTAAACTGATACTGCAATCACTCATCCAACGTGACTTCCCTTGATGGGAGATCACGGTCTGAACGGAATGATGCATCCAATCTAGAAAAAGCAATAGAGGTTCAGATACCCGAGTCGAGTTTCCTTGCCGCGTGAAGCAATCAAAAATAAACAAACATGCGAAACTCGCAAACAATGAGATTACTCAAGCAAACGCTCTGGAAGCTCGGACAGACATTGGAGAAGCTGCAAATACCTCAGTAATCATAAACAAGGTGGCATGGACTCAATTTGTAAGCAAAAGAGAAAATGAAGCAACGCAGTGGTAAGACCATCACGTCTGTTATACAAGCATTGTGGAAAAAGCACTGAAATAAAATATAGCTACTACAGGGCGCGAAGATAGTGCTAATTCAAGAAGACAAGCTTATAGATTTGGCTAATTCCTTTTTTTCGATAAAAGGAGTTACAGAAGAGTATTAATCTGTGAAGAATCGCCTCAGTGACTTGAATTTCATCTAACGACGATCTCTATTCAAAGACTATATCATTAATGTATATTTCTCTTTTAATGGCATGAACGTTGTAAGAAAATTACTCTGTTCTCAATCATAATTGGAAAACCTTTTGCGAGAAGTAGCGAGTCGAAACGACGATTACTCACCCACAACATGCAGTAAGAAGAGCAGGTAGAGCCAGATCATTGCCGAATGGTCAAGAAATCTTCGTTCCTTCTTCGAACCGTCCAAACACAACCCTCTCTGCTTATGTACCGTCCGGGAGCGCTGGACGCTAGAAACCGGACAGCATTGACCAATCTCATTTGATCACAGAACTATCCGGAACATGGTGCAACTCTAGTATGCCGTCTTGTTTTGAAGAGTCCACTGCTGAGTCATACAAGCGCCTAAATAGATCTATATCTGTAGATGTTCCCTTAAATTTTTCTCGCAAAATAGAAAACAAAATAGGATAGTCGAAAAGGAGGACAACAAATCAAATAGTACTGCACGAGCTCTGCTTAGCTATGCTGGTTTCCCAGACAGTCCCTACTTCCTTTCTCACACGATATCAGTCCCCTATCGTTAGGGGTACCTCACTGAGCAGTTATAATGAAATCTTATGTTATGAAGGATGGTGGAGATGCATTCTCAGATCAATACGGTACAAGACGGACTATACCTTACTACGGTAATGCACCTTGGGAATTCCCAGTGTTGTATGTACAACTATTAGGTTGATTCATAATTAATGCACGTTTTCTATACTTCGACTTTCAACCGAGATAATTCTTTTTTGAAAAGACATTTCTGGGCGCACTAAAATCTAATGTAACCATCAAATCAGTGGCTATAAAATAGATACTTTGCGTGACTGTATCTATCACAAGAAAGATTTTTTGGCCTGAAGATTGCCAACAGCTTTTTTCAGAAGCCTTTACTTTGAGAGAGCATAACTTGTGTTGAAATAAAGTAGGATAAAGCAGACTTCGCTCATCGTGTAGCCAAGGGTCTCTTGAGCAGTATTGCCAAGTTTGGATAGTATGGAAATTTTTTGTAAGAAAATATCGCGAAAAAGTCGAAAGTACTCACTTTTTTCTGGCATCTCGGCGGGTTCAAAAATCGGTCATTTTTGAAAATATTCAATTTTTCTCCGCTGGAAAGCGAGAAACCCTAGCGCTTTTCTACCATCAAATGAACTAGGTCTACCCTTGCTGGATAGTGCAAAAGACCTGCAATCGCCTTTTGCTTCAAAGTTTTATATGGCACGGAAGGGCCGCGACAATCATTCAAGTTCGCAATTGAATTTGTCGGCTCAGAATCCATGGAAAATTTTGTTCAAATAACATCTTGTAGCACAAAGTTACCTAATTCTTATGCATATTTTTTGAAATCAATACGGCTATTCCTCATGGATTTAGGGCAAAAAGAGTGAAAATGAAAAATTTTGAGATTTAGTCTATTTTATTTGAATTCTCAGAACTTCGGAATGAGCGGAGATTTACGAAAGCGAAGGCCCGCACAGGAAACTAGAAAAAACGCCCTTTTAGTTAGTTAAAAAGTTTTCGAGGAAATTGATTACATATCAAATACCAGCTCTTGGAAGAAGAGGTAGGAAAAACGTGCATTAATTATGAATCAACCCAATACAATGGTATCAATCTGGAAATCTCTAATTCAGTTCGCGATCTTGGCGTTATGATAGATGATTCTCTTACTTTCGATACTCATGTAAATACTATCATAAAGAAGTCGTCTTCAACGCTTTTTACAACTTTCAGAAATATACGTAGTAACGATCCGAAAATTTTCTTGCGATTGTACAAAAGTTACGTGCTAGCTCATCTCGAGTATGCCTCGCCCATTTGGAGTCCATTTTTGGAAAGAAACATCGATAAAGTTGAAAAAATTCAAAAGACTTTCACGAGGGTTCTTTTTTTATCGATGCTTTCCATCCAGGATATCCTCATGCCTGACCCTCCTATCGTACCCGTCTCGATATGCTACACCTTCATAGTCTGAAGTATAGGCGTGTTGTTAACGAACTTGCACTATGCTTTCGGATTCTGAATTTAGAAACTAACCTAAAAGCCAGTAAATACTGGGTTTTTAGGCCGTGCAGTGACAGAACAGGTAGGTTTGGTTTGCAATATCGCAAATTAGCAAGAAAACATCTTTTAATGACTTTCAATTCCTTCACCTATCGAACATCTAGATGGTTTGCTGCATTACCAAATCATATCATATCAAGCGAAAACTCAAAAATGTTTCGTAAAAAATTGCAAGATGTGAATGTGCTTCAGCTTCTTGATATTTCTGATATTTAGATGAGCCTTGTTCAATGTGGTGTTCGCGTTCTTCGTACTGCCTCAGTTCGTCTTTCCATCATGATGCTTTGCTTTCTGGCTCGCTTCGCTTGGATAGTCCACTATAAGGATAGAGAATGACTGCTATTTGCATTGTTTGTTTTGTTACTAACCATAGTGCTTCCACTAATGATCAGATCAACCAGCCTCATTCATCAGAATCTTGAGTTCACATCATATCCCTTCACCGTAGCCCAGTCCCACCCCACCTTTGTCGGATATCAGTAGCGCATAGTTGGTAGATTTCCATCCCTACAACTTCCAACGAATCTTGCTCTCTTCTAAAGCAACTATTCAGCCGGGGATAAGTCAGCTAGCTTTTATCGGGGGCTCGCTGGCACCCAAAAACAGGGTCTTCATTAACTTTAGAAGAAGCAAGATTCTATAAACTATTCTGGACGTAGCGCTTTTTCCTTTGCTATGCTGCAAATAATGGCTATAGCGTCATTATAGGGCTTCGATTTGTTTGTTTGGTCTTGTTTTCCATTTATATAACTCTTCTTCCTTCTTTGACTGAGGATAAGTTGATCCTTTATCTTATTTCTGTTCTGCCTGATTTTCTGTTCCTTTTCGGTTTTTTTAATGGTGCCTCACGAGTGTATGCATAAAATAAAATAAAATAAAATATTTTGACGTTTGTTTGCTTTGTACTGTATTTTGAGAGACGCCTCAATGGGAGAGAATTATTAGTACAACCCAAGTAGCTGAAAAGACTGGTCTGCTCAATAATGGTGATTTCCTGAGATTTTGCTGCTTGTTATATATGTGAATCTTAAATTTTCACCACCTTCACCACTTCCCAAGAGCCCAAACAAGAGTTCAGTCCATACTGTTTCTGAAAGTGTTTTAGTCTATTCTGATTCTGAGCTGCCAACTTATATTTCGTTGTTGTCATCCATTGCTCCACGTCACTGTAGGCAATAGCAATCTCCCCTCGTAGACAAACTCTAATCCTGACTAGATGGCAAACTCCCAGAGTTGCAATCATAAACACTTTCTTTCAATTCATCTTCGCATTGTTTTTACTGAGTACTCATTTCACGAGCTTTGATAAGATCGTGCGAGGCAAAAACGGATATTCTCTAAATGCCAATAAACCATAGTATTTGTAATCACTCTCCTGCAACAAGAGAATACCAGCTGGAAGCATTTAGAGGAAAGAACATTTTGAATGGCCGATCTGCAAGTGCCCATATGTTTACACACTGCAGGTCTGATGCCTATCAACCACTGTGGCCGTATTAATCAAAGAACCCTGTGGGTTCCGGAACCCAGTGGGCTCGCGAACCTTAGATCGGTATTCACAAGTGCTCCGCTGGTTTCGCTAACCCATTACGTCAGCAATGTGCCTCTCAAATCCGTGTACTATTTTCCCATCTCTCGACACACACGGAAGAGCTAACCTAAAAGCGACTGTACGCCTGACACGCTTTCGCGACTCAAATGTTCGGAGGAATGGACATCAGCGAATGTCTTCTGTGCAACAAAACTTGCATTTACTTTATTCAATTCTTTACTCAAGAATTTCCTCGCATATGGTAGTCTCGCTTGGTTTTCGAAGATTGCATAGCTGACGTTCATGAATCTGCATAGTTTGATCAATTGTCATGATGCAAGTAGTAGCTCTGCATAGTTTGATCAATTGTCATGATGCAAGTAGTAGCTATATTTTATCCTATAGATATTTTTGCTATACATGACAAGAAAATCTATATTTTTTTCAAATTCTACTTTCAAACGGAATTTTCGTCATCGGTTACAAGGTGCATATTCGCAGGAAGTGCTCAAATCCTTTTGTCCATTTGTATTTCTTGTGCAGTATGCCCAAATGGTAGGAGAAGTATGCTTTTCTTAGATTGGAATGTGCAAAAGAATCATCGAAAGAGTTCCAATTTCTAAGATGCAAACTAATACGTGACTACCATGATTTCTATTACTGTTCACTTTTCACTGATTTTTTCTCCACGAAATCAAAGGCAGTGGCTCAGCAAATTGGACCCTATCAGATTTTGGTAGTGTTAGGCAGTAGACCACCCAAGTACAGCGTAGCCCAAACCCTACCCTACAATTCATGCGCTACGTCCTGTAAAAGAAAGAAACTCTACAGCCCACTTTCACAAAGTGGCATCATTGATGGAGTTTTGAAGCGCTTTTTAGATTTTAGAGCAAATAAATAGCAAGTAATAAGCAAGAGAGAGAGAGATTAAAAACCGTTTTTTTCATTTTTTGAAGCGTTTGTATGCCAACTTGGTCGGATTGAGGGCAAGAAGTTTTTTAAGTTTGCGAAATAAACGAACGTAGACAAACATGGACGAAAACAACGAAGTACATACTCAGACAATCGCTGGGGGCAGGCGGGCACCGGAAAACTAGATTGCTGATTTCTCGCACTCCGTTCGCGGATTTTTTGGAAAGCAATCAGGACTTTTCGGAAGACCGCTCGCTGAGTCAGCGGATTTTTGAGAGACCGCCTGTTGAATTTTTTTCGCTCTTATCTTTTGCAGATATATTGCTGAATCTCTGAGGAATCGAGAACTCAGCAAGCGGTCTTCCGAAAAGTCCTGATTGCTTTCCAAAAAATCCGCGAGCGGGGTGCGAGAGATCAGCAATCTATTTTTCCGGTGCCCGCCTGCCCCCGGCGATTGTCTGAGTAGACACGAATGCAGGCAGAGGCTCTGCTTCCTATATGAGGCGCCCTCTGTAGTCGGCGCAATGTCGGAAAAATTCTAAAATAGCCTGAGCAAACATTGGCAAATGTTCTTTACAATTTAACACTTGTCGGACAGCGAAATCGCGTGCGGCGAAAAAGAGGGTATTTTCATCCGTTATCCAACAAAGGGACCTCAATTCGTATACTGTGTGCTACATCTGTAATCAGCATGTCAGATAAGATTCACGCCCAAAGTTCTGAGTGAATTCGAGGTGTTTGAATTTTGTCACCTGAGAAGGACTTCTGTGCCTTCTAAAAGGTAGGAACAAGAACTCAGTTTCTAATCGTATCCAAAAGTATGTGTTTACACGATACACATCATTATTGGAACTACGGTTTTTCTCTTTGAATTCGAAGCAAAGAAAAATTGCGACGTCGCACTCGTCGTTCGCGTTGCCGCGCTTCGTTGCAAGTGTTGTCCGAATTGTCCTCATATCTTCTAAACAAATATCGGCGGCACAGCCTTACAGAGCCATTTGAAAAGGAGGACTTAGGCCTTTGATTTGATAACCTTGGACAAAAAGAGTACCTCCTGCAAACACTAAAAAGATCCTTGAAAGGCGCATACTGCACCATGTGCAGCACCGCTCCGAAACGTGTTAACGCAAAAATTTCCGCTAACGGTTTGTTGTGACAAATCGTGACTGGGGTCAAGTGTGCTGATCCCACTAGTGGAATATTTTATTAAAATTTATCCAACAAAATTCTCATCAGTTATAAAGGGTACGAACAGTGTTTCTGATTTGTAAGTGTTGGTACTAGTAAACATCCCTGCTATACAAGTCCACAAAATATTCAGCAAAGGAACTGAGTTCGCATGTAACCCACTGAGGACCTTGCACCATGCTTGGGTTCGCTAACCCAGCGCTCAGTAGATCCGGTACCCACGAAAACTGACAAGGGAAGTCACTTAACTTAGGTCGGGCTTTTGAAACGAGACACACATATTTAGATTCAGCTCAGAACGCTGATTCCAAATATGCTATTCTTAGCTGCGAAGCGTTCCTCTGAACCGAGTTATGAGCTTTTTTGATATGTGTCATTGACATACAACTGAATATGGAAAGAAGGTCTTTAGATGAAAATCTGCCCAAAAAGTGGTGGAAAATCAAAATAACATCAAATTGAGTCATTTGGCTTTGATAGGGTATAATATGCATTTGAACTAATACCTAGATGATGATACCGTAGCATGCCTAAGTCGGTCAACACGCAAAATTTGCTCAGGAAAAAGCTCATAACTCGCTTCAGAGGAACGCTTCGCAGCCAAGGAAAGCAGATTTGAAATCAGCGTTTCAAGCTGATTTCAACCATATGTGTCACATTTTAAAAGCCTGACCTAAGTTAAGTGACTTCCCTTGTGAGTAACTTGTTTCTTGAAAGGCGGTATGCTCGAACCGCCTTCTACGAACCCAGTGGGTATGTTCGTGAATACAGGTTGAGTGGCTTTTCGTGGGTTCTTGAACCACTGGATAGGCTTAACCCACTGGGTTCGAGAATCCACTAGCTTGTGAATACCGATTTTGTGGGTTAAAGGCAGCGGCTCGGCAGAATTTCGTTTCTCGATTCTTCATCTTTTCGGATCCTTTTCACCATGAGAAACCATATCTGGACATTTCAGCGCATAAATATGGCAAAAATGCGCTTTTTTCGAAGCTTTTTGGGTCTTCATTCAGTGAAGATACAACGGAAAAAGCCGCGGTCCGTCTTTTCCGTTCCAAGTCCCGCCCACCTGCACTAAAGGCTGACCTGGAAAGCTTTGGAAAAAGCGCATTTCCATTTTCATGCGCTGAAAAACCCTGATATGGGTTTCGCATGGCGAGAAGGCTCCGAAAACGTGAAGAACCGGAAAACGAAATTCTGTCGAGCCGTTGCTTTTAAGCTTACCCAATGGGTTTCGGAACCCACTGGTTTCGTTGATGAAGGCAGCCACTGGTCTGTACTGGCATACTATTAAGTCGACATACAAGCATGATACACTTGATGGAGAAAAGTTTCATGACTTATCAGAAGTTTTTTTTCGTATTTTCAGATTATCTGGTGGGTTGTAGTCTATCAATATCTACAAAGTTCTCAGAAAAATGTGCACACTGTCTGATCCGTGATCTCTCTTATTTCACGAAATTTTCGCCGCTGTTAGAGGCAGTGTCCCGGCAGGTTTTGCGTTTCCACCTTTCTGCATGTTTTAGGCATTTTCGAAACGTGGGACCCGAATTCGAGCGTTGAAAGTGAAAAGACCAATTTTGAGGCGTTTACCCAATTCCCAAAATGCAGCTCGGATGAGTGTCAAGGGGGAGTTGGGAGGCCCCGGCACGAACTTTGCCGCCTGTTTTTTGCTTTGGATAGCATGCACAATGCGGCGACGGTCGTGTGGTCCCGGGCTGAAAAGGCAAGCAAAGCCGTCAGAGCGAGCGCCGATTGGGATTTGTACGCGCCAGTTCGAGGGCTATTTTCTCAGCGCAAGGGCAACATCAACGAGCTGGAATGGGAGTTTAGTTTAGTGGGGTGACCAGGAATATCCCCCAATCTGCCGGGACACTGCTTAAGGTACCATTCTTCAACTCAAATGTGTTAGAAGTAAATAACTGACCTCTTCTTCACACTACGGTAGAGATTCTCAGCGTATGCCACTGTAAAATAGGTTGAAGAAAAAATCGTGGAAACTTGTATATCAAAGTTTTCACGTGTACTAAATTTGATACAGAATTTTTTACGAGTTCCTAAGGCTTCTTTGGCGATGTGATCACATTCTTTTATGGATATCTGAAAAGCAACTGTTACGAAGAACCTGGCATATAAAAGCGAATCAGTACGGTAAGGCGTAATTTTCATTCAAAGTCCGCCTCTTTGAGTAGCCTAGCGTAGGAGTTTTTGCATTATTGGATTGCTTTCTAAGGCAAAGTCCTCACTGGCTCAAGACCCTCTTCGAGTTCTTAACCTACTACAGTAATGGAAAGCGCTCGGTGATTCGCCTCATTTGTAAATCTAAGTTGAAGTCCGTCTTACAAAAATACACCTGAAGATTGCCGCAAGACATCACAGTAAAAGAATCACTAACTATTGAACAACTTGCACATTTTCTGGGACACCTTGTGTATCCCACCATGAGAAATCAATTTTTTGATTTTTTGAAATTTTTCAAATTTTTGGCAAGTGCTCAGGTTGAGTCATTCAAGGAGCTTCTCCTATCGAACTGTCGTATTAGTACTGAGTCTGCAAGAAGTAGCAATAACTTCAAAAAGGTTCAAAAGAAGGATGGGGGTATTTTCAAAGGTTAAGAAAAAATGAAGATTGAAGCACCTTTACAGAATTGCCCTCTACATTCACTGTAAATCTTGTACTGAAGGTGAAAATGATGTAGCTAGTTCTCTGTCGCTTCCTCTTAATTCCAAATATAAGAATTTGCCGAAACTTCTACGAGTTCAGGAAGAGCAAAAAATATTTCAAAGAAGTTATGTTACGAGCTGATATTTGTGCTACTACTAATACTGCTACTGAATCACTACGTAATATATGTTGAACTTTGTTTACTCCTCCATCTTCTCCAGATTCCGTCGCTCATGCCAAATAAAAGGTATCAGATGGAAGAATTTGCTGCTCTCTTGCTTCGTGTAGAAACAATCAAACTTTGTCCTTAGGACTGATGTCAGGATAGTCTGCATTTCTGGGAAGGACGTCAGACCAGTTCAAGACAACTGTCAAGCATTGCTCACTTTTCTCTATCATTCACCTGCCTGTTAATTGACAGTTGTTGATGGGATAACGTCAGTTGTTTTCGATTGTATTGATTCATTTTGTTAGATATTGGGCATGCTTTCCTTACACCGTAAAAACCTCGATTTCGACAGAATTTCCGCTACAGAAAATGCCTTTGCTCCTAGAGTAAAGACCCAGCATGGAAGCTGTGGTCTCGCTGGTTGAGCTCCGGCGGGCTCTCTCTGTGGCTGAACAGCTTTTGGAGCGAAAAGTTTTGTCCCCCCCCCCCCCCACAATCTTCATACAGAGCAGTGAAAACCTTGTTCCACGGAATTTACGCCACATTGCTCGCGGCCTCTAACCACCTCAGCTTTTGCAAACCCTGGCACTTTTCCCCTATTGTATGAATTTCAATGGCCAATCATCTTTGCTTTGGAGACCTTTATTTTGCCCTTGCTCCCGAAGTGAAGACTCAGCGTGCATCCGCATTGGTTAGGCTTTTAGGGAAGCGATTATGTTGATTTTAACTAAGCAACGAAAGAGCAAGCTCATTCAAACTGAATTCTGGTGGTGGCATTTGGAAGAAAAGATCAGATATTTTTTTTGTCTATCTGCGAAGTCTGATTTTCATTTATTTTGCTTCTCTAGAGAGGAGATTTGAACATCGTTTATAGTTAGATGCAGTCAACTAAGCAGATACTAATGTATATGCCCCGACCCACTTACAGCGGCCCGTAGGGCCTGTCGTAGATTATCCAAATAATCTACAACTTTTAGGATTGTAGATCTACCGTGTTTGTGATATTCAATATCTAATAGCTTGTCGTTGACAAACGTTACTGTTCACTGACCACTTAAGCCGCCAGATCACCCCTCAACTGTGCTTGATAGTCTACTTGGCGGCGCCTACTTTCATGTAGGCAATCCTTGATTCTGTATGATACTGTTATTTGCCAGAAGTGAGCATTCAGGTTATCCACGCCCAAAATAGTGGCATAAAAGAGCCCGAATACTCAGTTCTGGTGTTGGTTCGATTATTACCACTATCGTCAGCGGCTGTTCCGCATATTCACTGTTGATAGTCAGCGGCTGCTCCGTTACTATCCAATAAACGGTTTACAACGTAGTGGTACCAGCTTGGTGTATACCAAGGCCGCTAATAAAGCTGAATATCTGTTTGTCTGTATGTCTGTATGTGTACGTATGTGCGGAATAGAAATTTATATTTTCAAACCGATTTAGACCAAACATGGCACACATACACTTCGTGGCAGGGAGCGTGCCGTAGGCTACATTTCGTTATCGATCGATGTCGATTTTATCAATTTTATCGATTTTTTGCAAAGTTCTAGCTACGGAGCTGGGAGTTGGCACAGGGAGGGGGGGGGGGGGGTAAGTGAGCATGCTGATTACTAACACAGCGAGAATAGGGAATTGGCATGTGAAAGTGGCCACTGGGAAAGTTGTACGGGGATAGGGATGGGATGGGACCTTTATCATAGTCCTTTGACAGGGCCGAGCGGAGCCGGATAAGCCAACTAGTGATAAATATAGTTAGGAATATAGGTGGAGCGCAGCTCAGCCGAATAGAGATCCGAAAATGGCTTAACATCTATTAAAGCTGCTTGACATGCTTGATTTGTTCTGACCACTATAATATTTCCAAAACTATTCGTACTGCTGCTGCAACTGCTACGTACGTCTTCTTTCAACCGAAATTCGTCTTGGCATCTGGTGTTCGTACGAAGGTGGCAAACGTGGAATCGGTCTACCATTTACGCGATAGCGTGTCCGATGGGTCCATTCTCACATGGTGCTGATACCCCAAAACCTCCAACCTTGTCCGGACATCATGTTCAAGAGCACGTAGGTGCCCCCAATATATTTTGCAGCACGAATGACGCTTAAACTCGATCTTGTTCAGGCAAGTAAACCAAAATCATCTGCAACGCGATGAACAATTGACTCGCTTACAACGCACAGGTGACGGTATGGTCTGAATACAATGTGTGAACGGAGGAGACCTAGCAGGAACAGACTGCGTAGAACTATACTATGTATGGAAGATGTGACTTTTTCTGAAAACTTACCTCTGTTGAGGATGTCAATCATCGATTTTTGCAAACTTTGAGCTACGCGGATGGGATTTGGGACAGGGAGTGCTGGTTACGGATTTTTATACTAATTTGGGAAACACACTTTCTGTAATTCTACAAAATACTGCTTTTTCTGAAAAGTACTGTAGTAACTCAGACAATTCACCGGAACTTCCGCAGGACAAGCAGAACTTGCAGCGTTTCCGCAGCACTTTCTAAACCATTGAGAAAGTGCACGCTCCAGAATGCAAGGTTTTCGCAGGAAATTGACGTCACAGCGACCGTAAACCGGAACTTCCGCAGCACTATCCATAAAGCGCTGCGAAGGTGCAGTGAGGCTCGTAAGGTTTCCGCAGCACTTTGACCTGCCAGCATTTCCGCAGGACTTTGAAAGGGCATGCATTCGCGATTGCGAAATAGCGAACGCAACATCAACATCGCATAGCGCACTCTTTTCTTCCATACTGTTTCGCTTCTGTTCCTCCTCTTTTCTTTCTCTTTTTTCTTTCTTTTTTCAGTGTTGGCGTAAGTAAACCTGTACTCATCCATATTCTAAGTATACTTTCAGGCATCGGTGCAGGTGTGTGAACACCATCACCAAGCTGCTGTGGTGCTAGAAAAGGACTCAACGGAGGGACTTTGTCTAAGCACAACTCCCTTATTCAGGTATGTCGAACTTCTTTCCTTTATGTGCTTTGTTCAAAATAATAATGCAAGTAATTTAAAACTATTACTTTGTAGAAAGTATGTACCGGATATAAATAAAGCAGAAGTGATTAGGTCGAAATATATCAAAACAAGGAGGGGAGGGGGAATGGGTCACCGAAATTTCAAAGTGATCTACAAGTCTTGGTGAATATTGGGATATTTTCAAAAATTTTCAGATTCAAATTAGGTGAGACCAAAAGTACGTTCGCCAGTTTTTAAAAAAACCATAACCTCCTTTCGACTCGATGGATCTCTTTGCGTTTATATTCGTCTAAGAGAGGAAATCATTTTCTTTACAGCAGTATTTTTGCCATGAATTTGCATGAAAACGTTTGAAAGTTAGAAGCAACCGATAAAAATACTCAAATTTCGCAATTTCAAGCAGAGTCACCAAAAACCTCTGAAAGTATTTTTCGATAGAGAAAACTATGCTCTTTACTATAGTGCCTTTTCCAAAAACAAAATTGAGAATTAGGAGCAAATAAAGAGAATTACTTCAGTTTCGCGTCGGGAGGGACGGGAAATTCATGCGAACATGGGTTTAGTGACCTCCTCTTTTTAGTTGAAAGAAATTCGTGCCAATCGAGAGCAATTTTGATTCTCGTAATATTACCGATTTCTCGGATCTGATTTTTTACGAAAATCAAAATTGCTTTTGATTAGCACGAATTTCTCTTAGCTAGAAGGAAGTCACAAACCCATGTTCATGAATATCCCCTTTTTTCTGTGATGTTTTTAGGCATTTTTGAGCATGCTCAAAAATTGCAAAACTGAAGTGATAGTTCTCATAATTTGCTTCTAATTCTCGATCTTTTTTGTTTCTGGAAAAGGCACTGTAGTAAAGAACATAATTTTTTCTATCGAAAAATTTCAAAATTTTTTGGTGACCCTGCTTGAAAAGTGCCAATTTTGAGTAATCTTCAATTGCTTCCACGCGAACTTTCTAAAAATTTATGGCAGAGATACCATTAAAGAGAATGATTTCCTCTTAGAAGAATATATAATCAAAGAGATCCATCGAGTCGAAAGAAGATTATGATTTTTTGAAAAAGTGGCGAACGTACTTTTGGTCCCACCTAATAGTTAAGGACAATTTTCGAAGGAGTTGTGCTAAAAAGAATCAAGCTGGTACATAAATTGCAACCGCATAAATTCAACCATTCCTAAGTTTTCTTTTGCTGGAAGTGACCACACGCCCACGAATCCAAAAGTTTTAATCCTTCCCTCCCCTCCCTTGAATAAATTTCTCGCGCCGCCACTGCTTTTCGTGTTTCTATCCTTTTCTACTCTCTGCTTTCAATTTTCAAATTTCTTACCTCGCACAATACCGCACACATCACAAAATAATGATTTTTGATTCAAAGATAAGAAGTTCAAAACTTACGATTTGAAATAATAGCTCGAGAAAATCGAAATTAAAATTCTCAAATAATAGTGTTGAATGATTGAACAAAATAAAAATAATGTGGTAGAAATATATCAAAAGAAAGGGGCGGGGCATAACGGGTTTCAAGAATATCCGTAGTAGTCGACTGTAAATAATGAAAGATCAAAGCTCTTCTAAACTCTAAGGTACTTTGTCTAGGCAATTTTCGAAGGTGTGGCTCACTCCACGCCCCTTTTTGCTAAAAAAAATCGAGGGTGTACAAAAACTGGAACCACAAAATCCAACCATTCCTGAATTTTCCTTTGTTCGGTGGCTCACGCTCACAAACCTAAATAATTTTTTGTCCCCCCCCTCTTGAAAAAGTTTTTGCACGGCCACTGTAATGTATCTATCCTTCTCTGCTCCTCTGATTTGCTGTTTTAAATGCTTTTCTCTATCCTATATATCTCCTACATCTTCAACGGATCTGCATATGTTTATTTTCGAATTCATGTTTCCAATAGTACCTACCTGAAGTACTTTTTAATGGAAGCAAGCTCCAGAGATAGAAGCAGGAGAAAAAAAATTACTTCATTCTCAAAATTTCTGCGTTTGATCGCAAAAGTGAAACTCGCAACGGAAATCGGTGCATTATAGGTTTTATAGCCTGCTCCTTTGACGGTGCCAAATTTGCGCTGATTGAACCTCTTTATGAAAAGTTATGATTTTCGAAGCAAATGCCAAAAAATCATACTTACTCTTCTCTTTTTTACTGCCACAACTTTTTAAGAGACGTTCAATCAGCGCAATCTTTGTACACTCAAAAAGAGTAGGTGATAATAGCTATGATACCGATTGCTTCGATTTTCTGCAAGCCGATTTTTGCGACCAAACATGGCGAATATTAAAATGGAGTAATTTTCTTCACCGACCTCTATCTCTGGAGCTATCAAAACGTGCCTCAGGTACCATAAAAAAGAGCACGTCTTCTTTCAAAATAGATATGTGCAGATCGGATGTGAGAAGAAAGTTTCGAATTTTTGAAAAGGATGGGGACGAGCTTTTGGTTCTTTAGTATTATTTTCTAAGTATTAATTTATGAAAATTCAACATCAACTTATAATAACTTTCACTTACCCATACCTGCCGAGTCTGACACATACCTGTTTTGTGTGGAAAATGCTGAAAATATTGGATTAAAACAAAAGTTCTGTCGCTCCAAATTTGAAAATTCCAAAAAAAATTCAAGTCGAGGTGAAGCCTTGATTTTTGCAGAAAACTATTGTAATTCAAATCTGTCTCAGAGCTTCTCTTGTTGGGATTTCGAAATTTCCCAAAATTTTAAATGAATTGCCGAAATTTGCTTCGTATTTCTTGGCGAAGAAGTTGCAAAATGGAACACTTGCAGCAAGGCATGATTTACATCAAGAAATTTCAATTAACTCTCATTACAGAAAGGAAGGGAGGCCGGCTTCAGGAGCGCGGACAAGTTTAAAATGACACCCGATAAGTGGAAACGATTTATTTACCCACAGGAATCTTCCATTTGAAGCGCATATTATACTGAATGAGATTGTTATTCTTGTTTTTATTTTATTCTCCATTATTCTTTACTCTTCCATCAGTATAACATTGCCCTTTGATTCTTAATATCTACCGATTTTTTCCAACCTTATTCGGTTATGCATATATACTCGAATGCTTCTGTGATTCTATGTATATTCATTTGTGAACACTTCACATGAACACTTGATCTGTCAATTTGCAATTATCAACTTCGGCCTATTGTGATTCTATATGGTACCTACATAAAACAATATACTGTGCCCTTTGTTTTCTTACAAAAACTATTTCGATGTCTACGTCTCTTAGAATCTAGAAGGTCTAGAGAAATTTCCACATCAAAGAAATAATGTCTTAGTAAAAAGCGAAAACCTAGTATTGGAAAGGAAAACCTAGTATCGAAAAGGCAGCTTGATATGGAAGAAATGGATCGCGAATCAAAAGCGAAAACCGCAAAGTGCTGCGGAACTCCAAACAAAGTGCTGCGGAAACCCTGCACCCTGAGATTGCAGGGTTTCCGCAGCGCTTTCGCAGGATTTCCGCCGGGTCACCTGCGGAAACCCTGCGAAAGCGCTGCGGAAGTTCCGGCCAGTTGTCTGAGAACAAATTGAACTATCCTTGCTTCTCAGGCAATTCACCGGAACTTCCGCAGGACAAGCAGAACTTGTAACGTTTCCGCAGCACTTTCTTAACCATTGAGAAAGTGCACGCTCCAAAATGCGAGGTTTCCGCAGAAAAAACGTCACAGCGATCGTAAACCGGAACTTCCGCAGCACTTTCCATAAAGCGCTGCGAAAGTGCAGTGAGGCTCGTAAGGTTTCCGCAGCACTTTGACCTGCCAGCATTTCCGCAGGACTTTGAGAGCGCATGCATTCACGATTGCGAAATAGCAAACGCAACATCAACAGCGCATAGCGCACTCTTTTCTTCCACACTGTTCCGCTTTTGTTCCTCCTCTAATCTTTCTCTTTTTTCTTTCTTTCTTCAATGTTGGCGTAAGTAAACCTATACTCATCCATATTTCAAGTAGTCTTTCAGGCATCGGTGCAGTTGTGTGAACAGCCATCACCAAGCTGCTGGAGTGCTGGAAAAAGACGCAACGGACGGACTTCGTCCAAGCACAACGCCCTTGTTCAGATAAGTCGAACTTTTTTGCTTTATGTGCTTCTCTGTAGAAAATATGCACTGGATATAAATAAACCAGAAGTGATTAGGTAGATGTATCAAAACAAAGGGGGGGGGGGAAATGGGTCACCGAAACTTCAAAGTGATCTACAACTCTTAGTGAATATTGAAATATTTTCAAAAATTTTCAGATTAATTAGGTGCTCAGACAATCGCTGGGGGCAGGCGGGCACCGGTAAAATAGATTGCTGATTTCTCGCACCCCGCTCGCGGATTTTTTGCAAAGCAATCAGGACTTTTCGGAAGACCGCTTGCTGAGTCAGCGGATTTTTGAGAGACCGCCTGTTGAATTTTTTTTCGCTCTTATCTTTTGCAGATATATTGCTGAATCTCTGAGGAATCGAAAACTCAGCAAGCGGTCTTCCGAAAAGTCCTGATTGCTTTCCAAAAAATCCGCGAGCGGGGTGCGAGAGATCAGCAATCTATTTTTCCGGTGCCCGCCTGCCCCCGGCGATTGTCTGAGTGGGACCAAAAGTACGTTCGTCAGATTTTCAAAAAATCATAACTTCCTTTCGACTGGATGGATCTCTTTGCATTTATATTCATCTAAGATAGGAAATCCTTCTCTTTACAGCAGTACTTTTGCCATGATTTGGCATAAAAAAGTTTGAAAGTTGGAAGCAACTAAAGAAAATTACTCAAAATTGGCATTCTTCAAGCTGGGTCACCAAAAAATTCTAAAAGTATTTTTTGACAAAGAAAGCTATGCTCTTTACTATAGTGCCTTTTCCAAAAACAAAAAAGACTAAGAAATGGGAGCAAATAAAGAGGATTACTTCAGTTTTGCGTCGGAAGGGACGGGAAATTCATGTGAACATGGGTCTAGTGACCTTCTCTTTTTAGTTGAGAGAAATACGTGCCAATCGAGAGCAATTTTGATTCTCGTAGTAATACCGAGTTTTCGAATCTGTTTTTCTACGAAAATCAAAATTGCTTTCGATTGGCACGAATTTCTCTCAGCTAGAAGGAGGTCACAAAACCCATGTTCATGACCATCCCGTCTTTTCTGTGACGTTTTTGGACATTTTTGAGCATGTTCAAAAATTGCAAAACTGAAGTAATAGTTCTCTTTATTTGCTTCTAATTCTCAATCTTTTTTGCTTTTGGAAAAGGCACTATGGTAGAGAACATAATTTCTTCTATCGAAAAATTTCAGAATTTTTTGGTGACCCTGCCGTAAAATGCCAATTTTGAGTAATATTTAATTGCTTCTAACTCGCGAACTTTCTTAAGCCAATTTATGGCAGAGATACCATTGTAAAGAGAATAATTTCCTCTCTTAGATTAATATAAATACAAAGAGATCCATCGAGTCGAAAGAAAATTATGATTTTTTTGAAAAAGTGGCAAACGTACTTTTGGTCCCACCTAATAGTTAAGGACAATTTTCGAAGGAGCTGCGCTAAAAAGAATCGAGGTGGGAGAAAAATTGCAAACGCAAAAATTCGACCACTCCTGAATTTTCTTTTGCTGGAGCCACACGCCCACGAGTCCAAAAGTTTCAATCCCTCCCTCCCCACCCTTAAATAAATTTCTCGCGCCGCCACTGCTTCTCGTGTGCCTATCCTTTTCTACTTTCTGCTTTTGATTTTCAAATCTTTTCCTTCTCACAATACCCCACACATCACAAAATAATAATTTTTGATTCAAAAATAAAAAGTTCAAAACTTACGATTTGAAGTAATAGCTCGAGAAATTCGAAAAAAAATTTTCAGGTAATACTGTTGAATGATTGAATAAAATAGAAATAATGTGGTAGAAATACATCAAAAGAAAGGGGCGGGGCATAATAGGTTTCAAGAATATTCATAGTAGTCTGCGAGTGTAAATAATGAAAGATCAAAGCTCTTCTAAACTCTAGAGTAGTTTGTCCAGGCATCGAAGCTGTGGCTCACTCCATGCCCCTTTTTGCTAAAAAAACCGAGGGCGTACAAAAACTGCAACCATGAAAATTCAACCATTCCTAAATTTCCCTTTATTCGGTGGTACACGTTCACAAACCGAAATAATTTTTTGTCCCCCTCCCCCTCTTGAAAAGTTTCTTGCACCGCCACTTCTTTAATGCATCTATCCTTCTCTGCTCCCCTGTTTTTTGTTTTAAATGCTTTTCTCTCTCTCAAATACTCCCTACATCTTCAACGAATCTGCACTTGTTAATTCGAATTCATGTTTCCAATAGTACCTACCTGAAGTACCTTTTAAATGGAGGCAAGCTCCAGAGATAGAAGCCGGAGAAAAAAACTACTCCATTCTTAAAATTTCTGCGTTTGGTCGCAAAACTGAGACTCGCAACGGAAATCGGAGCGTTATATTTGCGCTGATTGAACCTCTTTATGAAAAGTTATGATTTTCGAAGCAAATGCCAAAAATCGTATTTATTCTTTTTTACGGCTTCCTCAAATGAAAACTTTTTAAGAGAAGTTCAGTCAGCGTTATCTTTGTACACTCAAAAAGAGTACGTAATAATAGCTATGATACCGATTGCTCCGATTTTCTGCGAGCAGATGTTTGCGACCAAACATGGGGAATATTAAAATTGAGTAATTTTCTTCACCGACTTCGATCTCTGGAGCTATCAAAAGGTGCCTCAGGTACCATTAGAAGGCATGTCTTCTTTCAAAATAAACATGTGCAGATCGGATGTGAAGGAAGAAAGTTTCGAATTTTTGAAAAGGATAGGGACGAGCTTTTGTTCATTAGTATTTCACACCTGCCTCAGAGTCTGACACACACCGGTTTTGTGTGGATAATGCTGGAATATTATAAAACAAAAGTTCTGTCGCCCCAAATTTGAAAATTCCAAAAAAATTCAAGTCGAAGTAAAGCCTTGATTTATGCAGAAAACTCTTGTAGTTTTCAAATCTATCTCAGAGCTTCTCTTGTTGAGATTTCGAAATTTCCGAAAATTTTAATTGAATCGTCCAAATTTGCTCCGTATTTCTTGGCGAAGAAGTTGCAAAGTGGAACACTTGCTGCAAGGCACGATTTACATCAAGGAATTTCAATTGATTTTTATTACAGAAAGGATGGGAGGCTAAAGCCTTCAGTCGCGCGGACAAGGTCAAAATGACACCCGATAAGTGGAAACGGTTTATGTCCCCACAGGACCATGTCCCCTTTAAAGCGCATATTATCCTTTGTGAATGAGATTGTTATTCTTGTTTTTATTTATTCTTCCATCATTCACTTTTCCATCAGTATAACATTGCTTTTAATTTCCTAATATTTGCCGATTTTTTCCAACCTTAATCATTTATGCATATATACTCAAATGCTTCTGTGATTTTGTGTATATTTATTTATGAAAATTTCATTGATCTGTTGATTTGCAATTATCAAGTTCGGTCTATTGTGATTCTAAATGGTACTTGCATAAAACATTACACTGTGCCATTTGCTTTCTCATCAAAACTATCTCGCTGTTTACGTCTCTTAGCATCTAGAAAGTCTAGAGGAATTCCCACATCAAAGGAATAATGCCTTAGTAAAAAGCGAAAACCTAGTATTGGAAAGGAAACCTGGTATCAAAAAGGAAGCTTATATGGAAGAAACGGATCGCGAATCGAAAGCGAAAACCGCAAAGTGCTGCGGAAACCCTGTACCCTGAGATTGCAGGGTTTCCGCAGCGCTTTCGCTGGATTTCCGCCGGGTCACCTGCGGAAATCCTGCGAAAGCGCTGCGGAAGTTCCGGTCGGTTGTCTGAGTTTCCGCACCACACAGCTCTGAATACTATTTCCCACAGCTGCCTGTAGAACTGATTAGTTGCTCCACCCGCGAAAATGACCAGACTGGCCCCGTCTTTACCGTAACTGCTCAATCTTACGCATTGATGTGAAACATTTAGCTTAATTTCGCTTTCTTCAAATTCCAGCTACACTCGTACATTATTTCTTTATCTCAAATTTGCCTTCCTCAAATTCTGAATTACCCTTACTCATTAACTCCTTAGCGTTTCAGTCATTGATCTCTATTTTATGTGCCCTTGCCTTTTGCCAACAAACAAACGTTTGTCAGTAACCCTCGTCTCACTTTTAAAACTACTCTGCGTCTTCCGATCACTCACTGCATTTATCGATTTCACCAGTAGCAATGATTGGTTTGTTGTGCAAAACTTTGACCTGGGGCGATGGTCACGCTTATCACGAAAACACACTAGGGCAAGGAACTAGCAACATAGATCATTTCATAAGTTCCCTTTCTTCTCGTCCTCATTTCTTTGATTAGCTCTTAATTCGCGACAAGATACGAATTCTTAAACGGCGAAAAGAAGCATTTTTGGCAGCTGCTCATTTTCTCTTATAAGAAAGCGTTTTTACATAGCTTTTCTTGCTGATTATCTAAAATGGCGTTTGCCTGTCAGTATGAGACAAAATAGAATTGGATTGCTTTAAAAGACCAAAAGTTGAGCAGGTGTCCCGAACGAGGCTCTTTGTGAGATGGGCAGGAGTCCTGCACCAAAAATAGCTGGACAAGAACGAAACGGTAGATTTTACCATACACAACTCAACTGCATCATTCAAACGAACTCCTGGTGCAGGAAAGGCCTAAAGGTCCCATAAGTTTTTTTTTTGCATGACAAGGCATGCCATAAGGCAAAAGTCATTAGAACTGTCCTCAGAACTTTACTGAGAGGTAGATTAGTACCAACTGTACACCTCAGACTACCCCCCCCCCTTTCAGATTATCAGTTGTCGCTCTCTTGCAAACCATATGCATGGTGCTTGTTTCGATTCTGAAGGCGATCTTAGGCGCTGCTCGGACGACTGTTTCGGGTCTAGATTGGCTGAATTTTGGAAAGATGGAACTACAAGTCTAATGGAAGGTTATGCTCAAGAACTCAACATACATTATTGACTGGTTTTCAAAACTATATTTCTGTCAGTTCGATTGCTTATATATTCTACGAACTTATTTAACGTTAACGTCAATTAGAAGCAAGACAGAGACAATGTAATTTTGTGTAGAAATAGGAATGGTAGGTTTTATCATGTTATGTTGACAGAGCCCAGCGAGGCCGGATACCCCAGCTTCACAAATAAAATGAATTCATTTGCACAATTTTATGACTTACGTAGGTAATTTCTGGAAACTTCGCTATCCATTCTCAAAAAAAGGCCTCTCCCTCTCGCTCTCCTCCCCCCCCCCCCTCCCCCGCTCTCGCTCTTCGGTTCGCTGCTGATGGAGACATTTATCCTCTTACATCCCAAACTTTTCAAAGAAAGTAAGAGTGCTACGTCGCAAATCTGCAATCCCGCAAATCCCCTAAATCTTGCAAAATCCAGCGGAGTTTGTCTTATGCCATTGTTATGAACTGTACGGACGCGTTCGGACTTGTTTGGATATAGCTGAAATCAGGTCAAGGACTGCCTTATCTATATAAGGCACAGACTTATCTCAGTTATTTTCGTAATGTACAATATTTGTGTTAATGTTAATGTTCACGTAATGTATTACGCAAGCAAGACTTACGTAGTTTTGGAGCGCCACAAGTCAGCCTTGAGAGAGTGTAAATCAAAATAAGAGAAGTGATTTCAAATATGCGTCCAGACATCTACATGTTCTGAATGTAATTTATCGAGTCGCACCCAACTGCGCAACAACCGAACAAAAAAAAAGCTACTGGCCGATTTTACAACTATGTCCAACTAACTCTTGGTATTCAGCCAATTCCCTGCGATGAATGTTTTATTTGTTCGACATTTCTCTGTGGATGCGAGGTTGTAAATGTTACTTATGCGTAACTAGCTGGCTTACCCGGCTCCGCCGTATCCGGACCAAACTTGGCACACATACACTTCGGTCCCCGGCGGGTGTCACAGTCCACTTTTCGTTATCGATCGATGTCGATTTTATCGATTTTTTGCAAAATTTGAGCTACGGGGCTGGGAGTTGGCACAGGAGGGAAGTGAGCATGAGGATTCCGAATACAATATTAGTTTTCAGAATTATCGATTACTTTTATTGATTTTATCGATTTTTTGTAAATTTTGACATGCGAGGCTGGGATTTTGCACAGGGGTGTAATCGAGCATGCTGATCACCCCCCTTGGGAATGATCAGCATGCTCGATTACCCCCCTGTGCCAACTCCCAGCCCCCTAGCTCAAACTTTGCAAAAAATCGATAAAATCGATAAAAGTAATCGATAATCCTGAAAACCAATATTGTATTCGGAATCCCCATGCTCGATTACCCCCCTGTGCAAACTCCCAGCCCCGTAGCTCAAACTTTGCAAAAAAATCGATAAAATCGATAAAAGTAATCGATAATCCTGAAAACCAATACTGTATTCGGAATCCCCATGCTCGATTACCCCCCTGTGCCAACTCCCAGCCCCGTAGCTCAAACTTTGCAAAAAAATCGATAAAATCGATAAAAGTAATCGATAATCCTGAAAACCAATATTGTATTCGGAATCCCCATGCTCGATTACCCCCCTGTGCCAACTCCCAGCCCCGTAGGTGAACTCAGCAAAAAAATCGATAAAAATCGATAAAATCGATATCGATCGATGACGAAAAGTAGCCTATGACACCCGCCGGGGCCCGTAGTGTATGTGTGCCAAGTTTGGTCCGGATCGGTTCAGAAATGGAATTTTCTATTCGGAACATACGTACAGACAGACAGACATACAGTCGAGTAGATTTAGCGGTAAATATAGTGTGCTTGCACAGAAGGTGAAATGCGGTGAAATTTGCGCGTGAACAAGTAGCCACGTCAGTACAGCGGGTATCTTGCGCGCGCAATTGGCCGGCGCCACAGTCGAAACTATTTCTTCACGCGCCAAATCCACCGCATTTCACCTTCTGTGCAAGCACACTATATTTACCGCTAAATCTACTCGACTGTACATATCGTTCATTCGTTGACCGTACGGACTGCCGACCGCGTGGCGACTGCGACGCGTGCCTTCTAAACTTGCGAAAAAGTGACAAGTTGGACCGTGGCTTAAGATGAGAAGAATTCTTTGTTTCTTTTCTACATTATAAAGATGAAAAGAATCCTCTGTTTTCTTTCTATTCATCTTTTCTACGAAAACATCATGCACGCGCAGCGGTCGCTGCGCGGTCAGCAGTCGTTACGGTCAACGAATAAACGATACATACATACATACAAACAGACATTCAGCTTTATATATAAGATGAGAACAGAAATAGTCACACATACGTACGAGGATACATACCGAGATTTTCGGAAAAATAGCGAAGCTTGCTATTGTGAAAGCACAAAATTATTAACAGGTTGGAATTCCAAGTGTTTTGAACATCAATTTCCAATCCTAACCTAAAATTTGTAAGAAAGTCTCTACTGAGCGCAAGATGGAATCTTTTGCTATCACTAAAACCAACGCTCAGGAAAGTGCCTCACCCTGCAGAGCTCCTTCTTGGAGCATTGCCAAATGCTTCTGCGATATCATTATAATTCGGGAGATACGCAGTTTTTTGAATATGCTACTATCGAATTATAAGGTCCTTCCGAAAGTAACTTCGCTTCCTAAAAAAGCGCGTACCATCCCGAAGAACGAAGCCCACGAGAAGCTTTTGGCTGCGGAAATGCAGCTTTTCCCCTTCCGAACGGTGATCTCCTTATTCCAGCTTAGAACGAGCTCTCAGAAAAAAAAAACAGGTACCACCCACAACTCATAGTTTTGCTATGGTCAGGTTGCGCCAATTCTCTAAAATTTTGTACCGACCCCATGAAAAAGTTCACGAAACTGATAAATAGAGCTAATACTACAGGATACAAAACAATTTTCTCTTTTCCATAGTTTGCTCTTTATAGTCTCCAAAATTATTTCTTTAGTTTTATCGAATTCATTTGGTCAACTCAGACACATCAATCGGCGGTCAACTCTGGTGTCATTTAAAGCAGTTTTTTTCTCCCCTTTCCAAAAGGTGTTTTTTGTTCCCAATCTGTAGAGTCTAGAGGGTAGAATCATTATAATTTGTGTATCTGAACACTCCACAGGCTGCCTCAAAAAATGGAGATTTGATGTTTTATATCCGCAAAGCTCATTTGCTTTGTTGACCTAATGCTTATTCATGATTTATCTTTGAAAGTTTCAAATTATAAAGGTTTTCTAGCGTTCGATGAGCTTGAGTCCAAGATAGGCCTGCTAGAATTCGGAGGTCAATATATCTATAGAAAAAGTTATGAAGATCTATAAATAAGAGATGAAACTTGCTTTCTATACTGTGGTGTTTGCTCAATCCATCAAATTGAGTGATTAATATAAAAACTTGGAAAATCACAGCTATTATAGCAAAAACCAAGGGTTGTAGTCTTCGGTTATTTCCTGAAAGCTCGTTGGTCAAGCTGGAACGAAGAGAGCACCGTTTGAAAGGAGATGCAAAGCTGCATCGAATGCAACCAAAAGCCTCTGATGAGCTTCGTTTTTCGGGATGTTACGCTTATTTGAAGAAAAAGAGTTTACTTTCGGAACGACCTAAAATGTCCGGAAACTGAATTTTCAAATTCGAGTTCTGAATTTTATTCGAAATCCTAGAAACCCAAATATGCGAATTTTCAGTAGTTCGCATCCGACAGTTTTATTAAAATGGTCGCATAATTATTCAATTAGGTTCGAAATATAGTACACTAGCTGGCTTACCCGGCTCCGCCGTATCCGGACCAAACTTGGCACACATACACTTCGGTCCCCGGCGGGTGTCACAGTCCACTTTTCGTTATCGATCGATGTCGATTTTACCGATTTTTATCGATTTTTTTGCAGAGTTCACCTACAGAGCTAGGAGTTGGCACAGGAGGGAAGTGAGCATGAGGATTCCGAATACAATATTAGTTTTCAGAATTATCGATTACTTTTATTGATTTTATCGATTTTTTGTAAATTTTGACATGCGAGGCTGGGATTTTGCACAGGGGGGGGGGGTAATCGAGCATGCAGATTACGAATACAATATTAGTTTTCAAGATCGTCCATTACTTTTATCGATTTTATCGATTTTTTGAAAATTTGAGCTAGGGGGCTGGAATTTGGCACAGTGTAATCGAGCATGCTGATCACCCCCCTTGGGAATGATCAGCATGCTCGATTACCCCCCTGTGCCAACTCCCAGCCCCCTAGCTCAAACTTTGCAAAAAAATCGATAAAATTGATAAAAGTAATCGATAATCCTGAAAACCAATACTGTATTCGGAATCCCCATGCTCGATTACCCCCCTATGCCAACTCCCAGCCCCGTAGCTCAAACTTTGCAAAAAAATCGATAAAATCGATAAAAGTAATCGATAATCCTGAAAACCAATATTGTATTCGGAATCCCCATGCTCGATTACCCCCCTGTGCCAACTCCCAGCCCCGTAGGTGAACTCAGCAAAAAAATCGATAAAAATCGATAAAATCGATATCGATCGATGACGAAAAGTAGCCTATGACACCCGCCGGGGCCCGTAGTGTATGTGTGCCAAGTTTGGTCCGGATCGGTTCAGAAATGGAATTTTCTATTCGGAACATACGTACAGACAGACAGACAGACATACATACATACATACAAACAGACATTCAGCTTTATATATAAGATAAGTCATCAGCTGTAAAACTGGATCGCTGTCAGAAACCATAAAAATGGTTTGCGCCTATCTAAAGTGGGCTGAAGTCAGTGACGGACTTGGTGAACGGCTGGCCCCCGCAAGTCACTGTAATAGGCTCGCACGCCTACAATTGCCTCTTCGATTAAGAAGTAGTGTGCGTTCAGCGCACGCCCGCAGAGGGTACTGAAGACGCCGAATCCTTTATCCTATAAAGTGGGCTCAAATGGAAGAGAAGAACAGCACCGCACGAAGAGCACTAAAATTCAACCTGTAATCCTTCTTTCAATTTTATTTTTACAATGAAAAATAAACTCAAAAATAATTTCTCAGAAGATTTTGGGTTAAGAAAGCAAAAAGAAAAACATTGCATTGTTTGGAAGGATTCTGATGTACAATTTGCACAGTTCGTCGTTTCCACTCGATTTGGGTACTTCTCCTTGCTTGAGAAATCGAAGCTCCCTAGAAAATCGCGTTGAAATTGAAAACTTTAGAATATCTTTTTAACCATTTTCAATTAGAAAATGACGGATACTCAGTGCAAGAGATTTCACTCTTCCCTTTGTTTTGAAAAAAAGACGCGAATAGGTAGACTTATTGTTAGGCGACCGTCGCGGAAGTCATGCGACGGTCGCGTTACGTAGTCGCCTAATTCATGTGACATCAGCGTCGCGTAGCCATATCTCGCTTCAGAGTTGACGAATTCTGAATGCGAAGCCACCATTCGACTCAGCTCGGCGCGGAGCATCTTCTGATAAGTTGCAAATGGGGGTACGATGTCTTCGATATTCCGTTTCCAGTTTTCTCAGATTCTTTTGCGGAGGTCCTTTCGCGAAGATGTGAAGGAGCGTGTATCGAACATAGAAAGTTCCACCAAATACTATCTGATAACACTGTTCCTGTAGGTTATAATTCGCTAGAAAATGGCCTCAGTCTTCTTTCCAAAGGAGATAGGAGCGTTGGTGAATACTGGAATCATGAGTTTTCCAATTCCACTCGCCATAACTTCCTTCGGAATAAGTATAATTTGAATCCGAAGAAAGCGCTGTGCTCAGCTCATCAAGGCGAATCTTGAGATACACAGCATGTCCTTGATATTTCGATTTCAATATTCTTGATGATTGATATTCTTTCTGCGCACGTTTCTTCGCAAATATGTGAAGCAGCGCGAGTGCCCCTAGTAGATTCCGGCAAAGACCGTTCGATAGCGCTTTCTCTGTAGATTATGGATTGCTAAAAAATGTGTGCAGACTTCTTTGCAAAGAGGATAGAGGGGCTGGTGAATTGTGGAAAAATCTTGTCTTCCCAAATTCTACTTGCCATAGCCCTAGAATACGAAGCTATCTTGCTAACAGATGTGAGTTTCACGATCATCAGGCCAGATAAGCTCTATGAGCAAGTTTCCAAAGAACTTTGGGTTGTTTGATTTTTTCTCGCTTCACGCTCTGAAGCTCTTTGACAGATATGTGAAAAGTGCGGGCAAATTTATGAACTTTTATGACTCAGTTACAGTTGCCTCACGATATCTTTGCAAAAAGAAACTGTCTTCCTTAGAGACCACTATCTTCGTAAAGAACGGGTCCGAAAACCTCTATAAGAAAAGTTTCCTTTCAATCCAAGATCATCAATATTTTAGCCGGAACCCATCGGCAAGCTTCGGGGCGGGGGGGGGGGGGGGGTAAAACAAGAAAAAATTGAAAAGCCCGAAACCTTGGAAAACTCGCCCATAGAGCTTATCTGACCTGCTGATCACAAAACTCACATCTGCTTAGCAAGATAGCTTCTTATTCTAGGTTTACGACGAGTAGAATTTCGGACAGCAAGATTTTTGCACCATTCACCAGCTCTTCTATCTTCATTGGAAAGAAGTCTGCACACACTTTTTAGCGATTTATAATCTACAGAAAAGGTACTATCGAACTGTATTGGATTGTACTAGGGGCATTGCGCTGCTTCACATTTTTTTTTGGGATATCGAAGACATTGTACCTTCCACTTCCAACTTATCAGACAGGGTCAAGCGTGTTGATGCGATCCTGGACCCTCATTTACGACCCCCCCCCCCCCTTGAGAGTACCCATCCGTACGACCCCCCCCCCCCTCCTCCCCTCCCTCCCCCTCCCCCATCTATCCCCCTTACCTCCCCTGCCCACTTCTCACGGTAAGCTGCATAAACGAATGTCAATCTCAAAAAACACCTGCGTGAGAACTTCAGTGGGGTTTTGAAAGCAGAATTTCTAGGCCAATGGGTGCGCCCAGCATCTCTAGCACATATACACACTTTCAATAATGTTTGAGATTCTGCAAGTTTTTTATTGAATTTTCAGGCTTACTTCAGACCAGCAAATTCGATTCCCGTATGCGACACAAATTTTTGCACGAAGAACAAGATGACATTCTTGAACTACAAAAGATGTTTTCGACTAAGAAGCCCAGTTCTTACCTCTTCCACAGTTTTTCCCGCGAAAAAAAACCGCTTGAGCGCCGTCCAGAACGACGTCAAAAACGTGCATGAGCACGGTAGTTTGAAAATTCGTAACAAAGGTCAGGAAAAGCATGAGAGGCTGCAAAACGCAGGTTCTGTAGCATAGTGCCCACACTATTCATAGAAAAAGTTTCAGCCCTTGAGGAGCAGTGAGCTCGAAAAAATTTAGATCAGGCTCTCGCAAATTTAGATGCGATCCTAAAAAGCAAAAACTGGGATTTTTGAGCTTGAGATTTTGTAACTTACCAGAGAAGTTATAAAACAGCCTGAAATTCTTAGGATAAAAACTAGAGGGATGGCCTCGTATTACAGCAAGTTTGCATCTAACAAGCTTCAATAGCTCCGGAGAAATTTAGGTCAGGCGCAGATACGACCCCCCTTTTCTCATTTTTTGCTACCATACATAAAATCATAAGAAAATCCGCAGTTTATAAAATAACACCAGATTTCGCACAGCAGTAGCAGGGCTTATACAAAGTACATATAAATTGTAAGTGCCGCATAATTGGCATTACAAAAAGATTTACGAATTATTGATTGTCATCGTTGATCTACATGTGCGCTTTTGTCGAGTGTGCGAGTCTTTAGTAAGCCTTCGGATGCAGGATGTCTACACCAACCGGTACATCCAACATCTTTATCACACATACATGCCTTTAGTAGCATTTGAGCTTCTTAAAGTGTTTATTTTTGGATTTTAGTCATGCCAGCAAGGTTCGATCCCCGTCTGAGACAATATTTTGCGGGAGAAATAGCGATTCCCATAAAAAAACTAACATAATCTTCCAAAAGTGCAGCAAATAAAGCGAATTGCAAATGTTTTCAAATTATTGTTCACTCGTTTTTATTTGATACATTGGTACACGGCATTCCATGAATTTATTGTTAAGTACATGTAATAATTACTTGCTATTTGATTTGCTTTCAATCGTACAGTTTTTTATCCAAACTACCCCCTCTTACGACCCCCCCCCCTCACCGTAGGCCCCCTTTACGACCCCCCGTTGCGACAGTCGCATCACACGCTTGACCCTGTTATCAGAAGATGCTCCGCGCCCAGCTGAGTCGAGCGTGGCTAAAGCCACGCACATTCATTTGAAAAAAAATTTGTGCCGTCCCCTCCCCCCGGTCCGAAATCCTGGGACCGCCTGGTGCAGGGCTGGGTTGGTACTATTATTCTGTTCTCCATTCAAATTCTGTGGAGTTAACTTTTCATTCTGAAGTATACATGTTCCTATGCAGGACTGCAGTGAATATGAATTACCACGACCTAAAACATGCAAACGGCTGCTAAAGCACGTGACTCAAACAGATTTTCTTTTGTGCTATGTTCCTGGGAGTATTCATCTCTGGTGCAGGATCAGAAGCAGGTTTAGGCCATCTCAAGTTTTGGCTTCTTTTTGCCGTAGTGTTTTAGTAACGTCACTTTTTTATGTCGCAATGACGCGCACTGAGATGATAGAATTCCGATTTACTCACCCAGCAGCGAAAAAGGCTTTTTTTCATAGGTAACTTTGTAAAAAGAATCCATCGTAGCTTTCCTGACATACTTTCCATACATTCAGAATAAAAACAATTCAAAATAAATATGTTTGTGTAGGTTTGTGCATGTAGCGTGCTAAAATTTATCGCAACTTACGCCAACCACTCATAAAGGGAGTCAGCTAACATGAACGATAACAGCTTATGCAAGCCATATGCGTTGCGCAGGTCAACAGGTCAGAGTAGGTTAGGTTACAGGTTAGATCAGGTCGAATTCCACAAATACTCCATGATGATATTTGAAGACTTGGAAGAAAATGCTGGTATCTTAGTGGGCCCCAGTTATTACCTAGTTTCGACACTATTTCCAATCCAATTGAAGAATATATGGCTTCAAAAAGGAAGACTATATGCGCAGCATACTGACAACCGTAGAAGTGCAGTATGCTTATTTGCAGCCATCGCTTGACATACACCCCTACTGACACCCATCCTGAGACGAGATGCTCAGTTTTACAGGTTCGTAAATGCTCGCAAATTGTTTTTAATTATGTGGAGGTAAACGTATGCACTGCATAAGAATTCGAGCGGGGTGACAGCCAAGGCGAACGATAGCTGTCACTTGGTGAGTTTGGCGCACCTGTGTGTCAATAACCTACCATCTTTCGCCTCGACCACTCGCAAGCTGAGGTTTGGGACTTTACCTTAAATGGCTTGGTCATGGCGTGAGCTTCATCTGAACAGCTCGGCGAACTACCCCTTGACTGTGCAAAAATTACCAAGAGGTGTGGCTCAGAACACGTTCTAAGCTAAAGAATAGATCAGTGCAAAAGTAGCCGATATGATACTAGAAGTGTATACACATGCTATGCAGAGAGAACGATATGTAGAAAATATTAAGCTCAAGGGAATGAAAGGCGTGCTCAACTTCTGAATCCAGGGGGGGGGGTGTCACTAAACCCATTGTCAAACGAAATAAATGTGAAAAATGTATACCGGGGTTGAATTATGTGCAAAGCACATAATATCATGTTCTCCTGTTCAACAATATCTTTCTGTAGAATTACTAATACGTTAACACCAGTGGCGGTCTGAGAGAGCCCCCCCCCCCCCGCCCGAGAATGGGTCGCGAAATTCTTGAAATTCACTTACATGGGTTATGAAAATGTGCAAGTGACTTGTTTATTCTTGTAAATAATTAAAATATTTTTTAAAATTTTTTTTAAAGTTCAAATTAGCCTTGTAAAAGGTTTTTTCCGGGGGTCTGGCAAGAGCCACTCCCCTTTTTTGGACTGCAGGGGTTATGGACCCGAAAAAATTTCCAGAAGCACCCCAAAAATTTTTCCGGAGAGCGTCAACGCCACGCACCTTTGTTGGAAAAAAAATGCCCCCACCCCTGAAGGAATCTTTGGACCGCCACTGGTTAACACTTTCGTGTATGTCAAGAAATTAATAAGCGAAGTCGATGGAAGATGCCGTAACTATTGTTTTTAGTTAGTATGGTACAGAAGATTTATAAATAAGCTATGGGTATCTTAGAACGAAAACGAAAAAAAATCAGATCGACACATTTTGGGGATACAAAACTGCTCGGCTCCAGCAAATCTTCAGTCTTAAAAGCACAGCTATGGAATGAGTAAGGAGAATCGAAAAATGCAGTTTAGAGTTATTTGTGCAGCATTTAGAACAAGCTTGGATTGTTTTTTTCTGCACGTGATCAATGAGAATGCGGGCCTTTTACTAATAGTGGAAATGATGTTTTATACACACAATCGAGTAAAAATCAGCCACTAACAAACTAAAAAGCGTGTCTGTCGCAAGGTATGAAGTAGGTCAAATTATTAGCATTTATGAGTTACTACAACCGGAGAAATACGCGAGGAATGCCCCTTTCATCAGTCCAGTAATTAGAAAAATCCTACACAGAGGGACAAAAGCCGGGAAGGTGAGCTTAAATCTCAATCCCGGAAGATACATAGCCTTCTTGCAACGGACCGAGCTATTTCCTGCTAGATGAGCATATTTCCATGATTTGATCACCAAAAGAACTCCAGCCTAACATGTTGTGACATCATGGGCATTCGTTTCGATTATTTACTATTTACGCCCAGTGAGGTCAGTCAAAGAGGAAAAATGTCGTGCAGTGACATCGCAAACAAGTTTTTACATGTGCGGTTAATCGAGAGTCATTAATGTGGAAGTTTGTCGCTGCAAATATTTGTTTGGCAATTTTATATTGAATTTTTGTATACCTAATGCCAGATGAAGATCCTTTGTTTGTAAGAAGACTTGGCTCCTTGAATGATGACGAAGTATATTCTATCTCAATGCTCCTTTGGTAACTTCATTTTCTTAAATGCTTACATCGCGAATGTCTGTGGATTTGCGGCCATTGTACGCGCATTGAGCTTCCTCAGTAATTTTTCTCCTTTTAAACGTTAATATCAGATGTTAGTTTACCTGGAACGAGTACGAAAAGTATGGGACTGTTCAAAGCATCTTCTCTACTTTCTCCGAGGTTTTAACAAATGCAGCGTTAATAAACCACCGTTTTGGCTTGAAAAGCTTCGGAGAGTAGTTACACATTGCAAGATATTTTGGTGGAGGCTTCGAAAGAACCAAAATTTCGGTAGATGTGTAATCAATTTCCACACGGATCGTCATATGCGGACATAATCTGTCTTCTGTACCGTAAGCCTAGAAAATTTAAGGAGTTTTGAGCTATATTAGAGTGTCTCACAATTATTTACCGTTTTAACCTCAAACATCAGGATTTCTCGAGAACTGGGGCACCTTCAAAACTTTCAAATACATGATCGTACTTCTGTTGATCACGTGTGGAGCTCAGAGCTTCTAGGGGCGGAGCTTGCCATTCTACTCCATCCAATTTTTCCTTTATTTCTAGCCATTGAAAAATAAGAAAAGTGTATAATTGAATGTTCGATGTGTCAAGCACATGCTAGGTTAAATAAGGAATTTTTTAGATTTTCTAGGGCGGAGATACGGTTTTTGACAGGAAAGTGCGCTCTTGACTGCTATCATATATCAGCTCAAAACTTTACGTGGATTACGATTTGTGCAGACTCTTGATAGCCATCTTGTAGTGCTTGCTTTGACCTGTTGAATGGTTACTCCAGCTGCATCAGTTGAAGGAAAGATACAAAAAGACGACCGTCGAAGTAAAAACGGTAAATAATTTTGGGACAACCTAATACTTCATTGAGTATCATGTTAGCACAGCCTATCACATTGTTTGCTGCTCGGTTGTGCATGTTCTCAGACATTTCAGACATTTCCTTATTTGTCTGTATTTTTCATAACAACCGATACACAATGGTTCAAACTTATCTCTTAACGTTAGCATAGCTTTCTTTTCCATATCCACATTTCCTGCGTCTAATTAGCTGAAGGTGGACCATAAGATGAACGGAGTTTTGTCTGATTATGGTACAAACCTCATGACTCTCTGCTTGGATTACCAATCACTAAGTACTGAGCCTGGTGAGAATCGTGCTTTTGGGTACAAGTAGGAAATACGAGCATTCTTAACCAATTTTCAAGATTTTTCAACCACTCACCAAACATTCAGAGTTTTCACCGCAATGATATCGATATCGCTTGGAAAGTTATGCGCCCTTTGTGAAAAATACTGTCAACAAATAGTCATGATGATTATTTTCATATCTTTTTTCGCGAGATCCTCCGTAGTAGGTGTGAACATGAAACACAATCGAAAAGTGAGCATCAAAAGATGTCATGTAAATTTAATGAGAAGATCATGGTACATAATCACAGTAGAAGTCAAATTCATGAAAGTCAATCCAGAATCGTCCGCTTTTGGCTTTCCAAAAAAAATTCCCCATTCTTTGACTTCGCTTCTTCAGACGTCTTTCAACGAGGAGTACGGTAACACGACATGGCTCACGCAATCTAGCTGTTATCGAGCAACTTTGGTTCTTCAACAAAGTATAAATGTTGTCATCGCATCTCAGCTGCGTTTGGAAATATTCTTACATCTTTGTTGACGTAGCTGTTTTGAAAAGGAAATCAAGGGAGGTGAATGTGTTAAGCTTTTTCCTGGAGCTACTCTAATTGTACTTTTCTTTTCAACTGTGAGAGTTTCATCTTTCTACCCGCAATCTACGCAAGCAAAGCTTCTTCTAATTTTAATTATCAGCATCAAAAGTTGAAGCATCAACTTTTGGAACTTTTGGAGGAATGTTTGTAGGGTCTATTTGAGTGCCTTTGGCATTTTGATGCGGCGTACTACCACGACTGCACGAATGTTGCTTTGAATCTAGTATGGTTTTGTAGAGCGATAGTGAAAAGAAATATACTTATCGCTAGCAGAGCACGTTCTTCCTATTACCGAACTGGACTGGATTCATTCACATTGCTTGCTCACTACTTCCGGTGGATGTAAACGAGCGCTTCATCAGCTAAGATTTGACTTCTTTTGCCTGCGATATCCACAGTCGCATACTTCAAACTTGCAATCGTCAGCCGCTTAGAGAGCGTCGCCTCCAATTTTTCTTAGGTACAGCAGGCTTCGCCCACCGTTCGCACGATCGGGTTCGAGTGTGCGTGTCGCCATTTAATCCTCGGTTCTTTATTTGCCATCTTAACTGTTGGACGCAATGGTGTGTTCCTCGTCGGTTTATCTCAAATCCCTTATGCAGCGTGACACGCGAATCAGAGAATAAGAGCGGAACTATTGCCAGGAAATTCAGCTAATAGTGAATTTGAAGGTGCTTGAATTTGAACGTTCGAATTTAAACGTACTGTCTTTGACGCACGAGAACATTGACCGCACGACTATTCTACATATCGAAAGTTTCATCGTGATAAACAAAACGAATTTTCTCATCTTCGAGAAAATAAATAAACGATTTTTTTCACTTCTTGAAAATAACTAAATAATATGTGGTGATTATGAAGCAATAATGTACAGGGTATCCCAAAAAAATGTTAACACGTTTGTTCGTTAATAACTCCTTTGCTTTCAAGTCTTTCGCCGAGCTTTAGGTACCATTTTGTGGAGCGAGGATAAACTTAGATTTGAAGTATGGAGCGAATCATCTAAAGCTCCTCGTTACTGTAGAATTACGGTAGAAATTTTGACAAGAATTTTAGGCAATCAAAGGCCATTTTCTGATTCGAAACAGAGCCAAACAAGCCAAAATCTCTTGTACTATGGTAATGAAAGCCGCTGATTTCAACTATGAAGCTTCCATTTTATTGCGATACTTTTTTTCAAAGTTATCCTAGGTAAAGTGTAATAACTGACTTCCCAGCATGTGTCAAAAATGTCATTACATCGTCAAAAAAGCTGAAAACACTCGTAAAAAGTTGTGTAGTAAAATCAGCGTGCGCGAAAACCCTAGTACACGATTTTTCAGACTTTCTGAAAGAATTTTTGTCAGAGGGCATATTTCACAACGGTTCCACATGCTGGAAATTCCCACCGTAATCCTACCGTAACGAAGAGCGAACGGTAATTCGCTCCATACTGTAAATCTAAGTTGAACCTCGCTCTACAGAATGGTGCCTCAAGCTCGCCGAAAGACATGAAATCAAGGGAGTTATTAACGATCAAACAGTGTTAGCATTTTTTTGGGACACCCTGTATTTCAAGTGTCCAGCATTTTATGAACCTCCAGAATAGATGAAAATAGGTGCATGCCAGTGGCGTACCGAGGGGGGGGCGGGGGGGGGGGGGCGCGCGCCCCCCCCCCCGAGAACGGGTTGCGAAATTTTTAAAAGTTACTTATGTGAGTTATAAAAATGTGCAAATGACTTGTTTATTTTTGTAAACAATTAAAATAATTTTTAAAATTTTTTTAAAATTCAAATTAGCCTTATAAAAAAAATTTTTCGGGGGCGTGGCTGACGCCACGCCCCCTTTTTCCAGATTTTAGGGGTTGGGGGCCCGCAAAAATTTAGAGAAACCCCCCTAAAATTTTTTCTGAGTGCGTGGCTGACGCCACGCACCTTCATTTGAAAAAAACTTCTGCCGCGCCTCCCCCCCCGAGCCGAAATCCTGGGTACGCCACTGGTGCATGCGTATCCTTTTTGCATCGACTTCAAGATTTTGTTTCCGTCAATGAGGGAACTCTCTCCAAAAGACTTATTTTGTATTCTTATGTGTCAAAGATTATGGGTTAAAATTGGTATTGGCTGAATTTCTTCTCAGAAATTCTGCTCGCCTTATTACTCACACCATATTACCCTAAAACTTTGCATATAAGGGCCCTTTTTCTCGAAAAAAAAAGTCAACACGTTTCAATTCAAATGATAAGCAGAATGCGCCTTATTAAAGGTCTTATGTGAAGGACGGACTTATCTACCCAGAGCGGATTTATCTGCAGGAAGGGCTTATATGCTGGATTTTAGCTAATTTTCATCGAATATCGAAGAATTTCTTCACCTTTGCAAAGAGAGCTGAGGGTGGTGAGCGCTGCTGTCCTTTTTCGTACCCAAGAAACCCCTTTCAGTTCTGCTATGTCCGATTTTTTCGATGGGGAAAGAAGAGCTTATCTTTTCTCTGAGATCATTTCCGTTTATTCTGGTCCGAAGCGCGTGTTTGATGACTTTCTGTGTTGTGTTGACTTTTTTGCTCTGCATAAAGCCTGCAAAGAGTGCAGTTCTTTTGAATGGTGCTACGAGCTGAGTGAAGAGAGCGTTGAGGGCGGTGGACGCGCGGTCTGACTTGTGTCAACACTCCTCCAATTACTGACCGCACACCGCACTGCGTTACTCTCTGTGCTAGCCAAAGACGCCCTCATCGCTTCCCGCTTATGCTGAACCCTTCGTAAAAAATCGTAAAAACGAAAATTAAACCTGTTGCGAGCAGTGAGAGCAGCGCTTTTCTCTCTTCTTCCTTCATTAAACTATATCACGTTTCTCTCTGGAAAAAGCAGCAATCTATCTAACACTTTCTCTATTTCCCAAGTTTTTCTTCTTTTCTGTGATAAATTTCTGTAAGACTATTCTTCTCCTTTGAAGTGCAGCTCAATGAACCCTTCCGGTCACCGCAAGAACTATTGCCCATTTGAGTGCGAGCCATATCTTACGCTGAAAGGAGAAAAACTTTCCGTTACGAACAAGAGCGCTGATTTGTAATTCTTCGGTAGCGACATTTGAAGGCTTTCAGATAATTTTGAATCATACAGAATAGCTTTATGAATTTGATAGCAGTTTCAAAGCTGCACTAATATATAATGAAATTTTCTGCCCTGTTGAATCCCTGCTGTACGATACGAAGAACTAAACGCGACTAAACTGAACATCTCAATCATTTTTCTCAGCTTCAAGTTTTGAATGAAAAATCCCGAACATAATTTTGAGATGGGGCAAGTCTGGTAATGCTGTTCGAAATCCTTCAAATGATTTGGAATCGAATCCTGAAGGCTTGGATACATGTGAAAAAACACACAGATTTTCCATCCTTATACAAGCTTTCTGGTGCAGATTCCGTCACTAGGTTATTTTTATGAGGAAGGAGCTCACTTATTTGAGTCGTACACTACCCATCCTTTGAGAGCATCTCTATTTCTTACTTAACTTTTTTTAGTACCCAAATTCTGTTTAAAATCTGAGTGCTAGACTTAGAAAGATAGCGAAAGAAGTTTCGCTTGAAGTATACATTCTTCAATAACTCTTCCACCTCTGCACAGAGCAACGAGCAGAAGCTTTGCATGACACAAGTGAATGACTCAGCCTAGGCTGAGGATAAACAAAGCAATGCCTCGTACACCTCCTTTTTCTTCTTCCGACGCAACATCACTGGACTCCGCCATTGTTTTTTCAGTGGTGGTCGTCATCGACACAATCCTAGTCAAAGTTCGATGTAAAGTCGTCGGGCACTTTTGTCTCATACTGTAGTTAGACTTCGCATTCTGGAACTTACAAGTGAATATTCTAAACTACAAAAATTCTGCGCTTTCCATTGACTACGCTGCTTTCCAACAGTTTCAAAGCCTAATCCATTCAAACAGGAAAATCCGATAGGAAACTCGCCCACATTTTTTATTGCCAAGGTTCTGCAACCTGGAAACTATTCAAAATTTGTGCAGACTCAATAGTAACTATTTCTGTCCTACACACGACATCTTCATCTGATCAGAAGCTAGGCCTGAAGGGTGAAATGATAGAAGCAGTTTAGTGAGAATGGACTGCTCTTTACAAAACCAGAATACCCTGAACAAAGTCGGTTGACTTATTTTCAGGGGCGATGAACTGGTCGACTTCTACTGAATTTACAAACTGCCTTTATAACAACCTCCATAAAATGACGCCATACGAGAATTATTTGCGCTTTATATGTTTGAATGAGTCCTGCATGTTCAAACCAAGTTTTAGATAGATATTGTCCTTTTTCTTGACATGTTGCTGGCTGTGCAGAAGCGTACTAGTGTAAAACAAATATACTTCAAAACATTTACCTACAACTTGTTCAGAATCTCTCAATATGGAACCGGTTTACTACAAGTTACACCAATCTAGAATCTTTTACAAGTGTGCGAATACTTTTGTGGAACTTGATACATTTCATACGTTCTTCCTTCTTCGGATAACATGGTGAAGAGCGCAGAACTGAAACAAGGCTCCATCAAGAGTAATTTGTAGTCTTTTGGACCAATCTGCATAGCTTTTTCAACCTCTCCGGCCGAAACTTTGAGATGAAGCTTTTGCGATCTAATAAGAGCAGAAATGCAAGAGCGTTCGCACCGTGGTTACTAGCCGATTTGATGCCGATGTTCAAAGTGCAGTTTTGGCAGTGAACGAGTTTCAAAAGTGCTGTGCATATCCAGTTATGGAGTTGCGCTCTGGTAAAACGTTCGACGCTGAAATAGCAAGTTCAAAACATTAGCCAGCAGTCAATGAGGATCGTGAAAGATAATGGAGTTTTTTGTCGGCTCGCAAAGTGATTGAGGAAGCGCATTCACGCTCGAATCGACCCAGTTTAAGCAACGATCATTGAATGCGAAGGTTTGTTTCGCATTTCGCCACTTGATCGGGGGGTGTGTGACTCACTTTGTAGTCGAATCCTCATCGCAGCATCGTGAGTGCATTTTCACATAACGTCGGCCTATGCCAGAGTTTTCGATGGATTTTATGCTGTTTGAACGTCGCCAATAAACAACCCTCACACTTTGTCTTCATTCTGATGTTTTCATGACTGAATGCGCAGCGAGGTGATTCACCTCTTAGTCGAGACACAAATGCGGCCATTTTCTTGTGCCTATTCGCTTTCACCACTTGAACATTCTTAGAACATTCCTATCAAAGCTGAAGAAGAAGACTTCTTCTGTGATTGAGAAAACCTGTTCGCGCTCATCATTCAGGCCAGAATTGCATGCGTATTCCAAGTAGGATGTAACGAAAACCATAAGTAAGTCTCAAGGTACACACATCGAATTGGCGCATGCGTTCTTTTGATTTAGATATTTATAGTAGTTTTCCACATTAGCTAAAACAGATGGAGAGCTTGGAGGATGTCAGTGGAATTCAATAAAAAACTATTACCGTAACAGTTCATTTCCTCACTGTGGTATCTCCAAAAAGTTGTTCTTACCGTTTGCAGCCGACTATTTTAAGAATGGGTCTGACGATTTTTTTCTCAAAGAAGTGTGCGTCTTGAAATGTATGCTCTCAAATGTTCAGAGTATTTTGACCTTGTTCACGCGCGTACATCTCCTTTCTTCGAATCTGTTTCTTTGTCGCAAGAAAAAACGTTGAGGATGAATATGAGTTTTTTCAACTAGCACTATGGTTTAAGTACCTCTTCAAGTCTAAAACGTAAGAGACTCGACCACAATGGCAAAAGCAAGTGCAACGAAGCGTTTTCACTGAAACCACCATCGGATAATGTTCGATTCACATTGTTCCTACTCTGTTAGGAAATCGTTCGAACTGTTGTGCTAACTATTTAGTCATTTTGTACAGCTTCTATTTTGCATACACTCTTGACCAGTTCAGCAACCCAAAGTTTTTTTGTTATTATATGACATATATTGTAGTATAAGACACATGAAGGTAACGCATGCTGCATAATTCTCATTACCTGTTGGTATCTGTTTTGCAAATTATTCTTTTATGCGACGCTAGAAAAAAATAAGTTAAAAAAAAAGAAAAACTAATGCTGAGAAGATGATATTGAGCTTTCTTTCTTGCATTTCAAAACAACTTCCCTTTCTAGTCCATCTAGCTTGAACACTTATATCACTGAAAAGTACGGTTATTTCCACAAGCTCACCCTAAACATACGGTAAACTAACGCATATTTTCATGCTATCTACATGACAGCAACCCCTCCATCTCAACCAAGTAGTACTAGCAAAAAAACACAAATTTTTCGCTTCGTTTAGAAACGCTGACTGAATAAGACATCTGCCCCACAGACCATGATTTGAGTGCAGACGTCTGGAATTCGAAGATTGCCAGTTTTCACAATCAAAAGGACAAATACCATGTTGCATTAGATTGAAAAGTGTCGATAGGATGTGCATCGCAACCTAATTGGGAAGACACGTCAAACATGAAGAGATCTAAAGTTTCCTGACCATCGTAACGATGGCTTTACCACACTCAGCCCTTTTAGTGAATGAGAGGAGAACCTCAACTTCATAGATTTCTTCAATGTTCGTCTTTTGTTGCACAACTGTCGAGGGATTGCTAAACTCATTCGGTATTTCTTCAATCAAATTTTCTCATTCCGTTATTACTTGCAAATTCACAATCAGTTCGTATATCTAGTATAATTTCCTGCAATTTTGTAAGTCTCTTCTCTAGCGGATATCTTCATATTCTAGTAGGCGTCGTGGTTATTTTTCTATTCTCATATCACATTATCTCAGGCATTCGTCCAATTGGTATTATGTTTGCTCAAGGTTTCTCATTCTATTTCTATTCTGGGGTACTCTTGGCTGAACTATTGAGAGAATTTTGATCTAGATACCAGTTACTGGGAAAGTTTTCGGACAACAAGATCGAAATAGATAAGGACTGAAATGTGGCTAGTAAAGCTCTATATTTCACATGTCGTGTCGCTAACGACATGACAACCTCATCAGAAAACGCTTGTTTCTTGCAAAGTTGTTTTCGTTCTAAGGCACCGTCCACCCAGATTGTCGAATTCTATGTTTTGATCTTTCCGGGGCCTTCTCAAGCCATTGATTCCAAGGAAATCAAGAATCCGCGAAAACCACGACAGTCCTCGTTCCGAAGAACCCGCAGGCCAGCCTTCTGGAACGATGATTGGATGGGCGCGCACGGATGGGCGGGCATTACTGGAGGGGTGGTGCCGACTTGGGTTCCTCATGTCTCTTCGCTGTACAGAAGCGATTTTCTCGCTTCCGAGGCAACACCTTGGCCGCGGCTTGGGCATTGGCTCGATAGAGGGTCTTACTATCACGCGCCAATAGCTCAAGACCTCAACTTGGGGTGGATGGTGTCTTTTAGGCCTTTTCAAGGAACTATCTACAGTCTCAATAAAATATTGTTATTCGCGGGTTGTTTACCGGAGTTATCACATAATCTTGCACTTTTATTGTGTTCTTCTTTCGTTCGTTTCTACTATCGTTTTTCTATTGTTGCGGTTAATATAGGGTCATCCGCAATGAATGAAATGAAATGGAGTGTCAAAACAGAAGAAGATTTTACTGTTGAAAGTCTTATAAGTTTTTCCCTATGCTTCCCTGTTAGACGCATATAGCATGAATTTTTGCTACTCAGGAACAAAATAAGGTGAAGCATCAAACAATTCGATATTTCTTATCATTGGTCTAAGGTAATGAATGACGATAGCATACTACAAAATTTTCAAATTGCACTCCAAACAATGAACTCACTCGCGTTACGCAGTCTTCAACGGACGTTTCTTCAACGCTTTGCTCTAGAACTTCAGCAAAGAAAACACTTCGCCTCGAAATGGAGTCGATCTCGCACTCGCCTCCTCCTCATGATCCGCTCTCGACGCCTTGTTTTCCGCGCACTATCGTCGCTTTCATCTGTTCTGACCTAAATCTTCATCTTTAGACCTTCCACGAGATATTGTTCTAGTTCCTGATCGAGATAACGTTTTGACACTACGCCCCATTTTGCTCACAACATATGGCTTTTACTAGGCAAGAAGAACCTTGGCAAAATTACGGGTGGCAGTACGATGCCCAGACAATCTCCGTGTTTTACTGCAGTGAAGATTGATGTCGGGTCGTTGTTCTGTCCCGTCCTTGGGTCTTTCTCGTTCAAATTTTTGCACTAAGTCGGTTTTTATTAGCGGTTCATTCCTTGCGCACTCAAGATCAGCTGTTCACAGCACTGCTTGCATTGCATTCCTCTTGATCAAATGCATACATTGACTAGATGTAGCAGGAACCGGACTCGAGTAACGCCTGTTCTCGCCTCATTTCTTCACTCAGCTGTCCAATACCATTTCACACTCCCTTGTTCCTTTCCGACAAGCTGCAGCATCTCTTGAATTCATTACATGGATGCGCAGCCTCTGTTAAGAGAAAAAATTCGCATTTCCCTGTCTATCACTTTCGAAACACTATGTCCACGAGTACATGCATTCATTCCTATTGCCCTAAATCGGTTCCGTTTTCTTGCACAATTTATATTTATCGTCTCAAATATCCAATTTTGTCATTTGAATGCAAAGAATGTCACTCTTCCTCATATTTCTCAGATTTACGCACTATCATCGCTGTACATTTTTTACACTGTTACATCATTACATCGTTTTCTTAGCAAAATAAAAAACAAAGTTCACTTGAATCAGGTTTTCCAGCCCATTTCGCTAGGACAGGCTTTCCTTATAGAGATTCTTCGTACACCTTTTGTAACAAAGAGAGAATCTGCACAGGCTCATGAAAAGAATAACAAGCTGTCATCTAAATTCTAAACGATTCAGTCACTTTCACCAAGCTGTACTTCTGATTTCTGTAAGCGTTATTCAGTCAACTCAGAATAAGGACTGAGCTTCTATCTCTACGCCCTCAATTACTTGCTTGCACTTAATCGATCTCGTTTGAACAACATATTTCTTTTCTTCTCAAGAGATCAATTTCAAACAATTCGTTGACCTAGTCTCAGAAAGCGCACTCATGGTCTATTCGAAAAACATTGGCGTTTTCTTTTCCTAACACTTTATGTTGACAACGATTATTCAGTTCTTACTTTCACTGTGAGAGTACTGGACTTCCCAATCCCCTATAATCTTTCGAGTATTGGGCGCAGATAGTCTTGCATTCTATATGGTCCATCAATTTATCGGAGGTAGGTTGGTCGGTGCAAGCCAATCTCGGTATTCGGAAGCAATTCCTCAATGCCGTGATTCTTAGGGTGAATGCTAGGAGGGTATTATCTCATGTGCATGTTGAGGCGAAAAAGAAGGAGGCGACAAAAAAACTTTCATTAGAGGGGCAAGGTACTACTCACGTCATCCGAAATTCTTTGGGAAGCTCCCTAGATTTTTTCTTGCAAACTTTCAACCTCTGTGAAAAGGGAGGACGACATCCATGCGGCGAAGAGTTCTATGAAACTTTTGTTGTTCATGAAATACTAAAAACTATCCCAGTTGACTATGGATATAACTGTTCACTTGTACAATTTTACAATTCGGTGTAGAATACTTTTATAGACTTCGGTTGCATTCTACCCCCTCCCCTGCCCTTCTCTCTCCTTGATCCGTCATCACTGAGTATCACTAGATAGGGCAAAACGACACGTTCAAATTTTTTATTCCATGATAATTTGGAAACTTGAGGCTGCCGTGAGGAAGTTTGTTTGTATCAGCACAATATGAAATAACGAAATCATAAAAAAGATGCATTTCTAGCAGCAAAATGCAGTGAAAGTTGTTTCGTGAAAATTTTATTGCATATCCTTGCAATAGTCGTCAAGTCCAGTTCAATCCTCTCTCTATCAAATGATAATTCTGGAATGTCAGCATCGGTAATAGGCCGGTCAATTCTGTTACTGGAGTCACTCTGAAGTGAACGTTATTAGTGAGAAACGAGAAAAGTGTGCTACTTCTCCGTTTTTAGTAGAAAATCATGTATACCAAACCCCTTATTCCTAACGATGATGTGTACTCGACTATGACTGGGTGAAAGACAAATTTTCGTATCTGCCCAAATTTTTTTTTCGGAGAAATCGCTTCTCATGTAGAATCCAAAATATTCTCGATAGCTCGTGCGGCGGCGGTTGATTAATGCACGATGGGCGGGCGAAAAAATTCGAGTGGACGTTCGAAACTCTTTCAAATGACCTTTGTAGTTTCCGCGAACAAAAGCAAATGTAAGAGTGGATTTTCAACAATGGTCTATAAATGAGTCGATGACTCTTCTTCTCTGCATCAAGTGTGGTTGTGCAGTTACAGATCCAATCTGCATTTTTGTTCAAGTTGTACTACCCTTATTCGTTTTTAGTCGCTGCTTCGCTAATGTTTAAAAGTCGCGAAGGTATTTGTGGATAGGTATGTTACTCTCGATCTGTCAGTGTATTCATCTAACATATATTAACATTTATTATATAGGCATAACTTTGCATCAAAAATGAAATTCATAATCTTTTCCCAACTTCAACTATAATATTATACAAGGTGTCCCAAAAAATGTGCCCACTGTTTGATTGTTACCCTAATTTCCCTCGTATAAGGCGCGGGGATTTTTTTCCAAAATCGAACAGCCCAGACACGCCAAAGGGCTTTAAAACCAAAGGACCCTATAACGTGCTGTATACTGCTTAAGAGAATTGTGCGGTACAAGGATATTTTTCCGGAACACAGGGAAGCTGCTGAGCGGCTCGCTTGAAAAATCGAAAAACTGCGCCTTATACGCGTGAAAAGGTAATAACTCTCTTCTAATGAAGTTTTTGAAAAGCTTTGGATAGCATTTTGTAGAGCTGGCTTCAACCTAGATTTACAGTATAGAGCGAATCGCCGATCGCCCTTAATTTCTGTACGATTACGGTAGAAACTTCAAACATATGATTTCACTGTGAAAAGAGCTGTTGTTTCAAAAACTTTCAAAAAAAATGTGAAAATTGTGTAATAGGGATTCCATGGACGCTGAGTCCAATACTCAATTATGTACAAGATTGCGAAGCTTTTTAAACGGTGTAACCGCAATTTTTGGGAACATTGGAAAACGGCCGGTACTGCTTACCTCGCATAACTTTTGAAAAAATTATGATAAGTCGCGAACTTCACATTTAGAGTCAGCAACTCTAATTAGCCTCAGTGTGAAAATTTTCAGTTTGTTTTGTTTGCTTTCTGAGGCAAATTATGGCCTTTCATGGCTCAAAACCCTCTTCAAAGTTCTTACCGTAATCCTACAGTAATGAAGGGCAGTCGGTGATTCGCTTCATACTGTAAATCTAAGTTGAATCCAGCTCTACAAAATGGTACCCAAGGCTTCTCGAGAGACTTCATCACAGCTTTTAACACTCAAACAGTAAACACATTTTTTTGGACACCCTGTATATGAGAACAGCTTAGAAAGTGGTTTTTTGAATCGTGCTGGCTAAAAATAAAGAAACTTCGTGCTCATCAACGTTTCTACATATGGTCATGATTTTCTTACGCAACTCTCTCCTTTGAGCAAAATAAACGCCAATATGTTCAATAAAACATTAGGCTTTTGCTGCAAAGTCTTATAATGTAATTTCAAAAATTCGTGTTTTCGATGCAAGATTATGACCAATTTAGTGACATAAGGACGCCTAATATCATAGGATACTGATGATGTGTGTTATATTACTAGATAACGTCATTGCACAGTTTTGAGTCCACTCATCAATACTAGCATTTATAGTCGATTCGTTGACCGCACGGACTGGGTAACCTGCGCAACACGCGCCGGCCGCTAGGCAAAACGCTTGCCCCAGTACAAATTCGCCATTGTACAAGTCGTGCTCTCGCAACATTTCAGCCGCTCCGCGCGTGGTCCGCCGCGTTAGAGCAGTCCGTGCGGTCAACGAATCGACGATACCTAAGTGGGCAGTTCCAAGACAAGCAGTACTAAACTCCGTCCATACAACTCAATTTGACAGACGATTAGTTTCTCAAATAGGAATGCATACTCAAGTGGCAGGAGTGACAATTACATGTTTAACTCATCGTTTTGAAGAAGCACAGAGAAGTTTACGATTCATAAACCACTGCAACGTCTCGACTGCCGAAAAATTTGAGAGAATTGAAAAATGAGAAATATGAAAGAACCGCACAGCCCCGAGATTACGAGTACAAATTGAAAACTTGATGAGCACCCAATGGCTGGAAAGGTACGAGACATTTCCTCAAGTGTTGTATTTTTCATTTCTGAGCCTTGCGACCTATCGCCGAAAAGGTGTGGCAGACCGGCTTCCATTCGTTCATTTGACGTAACATTAACGTTTCACCACTCGGCCAAACATGCAAATGGCGTAGCGCCGTTTGTGCTAGTTGAATAATGCAAATGTTGACTTTCTCATAAACAGGCCAGTGCCAACGTTGAAGGCTGGATTGATACCGGACTGCATCGCCGCAAGGCTTGAGAGGGAGAACTGCACTGCCTCAGTTGAACTCGAAGCGTCAGCTTAGTATGTGTCAGTGGAGGTCCTAGGAATTTCTTTCGTGGGGGGGGGGGAGACAAACTTTTTTCGAATGGGCATTGGCCATGCACAAGCTTTTTTGGGATATTCCCCAAGGTTTTTGCGGACCCATGACCTTTAAATCCAGAAAAGGGGACGAGGGGGTAGCAGCTAGGCATTTGGATTTTCAGGAATTTTCAAAAATTATTTCAATTACTTACAAGTACAAGCCACTTTCACATTTTTATATATCATGTAACTTCAAAAATTTCGCGACCCATACTCTGGGGCAATGGTATGCCGGTATATATGTTTTACGGCATACCCGTTAGATTTTGCGCTATCGGCCCGTGAGTATCAAATTGTTTATTCACCCTTGATTCGATCGAGAGCTCTGGGTTTTTGCAAATGTCATTCAGCGACTGACAGACTTGCTGCTTTCAAATTGCACAATAAGGCATTTTCCTCTATTCTCGAGTAAGTCGGAGGGTTGTGGTCCCCGGAAAAACTGGAGTAATTAATTCGCATTCTGATGTAATCGTGATTGAACTCCTTGCGATAGCATAGAGCTACGATGTTTTGCAAAAAAAGTGTGCTTTATTCTTGAAAGATGCGCGACTTAGAATATAGTTGTCGCACTAGCTTTTATGTTAAACAATTTCGCTGCTAAACTCAATTTCCCTTAAAAATCAAAACATGTAAAAGCGTGAAAATCAGCGATGTAATCTTGTATTCACATATATGGGCTTCGGGTATAAGGGCGGACCACGATCAGGACTGATTTTGCCACTTCCAACTTTTCTTTTGCTAGTTTTAAGCTTGATTATCATGCAGTTTATGTAAATTTAAGTGTGCCCACAATTTGAATGTAGGTATTTTCTTGCCTCATGATCTAAATCCAAAGCACTATAATGAATAGTCAACTTAGAACTACAGTGTGCTGCAGTTCTGTACATTCACAATAGGAAACGATAGCATCGTTACAGTAAATCAGCTGCCATGGAACTTCTTTGAGTCTGGAAATTTTGTGTTAAGGTTTAGACCCGCTGATTCCTTTGCTGTTCTTTAATTATCAAGAATTTACTATCAGATTTCAAGGTTGACTCAGAGAACTCATGTCACGGTGTACTTGGCGTTAACTCGAAGTAATGCAGTGGAGTGATAGCTCTATCTACTTCAATAAAGGCGCGGTTAATTTTTTCTGGTTAGTTTTTGGGATAGTTTTTGGGGAAAAGCCTACTAGGAAATTTTACCGTTCCCACACAAAAAAGAGATTTGGCAGTAACATGTGAGGCACAATCACATGTAATGCAGGCTCATGTAAAGTTCATTTAGGCTGCGTCCAGGTCCTTATGCAGGGTACAAATTTCAGTGCGCATTTCATTTTGGATGTGTTGGAGCTCAAATTTTCTTTTCTACTTTTTTTAAACAAGGCATTGTGATCAGGTCTGCAAGAGACCCAAATCCAGTCGATGTTTTTTCCATAGTGATGAACAAGACTGTAACCGTCCACTTTTTTCAGCATGTACGCGGAAGTCCGCTCCAGACAGTTTTTGCGGAATTGTTCTGGTCCACAAGTGCATATGCTGCAAATGTGAACTAAGAAATTTGAAAAGAACTCTAGTCGAGTATACTTGCATAACATGTGGCTTTGCATAACAGTGCGGAAATCCACTATATCATGATCATAAAAGCTGCTCCGTAAATGTCTGTCCTTGCCATCTTCTGCATACCCTTGTTAGTCATCAATGGAAACATCTATGTTTACGCAAAATGGTTAAAACTCCGCTTTTCTTCATATTTTCTGCTGGTGACTAACCCTTACAAATAGTTTACAAGTAATTTTGGTAAGTATTATTTTTGACGGAATTTGCGAAATATATCAATTTTGGTCATGCCGAGGATATACTATTTGAAATTTGCGTCCAATAGACCATTAATTTCATCATTTGGTTTCATTTGTAACAACTCTCACATTTTCCTGAGTGCTTCGACTATACAGCTGTGGAAGTCTTACTGGTGGCGGATTCATGGATGATTGCTCAAAGATTCTGTATGAACATAACCTGTAAGCTTTGAAGCATTCTGTGCTGCAACAGTTCATATTTCTCGCAAAAGGTAAACAAATTCTAAAAAGCATGGTACCGGCATTCACTGCACGAGCTTTTCATTTTTGTTCTTATTAGCGCTGCCCTGTCTAGCATCTCAAATGCGACATGACAGAAGCTAGAGAGGTAGATCATGAAGTGTTGAATTTAGTTTAAATACTCACGCCACTAATTATAAGCATCGCCTTCAAAATGAACACGCTAGGTCACGTGACAATCGTGTCTGGAGTTTTAGCAATATCTACCTGACTGATCTAGCATGATACATAGTGGCCATTCCATGATTTGACTGGGACGAGATGATATTCTTGGAATTTAGTTGATCAGTAATTGGCTTAGAGTTGCATGGTCAGAGCTCAGCACAGATGGCTCCCAAGCAAGCTGGATATCGTTTTTGAGGCGGAAAGCAAAGGAGTATCGTTTTCGAGGCCGAGAGGACGCAAAAATTGTGACGTTCTTTAGTCGACCTTTCGTTTGTTGAGAATTTATTTTATTAGGTTTATGGTCAAAGAAACTTGTACAAAATCACAAAAGTCAAGGGGGACTTCGTTTTTTGCATTTTCCGAAAGCCACCTCGTGCCGAGCCCTATGCATGACACATCCAAATATTTTCGTACTAATCTCGTGTTTCAGTGCCCTTACGCTTGCTTGAGACGGTGCCACAAGTGCTTGCATCCTGCTACTAGCGGAATTTCAAACGTTGCCGGAGTTGTTCGTGCCTTGTTCGCTATCTGCGTGTCGCCATTACTCATTCTATGAAAAATCGCTCACCCAAATGTAGCAAACAATCCAATGCTCATGCTTCACCCACCGTTCCACAGTGATGTCATTGTGTTACATGCAAAGAATTTCACTTGACGTAGGGATTGGAACTTTGTAGTACACTCCTTCTTTGCAAAGCTTCAGCTGTTGTATACATCTTACGTCTTTCTTTTCGCCAGGACCGTTAAGCAGACTTTACCTACATAGTCGCACAATTAGAGCCAAATTCCGCAAACTAAAAATCCCGAAATTCTTATATCCCCCATCTCACAAGTATTGTTAGATGGTCCTATTCCGTTATCCTGATTGTATTTGTAATTTGTAGCTCAATTAAATCCACTCCCATCAAGATATTCCCGGAAAATTTGTCGATCCACTGAAAATTTGTAACTTTTCGCTATCTCGACGGATTTGATTTTCTTTTTGTTTTTTCAAAGAAATATTGATCTCCTCTACTATACACTCTTCGCAGAGATAAAAAAAAATAAGAAGACCATTTGGGCTCTGGTCATTTTGATTATGGGTCATCAAAAATCTGGAACGTCGCAGAAAATCTGAAATAGTCAGCACATAAGTTTTATAACCTACTCTTTGCGACCAAAAAACTTGTGCTGTTTGGACGCTCCTGTGGAAAGTTAGCATTTCAAGTTTTCAACAAAAACCGCCAGAATGATTGAAGCACTGCCCACAATAATTTAGCGGTCTTGAGCTACAGCATACAATAGTAGGGCCCCCTACCAAGCCAATACCCAAGTCACGATGCAAAATGTCGTTTCGAAAGCGAAAGCTTGCTCCGGAATATCGAAGAGAGCAGAGGAGCCTTTGACGGCAACCCCCTGCAGTTATGCCCGCCCATTCGTTCATCCAATCCCCGTTTCGGATAACCCGCTGGCGGGTTCTTCAGAACGTGGTTTGTCGGGGTTTTCACGATTTCTCGACGTTATAGTCGCAATTAGGGCCATGAGACCCCGAAACGACAAAAACATGGAAATCGAGAATCTGGGTGGACGGTACTGATTTGTCACTTTTCTGATCAAAGTTCCCAAAGAGACGTCTAAACAGCACAAATTTTCCTTGTCTACAGAGTAGGTCATAAAACTTATGTACTGACTTTTTCAAATTTTCGCGCATTGTTCCTTTAGCGACCTAACTCAAAATGATTGAGGCCCGAATGGTTTTCTTTTTCCATTGATGTGTAAACTTATTAAAATATGCTTACAAAGAAGGATTCCCTTTTTCCTAATAAAATTATAGAGCAGCAACTCGTCGAAATAACAAACTACAAATTTTCAAGAGTGAGACGACAGAGCTTCCGTTAAGAGCTAATATTTTGCAACCCAGCAATCATTTTTGCATATTCGCTTCAGCGAGGTGAAGGCTATGAATTTTGTACATTTTGTATACATGTGCAATATCATCTCGTTTGCTGCTTCATAAAACTTCAGCTCAAATAACTCTTTTATCTTATTTCAGATCCGAACGACCTCTCTCAGGTGGAGGAGGAACGACCGAAGGCGTCGTGCTCAAGCCAGCGTCTACACCGTCGCCAGTTTTAAGTCTTCAACTACTCTATCGCTACTTCGTACATCTACCAGGGGGCGCTAGCTGAATTGTCCTCCTCCAGCCGAGTCATGGATCATCCAATCGGTCTTGTCCGTGATAATCCGTTCGTCAAGGTTGGTTTTAGACCAAATTCCCTTCAGCAGAATTCTCTAGCTACTTTTAAATGCAAAAGAAACCGACAGACTGGAGAGTCCGAAGCACTCCTCTTGAGATTTTGCAAGTGCGGTCTTCCAACAAATGTTTTATTACTCAATAAGACCTGCGACAAAGATCGATTACTAAGCAAATGGGGTCGTTACAAAAGAATAGTCTCGTTCGGGCTAGAATGGAAACGCCCGGTTCATTTGCGAACGTTTTCACCATGAACTTAGTTTCATTCGTCTACCAATTCAAAGCCTATAGAATGCCAATATTCGTTTTTGGTGTATCACTTGGCAATGACATGTGGAAGGGATATCGGAAGAGGAGGGGGGGGGGGGGGATGGGTATACTCGGTTAGGTGAGGAAACGCGGCACCTATCAATTCTGTTAATAAAGCTTAGTAGGTGAACTGGGAACTTTTTCACAAGATACCTGATTGAGATTTTAAATGAAGTGTTATTTGGCAAATCACTTCTTCATTTGCTTCAACTCGTTATTTGGAGGACCATACATTTTTGTCAAGATATTTAGCGAAATGTGTCACATGGCCAATCTCTGAGAATTAACACGTTTGATGTTTTTTGCCGAGAAAGTTTTCCTGAATTAACCAGATAGTTCTTTGATCCTGCCACAGAGATGTCACATCCATCCAGTGGCGGTTGGAGAATGGCCGACATATAACCAGGTGGAGATTTAGGCTATTTTTGGTTTTTGAGAGATTTCAAAAATTGTTTCAGTTGATAGGGAGTAAAAGTTATGACTAGTATTTTCTAGAGCGGAGACACTCATTGTTAGGTAACAGTGACATAATAGGCATAGAAAAAAGCCGATCGTACTCGACGACTAGCGCATTTGCTCCTTCTGAAAGAGTTCGTTACTGCAAGAGACGACAGACGATGAGACTGACGAATCTACTCTTCATTAGAGGAAAGCTGGAGTTGTCCGCAGGGCGCTTGTCCTTCAGCCGGTGATTCATCTATATTTTGTCATGTCTTGGCCATTATTTGCGTTTCCTCATTCCCAAGAGCACGTGTTCCGCATCAAACCGGTCTGACAACGTCTTTTGATGTTGCTATATATTATTCCGTAGCAGTATGTAGCGGTGGCTGGTGTGTGGAGCAGGGGGAATTAGAATCTTCTTTGAGTAAGCAACGAAGTTCCTTTATTACTTTCGCAAACTTCCTTATCTACTTTTCGAGAAGAGACACTCTCTGAATCCCGAAATTTTTTTAAACTCGTTCCATTCTACAAAATCATTTCCAAATCAAGAAACAGAGTGATTGCAATTCTGGTAAACGGAAAATATGAAGCAACCTGAAGGATTACCTAGCTAGTACCACCTGTAAGCTTCGCGGAACTTTACTCGTCCCCATCGCTAGCAACTACTAGACGTTATCTAATCACAGAACAAGAAACACCAAGAGCTTCAGTCAAGGCTTCGCCTATAGAAGTCTTACCGACGGGTCTTTCTGCTCCCCCGTTCTATGTCCTCTATCCACCCTTGAAGCAGGAACCCACCTTCCGTCGTTTCCTTTCTGCCGCCTACCTTATCTTGTTTTGTTCACCATAACGAGTAACCAAAGTTTTGACGTAAAGAAAGACGCCATCTCCCCACTTTTACCTGGATGTGGGTGGCCTCAAGCATCATTTTGGCATGCTGGAGCGCGCATGTGAATCCCTTTTTTCCATGGTATAAGCTTAAGAGACGGATGACGGTAAGACATGAAATTAAAGGATCGCCACAGTATTCCCTGGGAGAGATGAAAGGCACGAGCACTTAGAACTAGAATTGGAATGCTCAGAATTAAGCAAGGCTTTTCGAGCAACAGTTTGCTGGCGATTAGATATGATTTTGGATTGTTCCACAACGCACTCAGTAGATTATAAAAATCATTGCTTTAGTTAGTTGGGTTGCGGTCTCGCAATCTAAAAATCTTGTAGTGTGATGCTGAAGTCGCGAAATGTATTATGTCCCGGTGGTCCCGAAAGTTCGTTCACACAATTTTCAAAAATTCATAACTTTTGATTTTTTCAACCAATTTGACTGCTTTTATTTTTCTATGAAAGAGTAAGTCATGCTCTTTATAATGATATGTTAGAAGCTTAGATAGGAGCGATAGAAGAAAACTGGTCAAAATTTGGATTTTCTGTGTGGGGTCGTAAAAAATCGGAGACTTGCAACAAAAATCGGAGCAGTCGGTATTGTAGGTTCTTTCACCAGCTCTTTCTAACAGTGCAAGTTTGCGCCGATTGAGCGTCTCTATGAAGAGTTATGATTTTTGAGCAAGCAGTACAAAAGGGAGAATTTGATTTATTTTGGCATTTTTCAGGGAAATCATAACTTTTCATAGAGACGCTCAATCGGCGCAAACTTTGGACTGTTAAAAAGAGCAGGTAATAGAACCTATTACTGCGACTGCTCCGATTGTTACTGCAAGTTTCAGATTTTTTATGACCTTACACAGAAAATTCAAATTTTGACCAATTTTCTTCCATCGCTCCTATCTATGCAACAAATGATCATTAGTAAGCATATAAGACGTCATTATAAAGAGCATGACGTACTCTTTCATACAAAAATAAATGCAGTCAAATTGGTTGGAAAAATCAGAAGTTATGATTTTTTGAAAACGGTGCGAACGAACTTTTGGGACAACCTAATATTAGATCACTCGCAACGTCTTTTCGAAAATTCCTTCTTTCGGTTATAGAGCAAATCACTGAATAGGTGCGTATGATTGGAAATTTCCGATCCAACAGTTTCGCCTTTGTTCGAGTTATCCCAATTTTGATATGTGATAGTTTTTTTCTGTAGTGGACATCGTCTCCAGCAAATAAGACGCAATTTGTTTTGCAATTCATCTTGCTGCATTATGGACCAACAACATGGTTTCGTTAAGTACGGCGCATTCTTCTTCTGGTAAAACGATTTTCGGACATACAACCTTTAAAAGCATATCAAATTATTCAACTTCTTTTCTGAAAAAAATTAAGAAATGAAAGAAAAGAATATTTTGTGGGGTGATGATCATAACAAGTTTGAACCCCTAAGGAGAAACCTGAAAATGTGCGCAGAAGCTTGATGGAATGGTAAATGAGGCTTCCACATTCCGCTCACTCAGTGTGAAAACGTCTTTTTTGAGTGTTCTTGGTTTTTAGAGTGAATGTCTGCAGTAATCAACACCTTCCAGAGTTGCTTTCTTGGGTGACTTGTTGCTAGAGAGTATGAGCATAGGAGAGTAAACATAGCCAGCAAAAACGTTAGTTCTCAATATTGCGAGAGAACGAAAGGAAAAAAAATAAAAACCACTCGAAGCTCAGGTCTAGTTTTATTGAACGTACCAGTAAAAAGCACAAAGTTCTAGTTTCGAGTAACTATGCCAAGAAAAAAAAACAGAATTCAAAGTGATTATTGCCATAGTTCTACTTGTTCTCTAACTTTCTCAGCAATCTTTTTTCGATAGTTTGCTGAATTTCGCGGTTGTTACGGTTAAATTATGCCCGGCGAGAATTATTGCATATCACCTGGCCCCATACCTTCTTCTCCAATTTAGCTCGAACCTAAAAGAACCTTCAGTTCAGATTATTGAACCCATTGCAATTCTACAGCAAACTAGGGATGGTGGCTTTCTTGCTGTTATCACTCATCTTGCTGCCCTGCTGGTCTCATTGTGGTCAACAGCCCACAAAAGTTATCACCTCATGCGCAAAAAAAAAAAAGATTTTTTGCGAAAGAAGCAGCGGTCGCGAAATCCCAATGCATTTTATTTTATTTTATTTTATTTGATACGCACAAGGCGTGCCCATACAACAGAAAAACGAAGCATCACACCAAACAACCAGCAACAAAAAATAAAACAAAAAAAGGCAAACTCCCCACTGAATCAGTTCAAGTCCAGTCCGCAAAATCTTTCTGGGAATGGAAAGGGAGTGAGCTTGTTTAGACATATATGAAGTCATCACAGGTATAGAGGTTCAATGGAGTCTGTCTCATGCCCCCAATGCGACGAACAAATATAAATAAGGAGCATGAAGTCAAACAAGCAACTTAATTCTTGTTCTGCGTTCACGTCGCGTTACAGTGGATAATGCTGGCAGCAGAAAAGCTGAGCAAACGGTTATTCCGAAAGAAAATTACTCGTCTATAATGAATGCAGCGGAACCAAATGGGCAGACATTGCTAAGAGCGATTCTACGTGTTATTGTAGGACTTTTTGATGGTTCTAAGGCATTTCCCGTTAGGCCTAAGGCATACTTCACGCGATTTGGCCAAATCGCCACTTTCACGCGACTTGGCGATTTGCCAGCTTTCTATAAATTTATCGTGCGCGTTTCTCGAACTCATAGGCGGGTAGCTTGTTTAAGTTGTTGCAACTGGGTTAAGTTCTGAGCAAAGGAAACGCATTAACGACGAATTACAGAGTCGCTGTTGGGCCAAATCGCACCGCGACAGGAATCGCGCGAGGTATGCCTTAGGCCTTAAGTCGTTTGTGACTTCATCAAAGCTTACTATCTTTCAGGACGGATCCCTTTGACGAGTTTCATTCTTAGAACGCATGACTTTTCTCATGGGGGTTTGCGAACTGCCTCCGTGCACATCTACATAGTGCTTATCAGAGCAAACTCGGGGTCGTATAGTTTGCAGCTGGTCCCTATTCGTCACTTGCAAGCGCAGCGGCAACGGAAGATTGTTCCGAGATTGAATCGCGTGGAGAATTCTTTATGTGAAGTCGTGTAATTTTCATATAAAGTATATAGCCTGATTTCAGCATCGAGCAAGTAAACTGTCCTTCAGTCCGCTAATGCTCATGCTAATGTTACCAAGACCCTGATTTCCAGCTAAGAACGTACAGTGGAAATTTCCCTGACTCTCATCTTGACACAGATTTTTGAAGTTTCTGAAAAAACTGCCAAAGCTTCCCAAGATTTCCGACAAAGCATCTTGTTTCGCAAACTTTCTTTTTTACTAACACCTGGTATTTCGGAACGGTGTCGGAAGTCCAAAGTTCAGAAAGAAGCGCACTCTTACTGAACACTGATGTGCAGGTGACGCTAAAAGGGACATGAAATTTCGGTATTCAGACGAGATCCGCTCCCCAAGCATAGTTGCTAATCTTTTTCCAACAAGGCCGACTATCGAAAAAACAACAAAGACAAAAATAATGACAAAAAACAATTTTTATTAGACTTCTTATAAAAGTATTAAGTTGCTGCATAAGTTCTGTCCGATTTTTTTTTGCCTTATGTTTGAAGCAGCTGTTCCAAGATTTCATCTCTGATGCAGTATTGTTAGTAACATTAGAAAGAGCTTTCCTTGCTCTTTCTAACGCACTTTAGATTTCAATAAATTTCTTAGTGTACGGAGATTTCAGGCCTAAAATCTCTAAGTGACCGAGGTACGTTCTCACTTTAGAAATATGTTCTTGCGAGGAAATCTCCACAATGCGCCCTTCAAGTCAAGTTCTTTCATTGGCTACGGAATAAGGGTGTAGAAGGCTAGTAGATGCAGAAGTTCGGTCCCATGAAGAGAACGTCTTGCTAGTAAAATTTATCGTCGAACATTAATTTTTTGAATAGGAGTTTCACAAGCAAAAGCTTTCTGCGAATAGAAGTAATCGATAAGCTCAAACTTGGATGTGGTAGGGCAAAGCAAGAGCTAGCAAGGCCAGTCTACCAGTTCCTTTTCGGCGCTCACGTCAGTTGTAAAATTTTCATAATTCGTAAGTAGGCATGCACACATGTGCTGAAGCGAGGTCAAAAAGTGGCTTCTTTTTTGCTCGGTCAAAAAAATCTCTCGGCAGCGCAGACTCTATGGGCTCTTTCATGTTGCATAATAATCCTCATAAGGGAGCGTTGCCATGTCAAAAAAGACAGGTCTGAAGAAAAACGCTTGAAGTTTTTGCATTCTTGCTTCTTCCTTAACCAAAGATTTGCGCAGGACTCAATATGTGTTTCGTAGCCAAGGAGCTGCGCAACACATAGAAACTAACAACACATAGATCTTGGAAAAAAGTTGGCTTTGTAGGAAGTTACGACGTTTTGAACTCAAAAAATTCAAATCGGACAGAACTTATGCAGCAGCCTAATATGTGTGAGACTGAGTTAGACTGCCGTGATAGAACTGGTGTGTATTGTAATGCTAAGAAAGTTTAGCATACGGGAGTTCTTTCGAAAACTAGTTGATATCTGTAATGACACAGCTATAACTAAGCAACCTTTAGCTGACTAAGCAACCTTTAGCTGACTGCGGTCTCCATCTAGGGACGGCAGGAAACTTGTATTTCCTGAGAAAAGTTTTCTGCTTTTCACCATACTTTAGACGGCGATGCTCATTTCATATCCATTTTACGTGGAAAAAATTAAGCACCTTTAGTTTGGGTCTTGAGTCCATTGCTGTCAACAACTTTGAGATTACGAAGTTGGTCATCTCACCTCTCTCACACCTTTAGGGGAAATAATCTACTTACAAGTTACAGCACAAATGTCATGGGGAAGATAGGGATTGATTACCAGACTAATTAATACAGGTACAGGGTGGGGCGAAAGTTTGGTAGCCGACATTGGAGTGTTGTAACACGAAAATACTGATGATTTTCATTCCAAACTTCTGCCACATAATGCTGCGGTCATTCGCTACAAATCACACGTTACCTAGCCAAAAATGTTTGGCATATGTTTTTGTAAGAATTGGATTCATAAAAAAGTGTTTCCGAATAGGAGAAAATCCAAACATTGAGTGTTTACAATTTATTTCGTAGTTAAGGATACTGCGAATATTCCAAAACACTTTGATGCGCACATTATAGAGGAGGTCTTGCGCTATCACAGCGTAGTAGTTACGTTTGCCAGTTATTCTTTAAAAAGCGCAAAATACTTGCGAATATTACCTGCATGCCAATAGCCGTTTGTCTCTAAATTTTTAGAGCTGTGGAGTGCAGCAAGTATTTACTGGGTATTAGGCTATATTCTTTCCATGAGTCCTATAAGCATCTATTTGAATTTGATAGAGGAAGCCAATTCAACACTTTTTAGATTATAATTTTTCGCTCCCGTTCGTGCAATCGCATCCAAATCTGCAGTATGCGAGGGCACTTGCTTCCACTTGAAATTCCAAAAACTTTTTCCTGATTGCAAAATAATACTATTTTCGTAGTATGTCGTAGCCAAAAGCTTGCTCTATCTACTGCACATTTGCCCAGTGACAAAATCAGTTATCGTGAAGGCGTGGGACGAATTTCATCACGTTGCTGGGGTGCCACGATAGGCGGATTTGCCAAATTTCGAAGGGGTGCTTTGAGGCCAAAAGATGCAATTTCAAGATTTGAGAGCTGTGCTATTGTGTACTTGTAAAGGTTTGACTCATGTGTGCAACAAACTTTTTGTTTCTACGTATTTTCCTTCTGATTTCATATAGAGAAGTACTAAGCTCCCAGACTTTTGCCCCACTGTATATGCAATCGCTGGGAGACAAACATGCATACAAAACTATTGTGACTTGCTATCTAGTAAATTTACAATGTTTCAGAATGATCTCTGCATGAGAGCACGATCGCTGCCGAATTCGCTATCTCGCCGTCCCGCTGCATTGCCAAAAGGTGATTAAATTTCACTCATGCTATCACTACTACTCATGGCTCATTCCTCTGTCTATTTCCTGCATTCAACCTCAGAAATGGTGGTGCCGATCTCTCTTATTGCTTCATTTCTTCAAATTTGTGTGCTACATGTCGGACACGTACATCCCGATGCACTGAAAAGCATGCACTCGTGAGCCTGCAACAGCTTTCAACTTATACTATCAACCATCTTTCTGTAGTTATGAAAAATTCGCTTGCTCGTAAGTATGTATTGTGGAAAAAAGTCGTAACTCTCCGCATTTTTCAGAAAATCACTGTCCATTCATTTTTTTCAAAGTGGAGATTCATGACCATGACAAAATCAATCAAATCACAACACTTAAGTGGAAATGTCTACTAAGCGGTCATCTTTGTAGGCTGCTTATCCCTTTCTATTCTGTTTTTTTATTAATTGTTCTTTTCGTTGTTCCAACATTTTCACTGATGCGCTATGCCATCATTGCTGACATAACAGTGGCTCACAAATGAAGCCTAATCTCAGTAACGCTCGCTTCAGCAAAATTATCCCTACAGCAATTTCCAGACGTTCCCTTCTGCATCTAAAATTTGCATGTTATCACGCAAACCTATCATACAATCGATTCGGAACCCCATAAATATGTTTGCTGATAACCTCAGCACCATGGACAATTTCAACCTCGTAGAACTAAATATATTTCTAAGGTGGCTTTTCACGACTAAGATATTGCGCAGTAACTTACTGATTTACTTTATAGCCAGCTTATAATTGAAGTTTTCTCTAGGCAGTCTTTTTATGCACCAAGTTCAGCTTGAGTAAACACTTTGGTGCGATAAAACTTCACTGATAAAGCAATTCGCTGCAACTCATGAACATCACCGGAATCGTACAAAATTCCACGAACACAATTATTTCATGTAGGAATTACAGATTCTTCCTTACCTAAATTAAGTCATAGGTAGAGAATTTTTTCTGAGCTTTATCAGGCCATAGTTTCACAACAAAGGTGAAAAAATTGCAAAGTGGACAGAAATGGATGTCATCTTTGTAAAGAAAAATCAGAAATCCTCAATAGCAACTCATTGGCAGCGACTATTTGCTTTTGGTCGATAACAATCAGCGATATTTTTGATACGATATTAGTCACAGCAAATGCCTTCAAAAAACCGAGATCATTCGTGATCTACGCGATTACAAAAGTATTCTGAATTCCTTTCACATTAGGAAAATGGCTGTTGCAATTCTACAATTCCATCAAGTGTATGACAAGTACATGACTTGTTTACACTCCTCATATGAATCATATGCAAGTTTTTTTCGACTTGTAAGTGAGGGAGAACCAGCTCAAAGTGCACTCGTCATTTTTCTCTGCACAATGTCTTGATAACGAGAAAAAAAACTCCTGATCCCGTACGCGTATGCGTGTAATTGCCAGCGTTTAGTGGTTGCTTTGTTGCTCTGTACGCCTATAGGGGGCTCCATTTTACAGCCAATATCTTATCTTGCGTGTGTCCAGTAATTAAATTAGCTTCACACACCGCAATCGCAACAAGGTTATGACATAATTGTATGGGTTATGCGAGTAGGAGTCGAAAAATTCAAAAAGCGTTTTTTATTTCCTTGGCCAGTGTCAATCATGGTCTGCTTCCCTATGCTGTAATGAATGCTTTCGTAGTTTCTGATTAGTTATCCTGCTAGGAAGATGAAGCAAGCCAGTGGTCGAAAAATGTGTTTTGAAAAGATTTGAATTACCTCGTATTTTGGAGCAATTTTGTGTCATTTTCAGATTTATAACTTTTTAGTACAAATTTTAATAGTTATAGTTTGAGTCCTGCAGATGTAATTCGCATTCAGGTTCTAGCTAAATTACGTACATGGCACACTTATAAAAACTGTTATACTCTCGAAATTCAGTCACGAAATATCCCGTAGGCGTTCAATGTCTCCGGACTGTTACAGTAAATGGCAGTTTACTTGATTATATAAAATGATTATAAACTTGTAATCATAAATTTTGAAAAATTTCGAAAATTTCTTCTTTATATCGCAGCTGTACTACTGGATCGTAAAGAAACTTGCGCTTGCGAAAAAAATTTTCCAAACGGCTGTAACTTCGTGCAAATTGACCCCTATCGAGAGCTGCTAACTTTACTGCAAAGAACATGTTGTCTACAAGAAATGAGTTTTTTATTGTGTCTTCAGCACTTCATTTCGGGCCACCAGCATGCGCAGAACGGGAAAAGGTCGATTTAGAAATCGTCTGTGCATAGCTATAGGAAGCTATATATTGACCCACTGACGACGATGTGGACCACGGATGGCCCACGCAGTTTTGCCCAGGGACGCTGTGGACCACCGGTGGCCCATGCACTTTTGCTGCCAGGGACGACGTGGATCACCGGTGGCCCACGCCTCTTGCAAAGTCATATTATTAGTACATAGGTCTAGTATGTTTTCCACTTAATAATATTATTTATAATTTTTTGCACTCTTAGGACGCTGTAAGCTTCGTCGTTAGAGAAAATGTTCGTAGTTGTTTAAAAAACAGCCTTGCATTTCGAAAATAACCATAGAACCTTCCCACATCGAAAGTGGCAAAATCGCGTCGCTCCATAGCGCCGCCACGCAAAATTGGGCGTCATCGTCAATGGATTAAGTTGTTCCATAAATCTTTTCGTACCTGAATTTCCACCGCCATAAGTCAGTTCTTCTTGTACTTCTTATAGTGCGGGGTACCTAAAGATCAAAACAAGCTCTACAAAATAACGTTTAAGAGTCAGCACCAATTTCGATCTGCATCAGGTTTCAAACCAAAATGGAAAAATTTCCGAGTTCCTGAAAAAAAAAAACGAAAATGATCGTATCTCAGTTCAAAACAACTCTGCGAATTTCCCACTAGCTCAAGCATATACTCGTCCCAACAGATATCTACACATACACTTGCTGCATTTTCTGATGGCTAGAATTCGAGAATAAAATAATGAGGTAATTTGAACTTTTTCTGTAGCGGTTCTATGTTCCTCGCAAATATGTGTTCAAGTAGCCTATTCACTCGGGAATGCTGCCACAAATTTGCGGCCAAGTAGGCGCCCTTTTTTTAAGGAAAAATCATTATGAAGTTTCGAATGTGAAACGACTTAAACAACCAAATAGAAATCCGGGGCCGTTAGTAAGGCAAATCACGACTGCAGCGAAGCGTCTGCAAATTTTTTTCAAACTTAAGTAAAGGCTTTTTTGCATTTTGAAAGTGCTTCATTTTTTGAGTGAATGACTTTGAATTTTTTTCCTTTCTGCACAGACCAACTACTGAGTACCACAAACATTTTGTACAACGTCTTGCACATCTCTTGCGCCCGTAATCCACACATAACGATGCTTACAAGATGACGCCAGCCCCGAAAAGATTTTCCATTAGGCAAGTTTGGCACCTTGTAATTTTTGTGCGCTTTCATCAAGATTCGAGCACAACTGCGAAGTTGTAGTCGACAGGGTCCTCACCTGGATCGTTTGAGGTTCAGACAACTTTGCTTGTTTAGCTTGGAAAATTTGCGACAGGAAGAAAAATTGTGAAATTTTCGCCGTTGAAAAGATTTCTTCTTTTGGTGTATTGCTCAAATACGGTTTGGCAGTGATAGAAATCAGAAGCGTCATCGAAAGCTCAAGCTTTCTACGGCAAAAATTACAAGAATACGGTCAAAATCCAACCGAGTGTGAAAAAAACGAGTATGAAAATGAAATTCCTAAAACTGTCCGGCAACTTTCTATACAACCTAATACATTGGTAAATTGGTCTCATTCTTTCGCTTTGAGAGGGAACCTCAAAAAATTTGAGCGGCTCCATGTTGTTCTGTCCATGTGTACCTGGCGGTTTTACAGCCTTTTGAGGTGAGAGCTGGGACAAGGTACTTCGGCTTCCGCAGCGAAAGTATCAAAGAAAATGAATACTGTCAGAAGCAAATGAGTAGCTTAATGCTGCTCTTTGTTACATGCTATCATATCACACTTGCATCGTAAATTCTTACTCCTCTTTCCCTCCGCCCCACCCTCTTTCTTTCAGCGACAAAAATATAGTTTGTGCAAATTGCTCTCGAAATTTATCGATTGTAAGCCAAACTCAAAAGCTGTTTGTTGTTGTAAATGATATAAGGCTTCTCTACCTGTCACTGTTACGATTTCGGTTTTTCACTAACCTTGTACGAAACTATTATCTAATCGAAACCGTGCTATACGTCACGTCACTCCTGTCAACTGCAGTACCTGGTTTTTCTTTTCTTTTATGACTTCTGCGTGTCATCAACGCCCTGCCATAGTTTCAGTATCATTTTACAAACAGCAAGCTTCACGCTACCGCAGTAAAGAGTGTCAAAGCGTCCGCGACTGAAAGATTTACCCGTTGGATAGTTTTACCAGATATTGCGCTATACTCGAACGCATACGTGTTAAAATAAAAGATAGAGGCTGTCTTTTGAAATCAATGTATTATGGCAGGAGCGGGCTATCAGTATCTTCATTATCAGTCATTGTCATCACCCATTCCACAAATTTCAGATGTGTCATTGTTCCATACCAGCACAGCCTTATCTGCAGATTCGTCATTATTCTGTTAATCAATTAGTTTGTCTAATTGCGTTTCAGTTCCATCTTCGAACACCACCCTCAGCGGTGCGCCACCGGCACTGCGGACACTGCGACCCGTGGACCAGAAAAAAGGTTCGGACACTATTTCTACTAGCGTGGGAGCGCTTCCGCGCGAGTCTGTCCTAAAAATTTTTGTATAATTTGGGCTGGAAATTCCCGATATTGTGCATTACTCTGTGCTATACAAGTTGTAACACCTTCATTAGTTAGAAAGTTCAATCTCACGCTCAAATCTTAATCTGACCACAACATTGATCTCTAGAATCTTCAGACTTGGGGAAATCAAGCTCGACTGCAGGAGCTATGGACGACAATCATGACACCTCATCCTTGGGATCAGGATCAGGTAATGGCTTGCCGACATATTATAACCCTCTATTCATAAAAATGGATGAACAACAAACCGACTATGAGCTTTGTTCACTCATGCATTTTCTACAAAGTAGTCTCTGTCTTGTCCAGTCATGCAGCCAATCACAAGATCCTCATCCCAATTGCGAATACCAAAGTATTTCATAAAGGAGGCGTTGAAAAATATCGCTTTTTTGTTGGTGAGACCGACTCCTGAGAAAGCAAGGAGCCATGATATGTTTTGCTACAAATTTAGTCTCAGAGTATGCAACCTTACAAGGTGCACACTAAGTTGTAGAATTGGCTTCTTTCTAAAACTGTCGAAACACCAGTGCAGAGACTTTTTATTGTCTCTCTTGATGTTTATAAAATACTTACGATTGGTCTGAACTTGGTCCGGCCAGTCGAATCATATTGTGTATCGTAGCATTCGCCTTGAACAATGTTTTCAAAGTAAAGATGACCATTTGAATGCGCGGATGTATCAAATATCCTGTAACATCCGATTTACGGAAAACGTTTTAAAGCACTTGCTTGAGTCTTCAATGGGTGCGCTTTTCCTTGAAATCAAAATAATCATAATAATTAATTACGCCCCTGCAGACTATCTCTATATGAGCTTCATTTATAAGGACTTATACGGGGTGTCCCAGTAAGTACACACTTTTCAATCGCCAATATCTCTCTTACCAATGGGTCTTTTTTTGCCAGTCAAGTACCATCTGGTAGAGGAGGCCTCAACTCAGATTTACAGTATTGATTGAATCATCGATCGCCCTTCGTTACTGTGGGATTACGGTAAAAACTTCAAGCATGTGGGATCATTGAGTAATATGCCATCTGACAAAATTTTTTTCAAACAATTTGAAAAGTTGTGTATTAGGGTTTTTGCGCACGCTGATTCTATTACACAATTCCTCACGAGCGTTTTCAGCTTTTTTGACAATGCAATCACATTTCTGACAACTGAGAATTAGGTTATTACGGTTTAGCTGGGATAACTTTGAAAAGAAGCATCACAGTAAAGTGGAAATTTCATATTCGAAATCAGCGGTTTCCACAACCATAGCGCAAGGGTATGCGGCTCGTTTGGTTTTGTTCCAAGGCAGAATATGGCTTCCAATGGCCTAAAATCCTTGTCGACGTCCCAACAGACAGTAATCCTACAGTAATGAAGAGTGATCGCTGATTCGTTTAATACTGTATATATCTAAATAGGGAAGTACTTTCAATGGCCGTGGCTGTTTGGTATGAGATAAATATCGTCTGAAGCAGCTTCGAACGCTGATTTCAAATCTGCTTTCCATTTCTGCGGAACGCTCTTCTGAAGAAAGTTATAGAAGCCTAAACATCTTATTTTGGGGCGCTCCTTGAGTTTGAGGGCGCTGCTATGTGCGTTGGTGGTGCAATGTAATGATTACTTGCTGACAATGAAGGCGAGAGGTTGATGGTTCAAATCCGGTGGAGAGCGAGCCATTTCGCATTCTGATTGTGAGTTCAAAAGCACTCGAAGTCTGCACACACTTACTGTAATGCCTTAGCACAAACAGGAGAGAACATCTTTTCGACTAATGAAAGTGTGCATCTTTTGAGCTTTATGTGGTGACAAACGTGCTAGGCCATGTTTGGTCCTGTTTCACTAGTAGGTAAGTCAAATAGAATTACAGACTCTCATAACAAGCAATTTTGCCAGAAAATTCTTTTTCTAGGTCACTTATGCCAAAGGCATTACAGTAAGTGTCTGCAGGCGATTTAAAGTGCTTTCAAACTCACATTCAATAAGCAAACTAGTTCGCTCTCCACAGGATTCGAACCATCAACCTCTCGCCTTCAACGTCAGCAACTAATCACTACATTACTGCACCACAATGCACATAGCAGCGCCCTCAAACTCAAGGAGCGCCCCCAAAGTAGAATGGTCAGGCTCCCATAACTCTCTTCAGAAGAGCGTTCCGCAGAAACGGAAAGCAGATATAAAATCAGCGTTCGAAGCTGCTTTAGATGATATTTATCTCATATCAAAAGACCACGGCCATTGATAGTACTTCCCTTGTAAGTTGAAGCCTCTCTACAGAATGGAACTTGAATGGCGGAAAAACACCCAAGAAGAGAGATATTAACGATTGAATAGTGTGTACTTACTTTGGGACACCCTGTATAAATTCCCATATTAAAGCGTTCACAACTCATTCCAGATAATCTCTTAATAACGACCATATACTTCAGATCAACGTTTTAAGGCGATTACGATGGTGTACAGTTTCTGAATTGGGCGTAAATGCTTCTAACCACTCCTATGTTAATAGCTACGAAGGGAAAGGGAATACATAATGGTGTACTGCAAAAATTCTACAGAAATCAATATCATTCGGCCATTGACTGCATGAGTATCAAAAAAGAATCTTTTAAGCGTCGCTACCGGCTCTCCTATGAGAATTTCGATTGTAGCTGAATATTTAAAACACTAATTTTATCTGAACATTCGCTACAGCTAAGAACCTAGAATCTGTCGCTCCTCGCGCGGCTCCTCCTGCCTTAGCTTTTTGTGATCCGCTTCGCCATAAGTGGCCGTAGCATTCATATTAGTTTGGGTAAAACTAACGATTTTGCTTACCTGGGCTCTTCCATCACTCTGATCTTGAAACCTGCTCTTAGACGTTGTGAAGAAGGGCAAGGGCTTTCTAAGGGCCGCATGCACTAACATTGCCGCGGGGAGGGGATCGCAGCTCAAAAGAAAGCTTCATATTTCGATACTCCAGATGCCTGGATTTCACGCTGTGTACCTATCCGTAGGTATTCCTACTACCCTTCACTATGAACATGTTGAACAGGAGCGAGAAGCTGTACGAACCGCATTTTCCAGCTTTTGGATGATCCCCGGCGCTTTTCTTTAAAGTCATTTTTCTTTCTCCGAAGTTATCGAAAACCCTCCAAAGTTATGCAGATTATCTAACCCGACAGTGCTAAGCATGTTGCTGATAAGAACAAATGATGTTTTGAAGTCATGAAATTTTCGATGATCCACAGGTCGAAATTTGAGGTTTACCGAAAAATTCGACTTTTCAAAAACTCATTTGTTCTCATCAGCAACATGCTTAGCACTGTTGCGTTAGATGTTCAGTACAACTTTGGAAGGTTTTCGTCAACTTTGGAGAAAGAAAAATGACTTTAAAGAAAAGCGCCGGGGAACATCAGAGATCATATAAAAGCTGGAAAATGCATTTCGTACAGCTTCTCGCTCCTGTTCACCATGTTCATAGTGAAGGGTAGTAGGCATACCTATGGATAGGTACACAGCGTGAAATCCAGGTATCTGAAGTTTCGAAATATAAAGCTTTATTTTAAGCTGCGATTCCCTCCCTAGCGGGAAGCTTAGTGCATGCGGCCCTAAGGCAGATACCACCAAGGTCTAAGCGGGGAACGATACTTGTTGACCCCAGCCATTCATAATGGTTTGTGTACGAATAAATGCGCCTTTCAATGCTGGTTCGAATACTGTTTTCCATATCTGCGAAACGAGAACATGGATGGAGTTACAATTATTTTTTTCAAGAATGATTTGCCCTACTGCGGAGGGTAAAAATCATTGATAAAAAATTTTCTTTTCTCTTCAAATGCTGAATATGATTAACACATTGACGACCGCTTGACATACATCTGTGTCAAGCAATGAAAGGCTTGAATTTTGTAAAACGACTACTATCCTGGTATAGACTCACTCCATGAGCTTTCTTTTGCACTGAATCTAGGGATGACCTCTACCTTTTTCATCAGTCTTTCAGATTTACTATAGGTGTGCTGTAGATGGCAGCATGCGTAAATATAATTGAAAAATGTGGGCTGGCCCCTAAAGGTCCCAGAAGCCAGACAACTAAAAATCTGCATGGTCGTCAGTGTGTTAAGATAGGTATCAATACAACGTACACCTTCCAAGATTCTCCTTAATAGTGATCGTTTCGCAGATTTCGAACACAGTTTTAGAATCAGCGCTTTAAGGTGCACCTTATGGTATACATCGCATACCAAATGCCGGGTCACCGAATATCCTTTCCTAAGACGCAGAGTCGTTGTGGTAACGCCTAGGGTAGAGAACGATACGTTGCCGATGGCACAAGCTTATAGTGTGTAGAGATGCGCGGTTTGTTGCCAATGCCCGTGCCGGATCTCTCCTTTCGGCAACATGGGTGATATGGCCGGTATCCTATGATCATTTCGTTTGTCATATGTGCGCTTTGGCGTTTGTAAGAGAGGAAGTGTGGTAGATATCTCTAAATTAGTGGGTTGGTCCGCGTTTCATCGCTTCACAATCATAATTATGAACCGCTTGCGCAGTACTTTTGTTAGAGATAAGGAAAAGGCGCATACTCATACACTTCTGCGAAGTTATACATCTGGGTTTGCAGGAGGAGAAGGTGATAGATTATGTACATAACCTGCTCTTATAATTTCGTTTTTTTCCCGCGAAATTTGATGAAACGTTCGAATGACTCTAAAAGGTGTTAGGGTGTTCCATGAGTCTTTGTACATTGACAGAATCTGCTTACCTCTGACCTTTAAATTAGAGTTTCAGTGACTGTTAATAGAGCAATGCAAGCATTACAAGATGACCGTCAAAGATTGCGAAGGGTTTGATCCATTTCAAGTTTGAAGCCAAAATTCAAAATTACTAAATTGCTCTTAAGTTCAGTCTCCGCCCAAAATTCTACAAATTCCAACGGTCACATATGTGCTCTCACCATTAGGTACTTTGCGGATCATTGGACTTAGATAACATAGTTTGCTGCAGTGTTTCCATAGCTAGAAGTCGAGAAACAAACATAGGTGTAATTTCGAAAAGCCCAAAATATAAATAGTTTTTTTCTGAGTTTTTCATGCTACACTGATTCGATTAATAGAAATTCTTCGATTTTGGATTGAAAGTCTGCGGATCAAGCTTGCTGTAAAACCTTTAACAACATTCTGTAGACTTTCTCGCTCTTCCGAAAGGTAACCCCAAACCCCATTGAGAGTGTAAGAAGAAATGGTTTACTGCGAAACATACATATGAAGACTTAAGGGGCAACCCGCAGACATGAGTCTGGATTTTTTTACTTCATTGTTTTCCTGCACTAAGCTTTTGGTATTGTAACTAAAACTGAAAAGCCAATAAATATTGAGGGAATTCTTGAAAACCATTGCAACAGCTATTCCATTTCCTTTTTATATTCTCCTTTGATAAAACTTACTCACAAAACTAAGTTACTTGCAAAGTCCTGGAGCTCGTTTACATCACTTTTCAAGAACTTTGCGAATCATCAAGGGGTTAAGAGGGGACGAAAGTGTCAGAAAATTGACTTAGGCCTTCGTTGAAAGAAAGGACGCCCATCACTAAAGCGGTTTTTCATTGCTGAAATTGTCCATATTCTTCGTAAGCATACTTTGTAAACAAGACTTGGCATGATCTTAATATCCTGCGAGAAAGGCGCTTCTTCAAGGAATTGTAGACATCTGGCGAATTGCCAGATCTGTCGACTGCGATTAGTGCATTCGCACGAGGTGTGAAACTGTGACGTCATACTGTGAAATTGTTGAGATTCAAGCGTGAAGGGTTGCGATCATGGTGAGTATGATATCTTACATCGTGCAAATTTCAGAACTCGAATATGGTCCTGGTATCGTAGAAAGGCTCAAAGCCAAATTCCATCGCTTGTCTGGACTTGCAAGCCGTGATGCCAAGGTAAGAGAAAAATAAATTTGAGTAGATTTTTCGCTTGATATAGGGTGGGTGAAACGGTAGGTGAAATGCGGTAAAAATCGCGCGTAGAAAGTTAGCCACGCCAATAATACCGGCATTTTGCTAGCGCAAATGGAAGGCGTCATAGGAGTAGCTACTTCTTCGCCCGAAAATTTTACCGCAGTTCGCCTACAGTGCAAGCACACTATATTAAGCGGAAAATCTACTCGAGTGTATCGGTTTTAGGGGAATCAGTGATATAATAAGTATAATAAGTGAAATCTCATGCGAACCCATTTGCTTCGTTGCTGTTGATTACATTGAGAACGTAACGGAATAAAAAAGATGTAAATTCAGAGTAGACTGAGATCGTTTTTACAATGAGTCTAAACAAATAGAATTTCTGCAAGCTACCAATTTATTGAAGTTTAGTTCTGCTTATCAGGATAAAATCGATATGTTGCCTTTATAACGAAGCGAGTGTTTCCTACCTCGAGGTATTATGGCAAAAACTGCATTTGTGGACGATTAAGATATGAGCTAATATCTGAATTTTAACAATGACCAAATTTTTACCGACCTTTGATTAGTGCCGGAAGCGTTAGATAATCTCTGCATGAACAAAATGCCAGACCTTCGCAACCTCCAAGTACACTTAGGACTTCATATCTTGCCTACATTGGCCAAGTCAGCTTAGATAAAGAAGTTGCACAGACTAAAAATATACATAGTCCAAGCTTAGTTTTCCTAGATAAGCCCACTTGAAGTCATTTGCGAGAAGGGATTCTGTATTTTCAGGTCTCTCCGCATGCAACTGGTAAAAGATGCCCTTCAGTTGATGACATCCTTTCCACAGCTGAAGAAGAGCCGCTGTACGTCTAGTATTTCACGTGTTTCAGTTCATGCAATGTTTTGGATGATATATTCTAGTCTGCGAAGAACTAACACGGCTATGAGCGGACGGTCATCGGCATCATTGTCACCTCTTTCGAAACGTCAATCGCATTCTACGGGTGATATGCTGGGTAAGCTTACAGAAAGTAGCAGAATGTGACTGCTTATGTGCAAAATAGTAAAGAAGCTAGTTGTTTGGAGAGATAGGAAGAAAGGATGCAGAGAAACGGATGGAGATAAATAGCGACTTTAACTCGCGGTTACTTCCAGAGTTTTGGCAGGATCATGCAAAAGGCAGTACCCTATTTTCAGGGAGGGCAAGCGTTAGGCGACAAAACGTGCAAAACGCCATCAACGTAGAGCCCGTAAGTTAAAACCATGTGCAATTTTTTTGATGGCGTCGAGTAATGTATCGGCCCCGACCCCCACCCCCCTGTTTTTGGCGGAGGAAACGTTTTGCACGGGGAGTTATTTGGGGTCCAAAAAATCGGGTTTGTCGCCTAACGCCCTACACCCTATTTTCAGTTGTGTAAGCCGCACCGTTTTTGCTCTAAACGCGAGCAGATTCAGGCGTGCCGCTGCGCAAGTGTCTCGCAAAGCGGTCGCTTTCTCGCACATTGCTCTCACTTAACGCGCCCCATGGTAACAGCAGTCTTTGGCGTGTTTGTCCTTAGAGCAAACAGGGTGCGGCTTATATATACACCTGAAGGTAGGATAATCGAACTTTCGAAAAGGATTACAGCGACAATCCTTTTGTTTGATAGTGTATCCAACAGTTAAAACTAAACATAATGAACACAGAGTCGAAAGTAAGCATAGAGCTTATGTCAATCGCGTTCTCCCTTTTTCCATCGGCGCAATCGTCATGCCAAGTTTTGCGCCAAGTCCACGCGCGTATGGCTTAGGCGTTTGGCCTCATCTATTCGGGATTCGCACGCAAGGCTCTCCCGTTGCAGGTGTGGTTCCAATACAAAAGGAAGCGCATATTTGACACAGACTGTACAGATCATTCTTAAAATCGTGACGACGGGTTTGACTGCGGTCTTTGCACCCGTACAAAAGGGCACTACATCAACGCTCAGCTCAATCAATCGTCTGAATACTATCATATGTAAGCGAAAAACCATTCGTAGAGATAGAAACCAAGGAATTGCGGTTGCTGGAAGTGCATGCTTGTCGCCGCAGTCGCGCCATCGTCACGATTTTTCGAATGCGTATATCACTGTTCATTTTTTCTAATTCTCAGCTCCGCCCAAATCACGCCGATTTTTGCGCGTATCTTCCTATATTTTATCATTTATCTACTGGTAACTAAAAGAGGTTTCAGTACTGCTGAAGCTTTGATCCACTAATATGTGTCTCCTAGATGCGGTCGATGATCATCGCACATTCGTGGTACACAGAACTATCAATCTTGAGTCAGAAGAATTCCCTGATGTTAGTCATTTTTATTGCCCACCAGAGCTACAGGCTCTATGTGCGTGAACTGTTTTACAGAAATCAATCAGTGCTCTTCGTAGGAAATTCGAAATCAATGTTCAGCGACGACCGTCTCAAAATTTGAGGCATGTAAAGGTAATAAAATTTTATGTTATTATATTCTTCTGTTTCTGTCTAAGCACTATCGTCAATATCTTCAGAACCTTGCCATTTCCACCTATGAGAGTCGTTCTCTTCCCACAAGTGTAGATTTTTCACATCGTTCATCGGCTATGCCAATGAAAAGAGACATTACATCACCGCTGGAACTGCGTATGGTGGAAACCTCCCGGAAGTCTGTAACTTCACCAACAACGGACCTGAGCCGTCCCTTCAACATCTTTATACCGGAAGAAGATGGAGTGGAAAAGGATAGGATGTTGCCGTTAGTTGGGTCAGAGAGATACATGTCCCCTGTCGTACCTCTGACAGCGTCAGCCCCGAAAATGGACCTAACACACCACGACTATCAGAAACCATTCCGTGTGCTCGAGGTTTGTTGGTAATAGGACTGAAAAATCTTTCACGCAGGATTGAAAACAACCTTTACAGGTACTGAACCAGGCTACTGTCATCAAAAGGCACGATAAGACTGAAGAACCTGAGTTTGTGAGGATTGGCCGCCGTATACGGAAGAACTCTGCTAACTGGGAAGATTTCGAGCAAATCCGCAGTCCTTCGCGAGAGCGTGGGCCTACTCTTAGGGTAGAGAAGGGCGCAAAGCCACTTCCAGAATTTTCTCACAGCAGTCGAAAAGGTAGTTCATTCGTAGTTAGGCAATATAGTGAAGCTTCAAAATCTCGGGAAACTCTAGTTTGGCCAGTTAGTACAATGGCAGCAAATCGTAATTTGGATTGCTAAACTTCACAGTATCTGTCTCAAAAGGAAGGGTCACGAACTTGAAGTGACCAATTGTCATGGATTACTAAGAGCTTGAAAAGCTGCCCTTATGAGAAAAAAGTCATAAGCGTTTTTCGGGCTTGTCACGACAACTTCGTTTGCATAGGGTTTTGCATTCTGAAAAACCGTGTAATCATAGCGCAGTAGCAGGTTGCCATCTCTGAAGCATGTCAGATTCGAATCCGCTGCGAATGGATTCTATTGCACCGCATATAGATTGAAAATAGTGAATAAGCCTTCAAAAAGATTTTTCATAATTTAAACGATGTTATTGAAGTGAATGAGATGGCTATCAGTCGAGATACATCTAGTACTGCCTCTCACCAAATTTGATTAGAAAATGCGACTAGGCTGTTCTGATGTAGCCTTTACACTCTGTATAAAGTTTTTGTTTGAGTCATTTTATCCTAGCATAATCACTTCTGTCACAAATTCACTGTAACTCTAATCACAGACCCTTCAGAACTGATCCTTGTGTTTTCTTGCTGAATCTATTCGTTATCCTGAAAATGGTTAGTGTAATACGAAAAATCGTTTTGAAGACAACAAAGCAAAAAACTCCTTTAAGCGGAATCGAACCCTGCCTCAGAGACCGTACACTTGCCCCTGCCAGGGCTCGGCACGAGGTGGCTTACAAGCAAGCTGGATATCGTTTTTGGGACGAAAAGCAAAGGGGGTTTCGTTTTTGTGACCGAAGAGACACGGAAAATTGGCGACGGCGACCTTTTTTTTTAGTCGACGTTTCGTTTTTTGGAGGATTTTTAGGGAATATGGTGGGGGGGGGGGGGGTCAAAGGGGACTTCGTAAAAATACCCAAAAGTCAAGGGGGACTTCGTTTTTTGCATTTTCATCTAGCCACCTCGTGCCGAGCCCTGGCCCCTGCATTATACCATGGTTCGTAGGGATGCAGAAAGCTACGCACACAAAGCAACCGCGACCAGCCTCAAAATGCTTTTCTGTTCCTGCACAGAAAGACTGCGCAGATAAGAAGACACATTTGGAATCAGTGTTCCGAGTTCGTAATAATATGCATCTTCTGTTGATCGCCACTTCGAGTTCGTTACCTTTCGTTGTTAGTGGTTCTCACCCTTACAATGAACAACCATACTGGTGGGCCCTATTGCGCATCCTATCTGTAGTACCGTCAGTTTTGATTCAGTAATCGCTTCGAAATAGATTTAATCTTTTGGTTGTAGAATGTAGCATTTTCATTATTCAAATTTTCAGTCCCATTCGTACGTCGACGTGCGGAAGTTCCGAATCTGACCCGTCAAGCGAGCATAGTCACAGACGATTTCTATGAAACCTCTCGTCCTAGCATCAGCTCACTAACTCACTCATCAGCTCGCTCTTTGGATATGATGTCACCGCCTGATCCAGACTCGGCACGACAGAGGTGAGTAACAGGATTGCTTGTAGCTTGTAGCGAATTACTTGTAGCTTCAATGGTTTATTCACCTCTAAGCCTTTTAATTTAGAAGCACAGACGACGTCAGCTCCAAGCCAACCGTTTTCATACGTACTGATGACCTTCCTCCCGCGATGGATGCTAGTCCTCCACCCGAGGAACCACGACCTCCTCAGGTTGGTAAAAGTTCAGATTGTGCAAAATGCACATAGAACTCTGCCCAGAAATTTTTTTACAGATCTAAAGGTTTGAGGATAGTGTGTATAAGGACATAGGCTGGTGTGATATCTGACATGAGATGTGCAACTATGCGCTTAAAAAGAGGATTTGGCGCGAGAGTCCACATGTCAAGCTGTTAGTGTTCATGCGAAGAAAAAGGTCACCATGAATGCCATTCACAGGCATAACCGGTGGCGTACCCAGGATTTCTGTTCGGGGGAGGGGGGCGACAAGAATTTTTTCGGATGAAGGCGCGTGACGTTAGCCACGCACTCCGAAACACGCCCCTAAAAATTTTTTTCACGAGGCTAATTTGAATTTTTGAAAGGCTCTAAAAATTATTTCAATTACTTACAAGTAGAAATAAGTCGCACATTTTATAACACATCATCTAAGTAACTTTCAAAAAATTTTGAGACACCGCGTTCTCTCGCAGCGCGCGAATTTCAAACGTAAGAACCAAACAAACAAATGGCTTCTTTGCACCGCACAAACAAATCACATGGCACGGAATTTGGGCTATATGTAACAATATCAACAGCAACACTATGTAAAAAGTTCCAAAAACTTATGTGTCCTAAAACCCGTTCCCGAATTTGTTGGTTTCTAGACCAAACCAAACAACTGTGGTTCGGAGCATAAATATCGGAGAGTTCACCTAAGTATTGGAGCTTTATGATTTGGACGATTAGAATGCTCCAAAATATATCATATAGTGAACATAGCGAATCAAAGCATTGCCTGTCCTCTTTTTTTTATCGAAAATTGCGTAAACCCAATCACTGATAGATAACGCGCTCCGATTACGCTCGGCGTGCTTTGAAGTGTGAGACGAAAAATGCATCGACAAATTGTTGAGGCTACAGATTTGATTGGTCTAGGAGGTTTGTGATATACTGGACGGGGGTCAGAACTTAAGCCAGCCATTCTAAACAAGCTCTATATCATCGGTCGCCTTGAAACGCTGATTTCAAATATATGCTTATTATCTGCCAAGCAACTATCTCAAAGGAGTTATGAGCGTTCAAGTGTGAGAACTTGTTCAACTTCCAGCGAATAAAGTTCCGTAGAAGGCATTCTGAGGACGCGTGATGATACTGTTATCATTATTTCGACTACACGAAAGACGCACTTTTACCAAAGACCTGAATAAGTGTTTTAAAACGTTTTTCGTGGGATATGCGTTATAGAATAGTTTGCAAATGCACCATTCAAATGCTCATGACTCTTTCCAGATAGTTGCTTGGCAGATAGTAAAATATATTTGGAATCAGTGTTTCAAGTCGAGTCGGTGATATACAGTTTGTTTGGAGTGACTGAGTTAGATTTGACCATTACCTAGTGAGCACTAAATCGCTACCATACTCAATAAAGGAGCCTGTAATCGACTTAAAATGTTTTTTTGCTTTTTTGTTATATTAAATACTTCAAAATATGCTTTGTTCTTTTTTGATTGATTAAGGGTTTCCCTACTGATTCTGATGTCGAAGAATTCGTAAAATTTTGCCAATTCATGAGAAACTTCGTTCCCGGAAATGCTCCAAGCCAAGGTGTGCCGGTCCCTCCCTGTACGTATGTTCCGAATAGAAATTTTTATTTTTGAACCTATCCGGACTGAACTTGGCACACATACACCATAGGCTACTTTTCGTCATCGATCGAAAACGATTTTATCGGTTTCAATCGATTATTTGCAAAATTTGAGTTACGGGGCTGGGAGTCGGTACAGAGGGTAACTGAGTATCCGATCACGAAAACAACATCATCTATGGAATTATCGGTTACTTTTATCGGTTTTATCGATTTTTTTGCAGAGCTTGACCTAGGGGCTGTCACAGGGGTAAGTGGAGTGGCATGCTGATTACGAAAACAAAATGGCGATGGTACTGGCAAGTAGAAGTGGGCACAGGGAAAGATTTGTACAGGAATAGGGATATCAACCTTTAACATAGTGTTTTGACAGGGAAAGGCGGAGCTGGGTATGCCACCTAGTCAAAGTAAGTGCAGTGTCTCACAGCGTCACTTTTCTTGCAATAATATATGTAAGCTAATGTTGTATTTTGCTAAGCTGTTAAGGATGCGGAAAAGAACGACTGCTAAGCTACAAATATCACTTGCTGCGAGGGAATTTGCATTAAAACGTAATATTCGAGTGTTTTCTAATTACGCAGTCCTAGTCAAGCATCTCGGCTACAGGTAGTGGAATGGAAGTACACGAGGTTCGAATCTCCATGAAGTAGTTATTTAGGCACCCCAGAAATTTGCTATTCTCTTTGTAGATTTTCTCCTCATCTTTATTCTACTTTTACGCTGATGACCCGTATAGCAGTACTTACCAAAAACTCAAGCATCCTCAAAAATGGTGCACGTGGTCTACAGCTTTTGGTGAGAAGGCAGAAAAAAGTCTGGTTATCTAAACATCCCCTTTTAGACTGTGTATCCGCTGGCCGAAATCTCGAATCGCCGATCAAGAAACTGTGTAGCGGTCTTTGACATGCTTATCACGCAAAAACGTATTCAATTGACAAAATGAAGACTTGGCGGTCATCGCTCCCCGTATTTTGACATGACCTTGATTTCAAACAGGAGAACCCTCTGATAACCTCTTTAACAGAAACGTTTCGCAAATTGCGAAGACGGATTTGAGATCAGAATTCCGAGATGAGGTTTTGATTTTGATATGTCGAAATGTCACGAGCATGGAGTATTCTCTTTGTGCAAGATACGAACGCAAAAGAAACAATCTGTGCTAGTCGCATACCCCCTTCTCCATCCACGCAATCGCGACGTTAAAATCGCGGCATCTTCGCGTGCCAATTCAAATTGGCTTCATCGACTGTAGGTCAAGCAGGACCCTCGCGGGCAGGCTCGCTTTTCCTATAGGCTACTGCCTTACGAAGGCGCAAAACTTGAAGCGCGAACGCGGTTTTATTGGCGGGAGAGGGTATGAGGCGCAGGGTATGCTAGGGTGAAGATACGCGCTCGCCGCGTTCGCACCCGCTCAGTTAGTACTGTTTTGCGCCTTCGTCCGGCAATAGCCTTCATTCGGTATGAGTAAGCAGTTGGCACAGATGAAAATTATGTCTGAAAGTAGTGAAAGGATGAAATGTTATTTCTGTACATGAACAAGTGAGCTGTAGATGTTGCAGCATCAGGAATCGATTGACGCTGATCACGAATACATCCTCAGAGGTCGCACTCCAGAAGTACGTTCCCCGTCGCTGCCGCCGTTTTCATCACCACCAGTAATCCCTCGCAACATGGGTATGTTATCCGAAATCCATTCTTTAATTCAAAAATAATATTCAGATGACACTGGAGTGACGGAAATGCAGCGACTATTGACAAGATTTCGCAAAGAAAGAGATGAACGTCATTTGGGAAAAATAGTGGAGCCTCTCGAAAATGATTCCTTTTCGGAACAACAACGTAAGCCGCTGCAAGAGGTGACTAAAACAGTCAAGGCAATCGCTTTTTTTCGAACAACGTGATTTTGCAGCGCCCTCCAGTACACACGGTAGTGGGTGTTCGACCGTCGCTTCCTCCGGCAAATCGACCGCTTTTCGTGCATCGAGCTGTGAATCTAAGCCGACCAAATGTCGTGAACATATCAGTCAAAGGAGACACACCTACATTACTTGCGAAAAGATGTGAGATTTTTTTAAAATCAGCGGACCACTTTTCAACATCTTTCGCAATAAATTTGTACGTACACAAAAAAAATTTCAGGCTCATAGCTGTTCATAGAGAGTTGCGGTCGTTGCGTTGAAAAAGTTGTGCATCTTCTGCTCAAAAATGACGCATAAAGTGGTTTTTTTAGAGTGTCTGAAGATCAAAACTTTCATGATCAATTCAAGCGCAATGTAACATTTACTGTCTGCCTCAATTGCGTTGCCCTTTTTGTGTGAGGCAGCGAAAGGGTCTTGCGCGCTGGTTTCCGTTTGGAGGCGGGTTTTTGATTACCAAATGCCCGCGAACAGTGCGCGAGGCGGATGTGCCTAACAACGAGGACAGTGCAATTGAGATAATCGAGCTACAAAAGACGCGAGGGTTTTAGCTTTACATATGATCCAAAATAGATTGCTTGAACATATTCCACATACATGTATCCTTCTAAACACCCTTCCGAAGGAGCAGATTTCGGTGCAGCGAGGTCAGTATTGGAGCCGATCCTTAAGACTTTTGTACTATCACTCATTGGATAAACTTCTGGCTTCATTTTGCATTCTCGCATCCACATGACCCTCTCACAATCCCATTCATATAACCATCGCTTCTGCTGCTCAACGGTTCAACAGCTAGGTTGTTTGTAGCGGCTCATCCATAAAAAGATGAATAAACGTTGTATTCATTGCTGCTAATCCTCTTCTCCATATGATAAATTTCTCAAACTTTGTCGAGAAGGGCCCACCCCTTCGGATCTCTTCTTTGGATCCAGACTAGTACTTTTTTCAACACCTGATCCTGTCTCTTATGCATAGGTCATATCTCTAGCGAATTCGGTCGCTGCACGATTCTTTTGGTTACAATTCTTTATAGTATTTTGGTACTTTGTGTAAGCAAACTTGACATGTTTGCGTCAGCTATGATTGCTAGGCGCCTAGGACATTTGGAGGAGAGGGCGGCGAATATTTAGATACCTGGCAACTTGCCAACTCGCGCGGCCACCGCCACTTGAGGAAATGCTTGATGTATGACCGATGCAAAGTCAGGTGAAGTCAGGTTCGGAATCAGCGTTCCAAGAGTGTAATGTTATACATCTCATCTCAAAGGCCACGTACAACGAGTATTGTACCCTTAGTGGAAAATTTACTAATAGGATCTTTTTAAAAACCACTACTGTATCGTCTTTCATTCTGTCTGCGTTAGGTCCCGGGCACACCTCGCTACAGTCGCAATGCAACCTGGCATTTGTCAGATATCTTCACATCCAGCATTCGCAGAAAACACCGCAAATGCGCATTCCGTACATCTCGTAAATCATCAACATAACGTATCCTATGTAGAATTGAAAAGTGCCTACGATGAGTTACAAGCAGCTCGAGTGATTAGCGTGGCGACTGGATTTGCGTGAAGTGTACCCGAGACCATATCAATCATTTCATACTCACTGATTGCATGAGGAGTTTTCCTCTTGAATCTCTTATTCTAAGATATTTCAGGGTTTCGTACGGTCGCCGTCACTATTTGTGATGACATATCTGCCGTTTACACAATGAATTTCGATTAGGCTCTTGCTAAACCCATGAATTTGTATCCACTAGGGTACATTATGTAGAGATTAACGTCTAGTCATCAATAAATTTTTACTCATAGTGACTATGTTCTTCAGCTCTGAGTCCTACAGATGGCATACTTGGACTCTACTAACAGTAATTTGGGTCTTTCTGAACTTTTGTATTTTCGGGTTCATGCTCAACTCGCATATCAAAATCAACTGGTGTGCAATCTTTCAAGAATGGCCGAGAAAACTATGAAGGGGAAAGTTTTCTGTATGCTCAAAAATATTAAACCATCGTAACAAATTTTAGCTTATCTAGTCGATTTATTCAGCATTTCAAAGATTTGAAGTAGTCATAGTAAGTAGTACGGCCGAACAAAGTGCTTTTCTTGACCTGCAAATCATGCTGAGGTTGAGTTGTTAAAATATCCATTATTTTAATTAATATTTTTGCCTTTGACTTGAGTGACTACAAGGGAAGGATACTGGTGGCCGTGGCCATTTGTGATGAGATACACACCAGTAGATACGCCTTGAGACGCTGATGCATTTCTGTGCTCGTTATCTGCTAAATTTTTGAAGTCAGTCATGATTTTCTTTCAATCTACTAAGCTCAAGAATGGTCAAAATTCGTTGTATTGCTTTTTGAACTGACTAGCTATGAACGCAGTATCGCAAGTTCACTCTAAAGTCTTGCTCTGATTTTTGTGAGAAGTATCCATTTCTATCAAAACCTACAATCTCAGTCAATCAACAATGTTCATTTCTCTTGTAGTAACGCATGAAATTTTGGAGAACTTCTAGCGAATAGCGAGAAAATCAGCATTTCAAGGCTATCTATTAACTTACGTCTCACCACGAATGGCCACGGTCTTCGGTCATCCTTCCCTTATTTTTTAGAACTTTTTTATGAGCTTATTGACACTTGAACTTTGGGCTTCTGTTATTTTATTCATCTCATTTGAAGCCCTCACCGATCACACTCTGTTCCCTGTTTTTAGCTGGAAACTCATCATGCACAATTCCTCTGAAGCTTTACTATCGCGATAATAATCTAATCCTCACAAAGCGAGATAGGGCACATTGCTCACACCATTTTCTCAAAAGGTACATTTCTTCACCTTGGGTAGTGAACGGATAGCTCACCAACGCAGAGTTTAGAAGCATCCAGTTCTATTTTCCAAAAAGGATACTCTGGTTCTTTCCTGCTAGCAATTTCTCCAGGGCTTTCTGCGGCAGAACTCTTGCTTTCCTTGAATGTATAGCCAGAGACTTTTGAGCAGTATTTTTGCCACATCTGGATGTGCGTATGATAGCTATGTAAATACTTGTCTGAGCTGGTAAAGTTTGACGTGTCGAAAAAAATTAACTTTTGATATAGGTTCAGTATGCTAAAAAACTATCACTGCTAGAAAAAAATTAGCTATTTTAGTGAGTTTTATTTATTGAGTTTTTGGATGATTGAGAATTCGATTAATATACGTGGGACGAGTAAGGATCTGACTTACCTCAATAAAACTTTTCACAACGGTAAATATGAGCTATGATGCTGCAGGGCAGAATACCCCACAAATGGTATAAACTATGGATGACAAACCACTTCGACACCTTCTTTGCAATGGCATTGTCCAAATTCAATGTAGACGAATGGTTGTATACCACAAAAGCCAATTTTACAGAGTGGGACAAAAGTCTGGGAGCCGAGTTTGCAGTGCTGTAAATCAAGAAACTACTGATAATTTTGATTCCAAGTTTCTGCCGCATATTGCTGCGATCATCCTCTATAAATCACACTTTAACTGGCTAGAAATGCTTGCCATATACTTTTGTAGGAATTTGGATTTATCACACAAATGCTTCTGCAAAGCGAGAAAATCGAAATTTTTGGTCTTCACAACTTATTTCGTAGCTAAAGATACAGTGGATATTCTAGAGCAGTTCAATCAAACAATGTAGAGGATGCTTTGCGCTATCAATTCGTAGTAGTTGCGTTTATCAGAAACTATTCTTTCTAAAACGCAAAGTAAAAATTTGCGAATACCATCTGCTGCCAATGGCCATTTGTCTTCGAAATAAATTTGAAAGCTATAGGAGCGCAGCAGACACTGAATGTCAGGCTATATCTTCTCCATGAGTCTTATATGCAATCATCTACTTGAATTCGATCGATTGAGCAATTTCCATACTTTTCAGGTTGATTTTTGGCTCCCGTTCGCGCAATCGCATCCAGATTTTCAGTATGCGAGTACACTTGCCTTCGCTAGAAATTCCAAAATTTTCTTCCTAAACATTGCAAAAAATTTTCTTCGCAGTACATTGTAGCCAAAAGCTTGCTCTATCATACTATATATTTGCCTGGTGAAAGAAACAGTTATCGTGAAGGCGTAGGACGAATTTCATCAAGACTGTCTGCGTGCCATGACAGGCGGACTCGCCAAGATTGCGAAGGGCTGCTTTGAAGCCAGAAGAGGCAATCTTAAAATCTGAGAGTAGTGTTGTATTTGTAAAGGTTTGATTTATGTGTGCACTGGATTTTTTTGGGTGCTTTCCTTCTGATTTTATCTGAAAAAGTGCGAGGTTTCCAGACTTTTGCCCCACCCGGTATAATTGCAGTCAATGTTGATATGGATGGAGCATGCTCTTCCGAGTTTTACGCGAGCAGCAAGATTTTTTATAAACAAACTCAAAATGCGCCTCTCTATGAATATTAACAATTGCAACCATACCTTTTTCCAAATTCATGGTACAAGAAAAGCAGTGCTAGCGCCGACATCCATGTGGACGTCCCCTATCTTGATCGATCTACATGCCAGCACGGCGCTAGCACGGCGCTATTTGGCGCCGGTGGCGTTGGCGTGAGGCTGCAAGTCTGGATGCAGCCTAAGCTCTGTTTATAATGAGTCTTGCGTAATTTTCCGTTTCTAAAAAAATTCGTGTTAATTGCATAAAAGGTAATTTATCACAGCGAAACTTTCGCGGCATGATCTCTGAATCTTTCTTGACTCTCGGTTTGTCTCGCAGTGCTGTAATGTTATAACTCGCTATCAGTGGCGGTCCGAGAAATTTTTTTTCGGGGGGGGGCGCGACAAAAATTTTTTTCTAAAGAAGGTGCGTGGCGTTAGCCACGCACTCCGAAAAAATTTTTTGGGTGCTTAAAATTTTTGCGGGTCCCCGACCCCTGAAGTCTGAAAAAAGGGGCGTGGCTGACGCCACGCCCCCGAAAAAAAATTTTTTATAAGGCTAAAATGAATTTTTAAAAAATTTTAAAAATTATTTTAATTATTTTCGAGTGCAAACAAGTCGTTTGCACATTTTTACAACCCATATAGGTAAGATTCAAAAATTTCGCGACCCATTGTCGGGGGGGGGGGGGCGCGCCCCCCCCTCTCGGTCCGCCACTGCTCGCTATGAAGTTTGGAGGACTGGTGCAACGCCTTGCACCCGTGTGCCTGCGCCGGTCCGCCCAGCCTCCAACCAATGGACTCTGACAGAATAAAACTCTTGGACGAAAGCACTCGCTCAGCCTTTTTGCGTTTGGTGTCTATCACCGCAAGTAGGGCGCATGAACCAAATTCGCTGATTTGACTTAGTTTCACCTGCCTATTTCTTTTTGTCTCAAATGGATTGAAGTATTATAATTTTTTGATTGTCCCAGTTTTATGTGAGTCCTTCTGATTTGTTGTGACAGTGAGCCTATAAGTGCACCTTGTTGACCTAGAGCGTGAAAAAGCTCGACGGAGCGTTGGTCTGCAATGCATAATGTGGATAGTAAAAAACTGCAGAGCATTGCATCGAGATGAATATGGACTCTTCCGAACTCGTGAGTGAACAACAGAAAGCTTTCGGCGTTTTCAAGAAACTCTAAGTCATATTTGGGTTCAGCAAGAAAATTAAGGAAGGCCAGGAAAGGGAAACATTACCCAATTCGCACTTGAGAAATTGTTGACGGACAGAGTATAGCAGATTCTGCGTGCTTGGTAGCAAAGACGCAGCTCGAACTGAGAAGGGCAAAACGTGGTGGGATTATTAGGTATAGAGGCCGATACTTGCATTCTTATTGTCATTTAATCAACAAATATTTTTTGAAAAAAAAATCCTTGGATGTTTTGTTGGCTATCGATATTAATCCGATGCATCTATAGAGAAGATCCCAAGCATCTGCAACTTTTGTGTTTTTTTTTTCACTATTCGTTCTTGAGATGCTAGAGGCATTAGATTGCCGCCATAGGAAAGACGAGTCGACGTAATCTCCAAAAAAAATCAAATAAGAGGAAAATCAAGGGAGGCTGGGAAAAACTGCGGAGTGAAAGAGAAAAGTTTGATGACGTTCACAAAAATTATCGCACATTGCTACTTATGTGTGCATTTGCAGCATTGATCGTGCTGATAGCTAGATCTGGTATGGAACAGGTTTGAGATATCACATCTGGAATGTTTGAGATTAATTAAGGAAAGGTGTAAAAGAATGTAAGCCAACACAAACTATGAACTCCTCTTCCCCTCTTGCCCTCTCGTTCCTTGCGATGTGTATCGAGTGTGTATCATTGTATACTAGATTGAAGTCTGCTTCATTTCGGGTGTACAGTAGTCTCAGTTTCAGTAGTCAGTTTGTGTAACTGCACTTGAGACCTAGAAGGACGACGACGGTGACGTCATCATTTATCATGATTAGGGCACCTACCTAGGGAACTGCTAAGTTGAGGACGAGTGTCTGATGCAATTTTTGGTAATCGCTGTTGACATGCCCAAGAAAATTAGAAATTCAGAAATTTAGAAATAACACTTTCCAAGGCCTAATACGAAAGCTTGTAAGAAGCAGTAAAGTGGTTGGAGTGAACATGTGTTGTCATGGAGCTGGGAGGTCAAGATGCTACGAGATCAACCTTTTAGCTCTTTTGTCAATATCTCGCTCAGTTCTCAAATAAAGAACATGAGCAGCTAGCTTCTGTCCCTCACTCTGTTCTGAATCATCTTGTGCTGCTATTTTTTACAATCTTATGCGTTGCTGAACTGAAGTTTTGTCCGTGATTGACGGAAAATCGCGCCACTTGACCGTGTTTTCAAAACATCGCCCAGGCCGGTGGTCTGCTCATCTTAGTTTTGACTCTCCAATCACTCCCGTAGAGCCACTCGCCCCACATCTGATCCAGCACATCTGTTTGATTTTCTGCCGCAAAAAGCATTCAGGGCCTCTGGTAGTCTAAGCTGCAATGGCTCGATATTGATCAGGTAGATTGACTGATGAAGGACTGATTGCTAAAGCTCCTCGTAGCATACATTCACTCTGCCTTCCTTCCCCTTCCTCCTTATTTTTTGGTATAATATTTGCGTAAGGACGGCTTTACATCGGTTCTGACTATAGATGGTGCTAGTAACTCATGGATATTGTGTGATAGCTTACATCAAGTCATTCTGACGCATTAGAATTCGCGAGTAGTGCTCTTCATCTGGAACAAAAATTAGTACCATACGGTAATATTACAGTGATCAAATTTGTCTTTCCTGCTCAATGAAATTAATTTTAGTCAAAGATTGTGCATGTGCATTTGCAAGAATTTTCTGACTACCCGATCACTGATTTATGACAACTTAATGCTACTCATATAAATCTGCTCATTGGTTGCAAAAATGAAGCTGATAACATTTTACAGCACTATCGTTATCTCGTAAAATCATAGCTTGACATTGCTCCTTTATTTCCGATTTTGTATTGTTTGTGAGCAACACGCTTTGTATGCACTTTGACTGACAAGTGCATGACTTTTCTGCGGAACCGCATGATATTTACATGTTTAATAGGCTCTGTTGCTGACGATCTGTCTAAAAAATTCATCCACCTTTTTTCTGAGGCAGTCTCACCCGGTTTCACTACTGCTTTGCTGACATTCAGTGGGTGAATTGCGAATTGTGTCAATGACGTTTCTTCTGCGATTATCACACCCCAACGGCTAAAAAACCATGATAGTACTCGCTTGGTTCTAAACAGAAGAGGATTTGTTACCGTTACGCTTTGCTTCTACATCTGACTGTGAGAATTCTAGAATTCTAATGGTGCATTCAGCTTAATCTATCGTGGAACAATCGTCAGCCATGTGATGTAGAGCTCTTTCTTCCTAGTTTTAAGCGAATGTAGTCGTGAACATCATGGTGCTTGTTATGGTACTCTCAGACTTTATTGTCAATCAAATTCACTCTGATTACGCTAGGCCAATTATCGATTACGGGGTGCGGAAGACCGCAGGGCAAATTGCAGCTATCCCTATCGCATCGGTTCTCAGCAACTGACTGCACTCGTAGTAGCAATCACATTCCTCATTCACTGTTACAGCAAGTGTTCGGCCAGCAGGATGCTGGAACTTCTTCTTGCGTTGTTCCTTGATAATGGAGAATTACAAGTTTTGAGTTGGAATTCCTTTCGTATTCTCGATTTTGGGCAACAAAGCAAGCTTTGATGTGTAATTGACTGCTGGCTGCGCTGCACCTGCTGATTCAAAACGTGACTTGCTGATGAGAAATGGGAACTCTTTCATTTTGCATTTTGATCCATTTCTTTGAATTAGCCACTTCTGATTTTGATATTGAACAAGCATCACTGGAAATCAGTAGACAAGAAAATATTGTGCTCTTTTTCTTTTTGGTTCTATTATTTGCAATGCCCTTGTTTCGCAAAAAAAACCAGATCATACGCGATCCTCATTCAAAAATAATCAGAAAACTGTGAGCCTATCCTGGTAGCTTGCGTCTTTTCGATTAGAATCATTTTCTATTTGTTTGTTTTTTCATTCAATGCGCTATAGGCTTATAGAAGAACAAAAGAAAAACTGTTACTCTACATTGAACACGTACGGTAACCATACATCTTCATGATGTAGCTAAGCAGCCTCATAATTAGAAAAGAAAGCGTAAATAATCAGGTAAGGTCAGCTGCTACATGACTGCAGATCTTAAAATCGATTTGCAATCTATGGAGATGCTACTCATGCCCCCAGTAAATTTCGTGCTATAGGTCCCACCGAAATAGTGAAGATGACTGTTAACTCAGGCGAGCACATTCATCCTTGCTCACTCTCATTGCCTCGCTCCCCATCGCCATTATTCTCCTCATCGTGTCCTCGAACAGATCACTGCATCTCTGCGCGCCGTTGTGTCGTAGATAGGTATCTGCACCTACAACACCCTGTCTACTCGTCCACTCGCGCACACCGCACGTGCAGAGAAACATGTGCGAAAAGAGGTTGACATCCTGACTGCGTTCTCCGCGACCTTGGACTCCGATCCGAAATTTGGAGCTGTTTTTATTTGGTCTTAGGTTGAATGGTGCCAGCAAGCTCGTTCGAGCAAAGGTTCAACTCAGATTCCGCGTTTTTCACTCATCTAGTCATCTTTATGGTCTTCCAGCGTCCTTGGCCTCCATACTGGAATCCATTCATGATTTACCGCATCTAGCAAAACCGAGGCGCCATTTCTCTTCTTTTTTCAAAACAGAACTGTGACTTAGTGCCCAACTTTTCGTATATGGATGAGGAATAAATCAGATTTTCATTTGCGCGGTGAAGAATATCGATTGTTCAGAGCGAGTTATAATTTGCCGGAATCAAACTACAGATACCTCACAGCAGCAGTCGTTCTCTTGCTTGCCCCAAATTCTGGTTTTCGACGCTGCTACTCGTCTGATTTCCTAACGTTTGCTTGCATTTTTGAGTATGAATATGTTGAGATTCGAATTTGTTAACCTTAATTTTTTTGCATTTGAAAGGACCGAAAACTCGTCAAAGTTTGTTTTTTGCCGGCATATGACTGCTATATCACCTTAACCGAATATAGAGAATGTGAGATAAATCCTAGTAATTACGCGGGCCTAAAGTAATTGTGCGGAAATTCTGCAGTAGCAGTGGCATAAGCCCCTTGCCGGTAATCCCACCTGCGCTGCCGCGGTTCAGTTGAATGCATTAGATGAGTCGCATATGCAAATATCTCTTCCTGCAGTTACACACTATGTATAATAATGTTTGCAACATGCATTCGAATATGCAATGCGTGGAATCAATGATTTGGGTTGTGGTGAAGGCAGTGAGGTTTTTTGTTTGAAAAAAAAAACCGCTAAGTGAAACAGGAACAGTTTTACTCTCGAACACTTGCTATGCTTCGATTCCTTTAATCTCGACTTTTCGTAACACAACCAAGATGAATCCATAGGCACTCAGCATACTTATCAGCTTCTCCGTTTCAAAACATCACGTTCAGATGCCACGTTTTCGAAGCGGATGAAGGTAAATTAGTTGGGAAAATATGGCGGGTGCTTTTAACTACTGCTTTTACGTATCCTGACCTACTCTACTATACGTTATCCAGTCGCTGCACTTCCGTGTCTAAATATTTGTCTTGACTTCCGATAATCTCCCACTCAATTGAACCTTCTGCAATCCCTCGTCTCCTGCTACCAATTTAGCCTCACTTCACCGCAGTTCTACAGGTTAATCTCCGAATGTCGATCTTCTATTCACGAGAAGCAAGTGACACACCATTTCGCTTTCGCTACCACTGGGTTTCGTCGGCTTTGAGATCGTGTAAGCGAGACTTTCAAACAAAAAGATTCTCTTGTGGAATAACAGTTACTTTGCATGCAATGTATCCTGCAGGAGAGTATTTCTCAGCTTTTCCTTCTTTATCTGGGCCCAAAAACGCCCAGCTTCATTGCTATGCTTTATGGTCCTTGCAAATTCGCTGAAGTCAGTGCTTAATCATTTGGAATAATGATATGATGCTGTTGTGAAGAAAGTGGTCAAGGAGAACTACTAAAACGAACCATTAGGCTAGAAAATTGCACATCCGTAATCTCCCCCAGATTCAGGTGTGACACGATATGCTCTTTCCACTAGTGTTAGCAAAAATATGACTGTCAAACAAATATTGAAGACAAACAAACACAAATTATATTTCTGAACTTTAATTGTCAGAAATGCCAAAAGTCCGAAACTTCTGAATTTTCTTAATCGTTTGGGTTTATAGCCTACTCACTCTAACTAAAATAAATTCGTTCTGAACGAAGATTTCCACGAAGAGTTATGATTTTCGGTTTTCCATTTTCGAGCTTGGATACTGTTTAGAATAAAACTTCCGATATGGAAGATAAAATATGTACTACAATCTCTAGCAATAAAAAAATACTACACAAACAAAACGGTCTTCTGAGCGTGATTTTGAACGGCTTTTTCTTGAACTAACTCATGGTGCAAGACTTGCGTTCAAAATCCGACATAAGCCCATAGGCGGTTACTAAGATTGCAAAGCACGAATGAGTTCAATTCATTACTTTTTAGACGATGATGACGACAGTGTAGATGTATCACCGTCTGTACCTTCGACGATAAAGACACCTTCGACATCACCGACTTCATGGACGGCACCAGTTCAACAGGAGGCACCTAGAAAGAGTCTCTCAGCAAAGTATATAGAGGAGAAATCGAAAACTCCAAGCCCTGTGAGCAACGAAAAGTCATACGAAGTTCCATTCGTTGACATTGAGCCGTCAGATCAGATAGTAAATCATTACTAGCCAATAATTTGATATATGTATATGGACATATTCTGTATCTTTATATACTACTGCGCGATTTTTAGATCACTAGGCAAAATTTCGACACTGCACATCATCAAGCTATGACGCATTACCCGCATTTCGCGAAATCTCCTGAACTTCTCGGCGAACGCGTCTCTCGCCCAACGCTGAAGGTATCATGGTAACTATCAAAATCACTTTCACATATTTTTGCTCCAGAACAATGAAGAATCTTCTTCCGACAACGACGATGAAGAACATCATCCCCTTAGTGGATTGCCACCTGATCTTGATACGGTGGTAAGCTCGTGAATTTTCAGTCAAATAAAACTTCCCCGATGGCGTCCTCATATCTCGTCTCCAGATAATTGCTGGTGATGGCAACCCTGTTCGTCATTCCTTGTTAAGTTTGGTGATGGAAGAAGACATACCAGCTTTGATGGAGGCTATGAGCGAAAAAGTGAGTTAACTCATATGAGTGGCATAATCACAATGTAAACATTATTTCAGTACACTTGTGAATTCGAGGACCTCGATGAGTCTCGTCCATCCACTTCATCTATATTGCACGCTCCAGAGACTAGAAAAGAACGTAGGAAGGCTAGGCAGGTCTGCGACTGCCTCAATTACAGAGAAATCATTTTATGAGTATCGCATACTCCCTGCTTCTACGCATCCTTAAACTAGAATTACTTACTGTGGGAAAAATTTAGTAGATGTCATTTCGACATTGCAGGTATCTTCCATAAGATTCGAAGAGACAAAGCCCAAGGTTTACACTTACCTAGATGAGGGATCCGCCATAGACAAGAACAAATGGGAGGAGGGTGTTCATGTGGACTACGAAGTGAGATTATAATATTTTTCAGTTTTGACCTTTTTATGTGGAGTCCTGCTGCAGACTTACCAAAACATCATTGCTTCCGAGGTAGAGGAGTATAAGAAAAGCGTTGCTGAACTACAGAAATGGAAGGAGAATATCGCTGCTCAAGGTGACTCATTTTTACCATCAGTTCGTTGCCTGAAGTTCCTAAAAATCATGTGGTCATGTTTTCAGCAGCAGAAGTCGGATTAACACATGATGATGACAGTCTCCAAGTCAATGGTGTTACTTCTCGTTTTGACTTTTCGCCGATTCACAATGACAATAGCACCATGTGCGTATAGTTTCCTCTCGAATGTGAGATGTCATGATGTAATTTTCCCATGTCGCCTATGTGACCCTCTTATGTCTGACATTTACTTTGTTGTGATATTCTGGCGGTGTGTTAGCATGGTGTTATGGGCGTGACGTGAAAAATTGGAATTTTAGACCCATTAATTAAACGAAAGCTTCTTGGTGGCGCACATGCAATAGTTTGGACTGTTCCTTCTCACACACATCAAATCCGCGAGCGTTCATCCTCTCACCTGCTGTTCTTGTTTGTTCGTCCTTCTGCCCCATTTTGCTTAGTTCTCTTTTACCGACTTAGCTTAGCGATCGTCACTCAATCCACAAACAAATGTATCGTTCACTCAACCTCTGAACCTCACTGTGCTACCACCTTATCGATGCGAGCCTTTGATTCACTTACAAAAGATTGTAATACTGTCCCAGTCATTTCAGCTGTCTAACATCTGGTGATCTCATAACTTCCTTCTGAACACGACTGCTCATCGAAATTGATAGTTTCTGCCTTCAAATGTGTGGCGATGACAGCAGCTCATACATTTTCCTTTCATATGCTGGGGTTTTGGATGGATTTGTAGAGTGTAAGAGCGCTGCACTGACTAACGCTTTCATCATAGGTAACTAAATTTTAAGAAGGATTGTTCTGAGAATTCAGATAATTTCTTCATGTGCTTGGAGTCTGTGATTATGTGAGTATGTGCTTTGTATATGTGAATATTGTTCTCTTGTCAAACAAAGAAACAAGTGCTTTGCTATTTATTCACTTCTTTGTTATATGCTCTTTTCCATCTTAAAGAAAATATACAAATATAGTCGATCTATTCGCAATCCAATTTGTGAAGCGAAAGAATTGGTGATACCAAAGCAGTGATCGTACAGTACAACTTTGGATAAAAATGAAAATGTTCTGCTAGGTCTTTGTCCATAATCAATGCTCAACAACCCCAAATCTAAAATGTGTATCAAGTGTGACTTCTTGCTTTGTGGTAAAGTAGTTTTTCTACTCATGTAGAATTTTTTTTTGTTTGAAAAGAAGGCGCTTGAATACAGGGTGACCGAGGAGTATTGCCGCCTGGAAACTATTTTTCTCCCAGAAGCGCTTTTTGAAATTATTAGGCCATTCCGAAAGTAATTTCGCTTTTTTCAAACGGGCGCCACATTTGATAGAACAAAGGTTTTTGAAAGATCTTGGATGAATTCGATGCAGAATTTCATTCCCTTTCTAAGGATTATGAAATTGTTGCAAAACAGTCAATGAGCTTTCAGAAAATAGCCAAAATTTGCGACCCATGCTTTTTGAGATGGTCAAGTTTCACGATTTTTTAAAACTTCCAAATCAATCCTCAGAAGAAGTTCAGGTGACGATTCGATAGAGTAAACCTTATAGAATATAGCACTACTTTTGACTTTTTCTCATAGCTCGCCGTAATTTTTTAAAAGATTTTTTAACAAAACCATCGGATTTTGGCAGGCCCACATCGGCCACAATCGCATCAAACATCATAATTATTCGGAATTTGAGAATACCAAGATGGTACTATGAGTTAGCATTAAATTTATAAAGCAAGTGAGGGTTTACGGATTCGAAATATCAAATTTTGTGTTTTTCGGGTACAGCCTGAGGCTCGCTAAAAAAATGAGTTATGATGATTTATCCCCGGAAACTAAACAAATCGAAAACAAGAAACACCTGTTAGAAAGAGGAGAAAATGCTGCATCCATTGATGCGCGAGCTGCTCTTCTTTTGATGTTCTACGAGGATTTAGCTGCCTAAGTATGGAAATCGGTAGCATCAGTTAAAACTCTGTTAAAGATGTATGCCAAGATGTGAAAAGAGGAAAAAAGCAGTTCTGTATTCTATAAGGTTTACTCTATCGAATCGTCACTTGAACTTCTTCTAAGGATTGATATGAAAGTTTTAAAAAATCGTGAAACTTGACCATCTCAAAAAGCATGGATCGCAAATTTTGGTTATTTTCTGAAAGCTCATTGACTGTTTTGCAACAATTTCATAACCTTTAGAAAGAGAATGAAATTCTGCATCGAATGCATCCAAAGTCTCTTAAAAACCTTTGTTCTATCAAATGTGGCGAACGTTTGAAAAAAGCGAAATTACTTTCGGAATGACCTAATATTTCTTTGCAAAGGAAGGAAACATAATAGACAACATTATCTGTAGAAACTGTTGTAAATGTTTACCTTTGATCCTCACTTTTGACCGTCCTTCATTCGAAACACTAAAGCGAAAGCGCGCCGCAGATACTCTTGATCTAAATAGTCCCATGCTCCTATTTCCTCTGCAAAGGTCAGTGTGCTGTTTCAATGGTGAAATCTTATCAGGAAAAAACCACGTCTTTTACGCGTCACGCGTCGAAGGTGTGTAAATTTTCTCGCAGATCCCCAAAGCTACAGGCGTTTGATATTTCTAGAGCCTTTCGTGTTCCGCTTGGCAACACCCGTGCTGACTACCGTTGTACAAGAAAGTAACCACTTTTAGCACCATACACCTTCCTTCAAACTTCCGAGCACATGCAAATGTTCCTCGTAAGCTGGGGACCGTTTTTCTTTATTTCGCCCCAAAACACAGACAACTGACATTTTCTTTGCACAACATGCAGTGTATTTGAGAATTTTTTTGCACGAATATATTTCGAGAGTTGATGGATTTTCGAAATTACATATTTTGCTTGAGATCAAGTATCAGTAGAGAGTAGTAGTGAGATCAGTAGTAACAAGTAACAAACGAGAAATCCCCACCGGTTTTTGAATGTATCACGATACTGTACCGCAACTGTATCGACGTTTGGCTAATCTATATTTTATGTAAATTGCGTAACGTGTTCTAAGCACTGCACACTAGCTCACTGAATTACAGCTGATCAAAGTGCACATAACATTTATTGCTAAGGTGCGGTACATAAAAAAAAATAAACTAGCGGTGTGTTATGTAATAGTAATATCGAAAGGAAGGACCCCTTGTGTATAGTTGTTCAAAGCTTATTAGGATTAACTTGTGGATTTTATCATTTAGTTGAGAGAAGTTCCGTAGAGGTCAACAAGTGCTAGGAAGCTAAAAATGTGAGTGGAATGTGGGAATAAGCAGAAGAATTAGTGCGATGTGGCCGGTTAATGCAGATTGCGGAACATGGACGCGCCATCCGTTGTCCCAATGTACGCTGCAACAGAATCTTGAATCAGCCTGAAATATTACCAGATAGTTATTGGTAAATTTTGAGAAACGACTTCATTACTTTTGTCACCCTTTCATTCATGAATTGCATTCGAGGTTTCACGTGCATCCATTCATCATAGCGGAATTTGAGAGGTACGCGTAATGAACAGTCGTACACCTGGGATCCGCAATCCTCACAATTGGCAAAGTCTACAGAAGTGGCACATGTAATCTACCGGATCTTGCCGACATGTCCTTCTATTGTTATATTCATACCTGAAAAAAGCCAAAACTTCAGGATTTTTCTAGGGGAACATAAAGGAACAATGCTTTACTACAAACTAATCGAATCATCAAACGTCACCTCACAAAGAACTCCCAGTAAGCTTCCACGACGCTACTCTTCCACTCTACCCAGTTTTCCACATGGAGACCGGGGGTAGACATGTCGGCAAGATCCGGTAGATTATAGAACTGAAAACGAATGGAGGTGGTGTGTCAATAACCGAAAAATTCACCTCAGCTTCCCTCCGGAGAAGTCTGTGGGAAATGCAAAAATTTCTCCATCTCGCAGGTAGTTCAGTATCTCAAAGTAAACCCGTTTCAGTTGATCATGTTCAGGGAATGAAATTTATCTCATACTTTCTCGAAGTAAGTCGGACTTCGGTCCACGAACTATTCGTCCGCACTATTTCGCCAGCGATCCGCTACCATAGCGGAGAGCACCTTCATGAAGCTATCGTCGAAGGACTAGAACAGCGGAAAAACTCAGTGTTTTCTGATCTTGTGAGGGTGGTCACCGTGGTTTCGAAGATAGTTCCACCTACATTGATTTTCACACGCCCACCAATCTTTAACACTTTGTTCTCATCTACCTGGAAGTACTTCCATTACTGACAATTGTAGTAAGAAGCTGACTCCATAAAGCTTACCTCGGTCACCTCTACCATTCTCAGTATAGATACCCGTGACTTGTTGCAAATAAATGAGCTGCCAAAGCCACAGCACTTTAAAGGCAGCGTCCCACCAGACTGGGGGTACTGGCTCTTATAATAATGTAATAGTAGACCCCCCACCTAAGCGACGACTGAAGTTCGGAGCGAAAAAGGGGGTCTACCAAGCCTGAAATTCGCTCCAAGAGTGGGCCGAATCTTACGGTAGGCCCGGACGCCGCCCACACGGCAATATCTATTTGCAGGGTCAGAGTGCGTATAGCGCACACATCATGAGTGCAGGGACCCACAACGACTCTGCGTCTCAACCTTGCATGCATCTCGCAGTCGCCCGATCCTACCGTAAGATTCGGCCCACTTTCGGAGCAAATTTCAGGCTTGGTAGACCCCCTTTTTCGCTCCGAACCTCAGTCATCGCTTAGGTAGGGGGTCTACTATCACATCATTACGAGAGCCAGATACCCCAGTCTGGTGGGACACTGCCTTTAAGCGGGTCCCTGTGCGAGTTTAACATTGCGTAACCTCCAAATCTGCCTTGCTCGCAAATCCTGCAACGCACATCTAAATTTTGGGAAAGGGTACATAACTCATCGGGGTACTATGGTGCGATTACTATCCCGAGACGCGTGAACATGGGCTTGTAATGCCGTAAGATCGGGCAAGGCAGTCGTGACAGAGCGGACAGTATGTAGGTGCCTTTGACAGTCCTAATAGCTTACGTGAGCAAACGTCTGCTAGTGGAACATCAACAAGAGATCAAATTCGACGTTTCGGGTCTGCGCTTCGCTCCAACTTTACCTAATCTTGGCTCGTGGGGCACGTACATTTTCAACTGGCACCATACAGTAACCATCCAACACCATTTACGGGAACCAGCTCTAGCAGTAGGACCAATCTGCCAGCAATTTGAGTGAAAAAATTCATGGATAATTGGCCAAAACATATTTTGCGCACTCATCATCCTATCGGGAAGAAAGTGAACCACACCTTGAAATCTTGTGATTGCGCCTACACGAAAGGCTATTTTTCGGGAGAGAATGAGAAAGAATGTTTGTGCTGCTTTTCAGTGTTAAAGGCAGTGGGTCGGCAAAACACAACAACTCAAAATTTTAACGCGGTAAATTCCTTATTGCCCAAGTATGAAAATGGTGCAATCCCGGTTGCACAGCATGCCTTCCTTGCCAAGAAAATAGCTCTCAAACTTACACGCGCAGGCCATTCTCACACGCATCCGGACGAGTTGACAATTTCCTTCTCACCATTGGAAGCTGCCCGCCGCAACGTTATAAACATTGGGTCCTGCCACGATTTAGCATTGGCCTTGCTCCACTCGTCCAATATCAAAGGGAAGGGCATTAAAAAGCGCTAGTTTTCGGCGTTTTCAAGCTTTCAAAAGTGGATTTTCGGAATCATATTGAATAACCCCAGAAAAGTGAAAATTGGACTAGGTTGTAATTTGTCGAGCCACTGCGTTTGAATTGAGCTTAGAGATGGTTACAATATTTCAGCCTCTATTTTAACGCCAAAAATACTCATGCCTCTTCAAATAGATAAATTTGCTAATCAGATCTGGGTATCAAGTCAAGTTTGTAAGTGTTCTTAACGGTCATCACTTTTTTTTCTTTCTGCGACTAATGTCGTTCCATGTTACTATCCGGTATTGTTATTTCCGGGCATTTGTATAAATTTTGTTCTGAATAAGGTACATATTTGACTAAGGGTTTTGATATGGCGAACATCAAGCTCAATAACTCGGGGGTATTAGATGTTTAACAAAGCTCAGTGCGATAGCGGGTACAAGAGATTTCGTAAAATGGAGCTCACTCAGGCAAAACTTACAAGGGGGCACGTAGTTTAAGTGGCCGATCATTCTGCATTTCATTAGTGAGAGCATGGGACGCTGACTCCAGTTCTGCTTTCTCTATCTGCAGAGCCCCTTTGCAAAAGAAATTATGAGCATTTTCGAGGCGAAAAAATGGGCTAATGACTGCGATAAAATCAATCGTTACAGCCTTTCTACACGTCAAAGGGAGAAAGGGAAAGTACTGATTTATTAGAGAGAAGGAGTTTATTGCACGAAGTATCCAGGCACATGCCGCTGCTTCGTTTGAGGTCTAGAAGGCGCTGCTATGGAATAATTTGTTGTTTTTCGAATTTTAGCCTTGGTAGCAGCACACCTGACTTCGTTTTCAATGAATGAAAATTTGCTGCAAGGCAACTTGTTTCAGTGCATCCCACACAACGCTGCTTTTTTCATAGCGTAATTTATGGATGAGGATATTGTCGCTGCTCGAACGTCTGCGGAATCACCCCAGAATCGTAATGGAACAACGCTAAAACAATTTGCGTATTACTTCTCTTTTTGAAAGTTTGTATTATGTATGTTGTTTGCAGCTGTGTACAATTCTCCATTCAATAAGTAATTTAGGCGAACTAGAGACACACGTGGGAGACGCGTTTTAGCTGCGTCCGTACATTAGGATGTGAAGCGCTCGAGCTGCCGCATATCACTTGTAAGGTGCTTGTCGCGCTAGAGCGTTGTCTCGGGCAGCATTGTCCCGACACATAAGGCCTAAGACATACCTCACGCGTTTTTAGTCGCCGCGCGATTTGGCACTGCAACGACTCTCCACAGCTGGCCGTAAACGCACTTTGCTTGGGCCAGACTTGCTGTGTTTGTTACAATTTACGGAATCTACGCACCCATGCATCTGAGAGCCTCGCATGCTTAATCTCTAGACATCTGGCAAATCGCCAAGTCGCGAGGATGTGGCGATTTCGTTCGCGAGAGGTATGCCTTAAGCCTAATGCTGTCTCTGGATTTTGTCGCGAAGACGATTACTTGTGTCGCGCCGTCATTCCGCGCTTACACAACTTTGGACTGCGCGAGTCAACAGCGAATGTCTGATTTAGTCTCTGCGCAAAACCTTGCAAGTCGAGGTAAGTCGTCCGCTAAGTGCGGACTGGGGACAGGTGCTTGAACGCTGCCTTTAATGTCACGCAAGACCAGGGGCAGTCACAACATCCGACTGCATTATCTAAAGGCGCTTCAAAGAGGTTCCCGGGAATAAGATGGGATTCATAAAGTATTTTTTGTGATATTCCAAGCAGTTCGCGAGCTTGTAAACCAAGAGCGAGCTCATAGAGTGCTTGTTTGTTTCAGACTAACTGGCTTACCCGGCTCCGCTCGGCTTTAAAACGCTATAATGAAGCTCCCATAACTATCCCTGTACAACCTTTCCCTGTGTCCACTTCTACATACCAACTCCTACTCCCGATTCGCGCTTGTTAGTAATCAGCATGCTCGACACCATGTGCCAACTCCCACCCCCGTGGCTCAAAATTTGCAAGAAATCGATAAAATAGATAAAAATAATGGATAATTCTAAGAACTAATAACTTCGTAACCAGCATGCTCGACTACACCCTGTGCCAACTCCAAGCCCCGCAGGTCAAACTTTACAAAAAATCGATAAAAAGTAGCCTATTACACCTGCCCAGCCCCGATGTATACGTGTGCAAAGTGTCCGGATCGGTTAAGAAATAAAATTTTCTATTCAGAAAATACGTACAGACAGAAATACAGACATAGAGACATGCAGACAAACAGAGATTCAGCCTTACATATAAGACAGTTTGCGTGCCTACGTCTTTGCCTACAAGTGCAAGACTTCGATGCTGAACACCCACACGGACTGCTGCGTGCAGTGCGAGAAGGTAAACATGTACACCACACTATTAGTATAGGGCATACCAGCCACCATCAGTCGTGGGTACCCAGGAGATGAGGCAGCGGGCGCGCAACGCGAGCGAAGGAGATTGCACCCGCTCAGGGATTCGCGCCACGCGAGCGGTCCTCCTGTAAGGGCTAGCGTACAAGCGGTCGACATAAGCCTAAAGCTTCCGTGCGTGCGGCAAACAGCTGAAGCGCCGTCCTAGCGGCAAGCAATGTTACCGTGCAAACGGCCTGCAATACAAGAGCTCGAGCGAGCGGCCAGCAATGCGTCCGTCTTATCGGTCGGCAATACCTGCTGCCGTGCAAGCGGCCGACAGTGACCTCTATCTTCTGCTCACTATTTTCACACATTGTGAGCTCAAACAGTACCTGCGTGCGATACGACGCAGCGTTTAGGGTGGCTAAGCGTTGACATATCTTGTTATCAACATTCTCCTTCCCCAGCAAGGCTGGAATGAACCTGTGTGAAGCCACAGTTATCAAGAGTGATGGTATGGGCCTCACCATGGAAAGTTTGGCCACTGCTGCAGGCATCGCTCGATGTTCTCAGAATGTAAAAAGGACTAACATATACAAGAACAATGGTCAGGATCTTATATATAAAGCTGAATGTCTGTTTGTCTGTCTGTCTGTCTGTCTGTCTGTCTGTCTGTCTGTCTGTGTGTACGTATGTTCCGAATAGAAAATTCCATTTCTTAACCGATCGGGACCAAACTTAGCACACATACACTTCGGGCCCCGGCGGGTGTCATAGGCTACTTTTCGTTATCGATCGATGTCGATTTTATCAATTTTTTGCAAAATTTGAGCTAGGGGGCTGGAATTTGGCAGAGGGGTGTAATCGAGCATGCTGATCACCCCCACGGGGGATATAACTGAGTTGCACTTCTCCAACAGACGCGTCGGATGAGGATGCAGCTGTATTGCCAACGGCCAAGTCTATCTCAATGTTATAGACAACATTAAGAACATGGATGGGGAGGTGTGAACAATAACATTGTAATATGACTATTACTAAAGCTTCCACGAATATATCAACCAAACATTGTCAGCCTCTGTTTACTACCACGGAAGAAGTAGAAGCAAAAAATCAGCATTGAACAGGTATTTGTGTACTTTCCTTTTTTTGGAATTTCAGAGCTGTGCAAAGAACTATATGGGGAGGGTATATGAACACTATTCCCATAAAGCTGCGGTTGTACAAGGATGGGAGTCCTTGAGCTCAAGAATCACAAATGCATATTTACATGTCTTAGGAAATTGTTACTGTGCTGAACCCAATTTTCACCCATCACATTTTCATGGCCTTGTTTAGCGTGCGGTTGAAAACGGTCTCTTTTGATCGGAGACGGAATACATAAGCTCAACCGCAGTAAGCATGGCTAGAGGATGGAAGAAGGACAAGTTTACACGGTTCGTGTAGGGTGTCAGGGGAGTTGGAGGTGTAGAGATGATGACTTACTAGTGTTTTACGATGCTTATAACTACAGTGTCCTACGATGCTTATAACAGACTTTTAATGTTCGCTATAATAGGGAACAAGGGCGAGCAGGACTACATCGTGTGAAAAAAATTCGAGGAGTTTTTAAGCGCTGCCGATCCGGAGTCTTCAGAGCCAGAAGTCCGCGGTGGACTTAAGCTGGTCTATATCCTCCGTTTTCACAAAGTGGACTACATTCGAATAGCCCTTTTTGAACAGCAATAAATGTGTCGAAAAGAACATTTCAGTAGTTCCGTTGAGGGCTGTTCTGACAACAAGCCAAGCTTTGTTGTGAGGAAGAAACAGCCTTGGGATCTTTTACTTCTTGGAGAGTGAAGGAGGGAACAGACGCTCGCTCCGCCGGTGAAAGACCATGAAAGGGCTCCCGTTACTTGCACAAGACTGCCTTGGCTTTGTGAAAGCCTGGAGAAGGTCGCTCATAAGGGATCATCCTGCGTACCGAGCATGCGAAAAATTCTGCGTTATTTGCACCAAACGTAATTCCTTCAAAGGGATGTGACGCAAGTACCTGGTCCACGAGCAGAGGACCACTAACACTGCTGAAAATTACCTATAAGTATCTCTCTGTTTGAACTCAGCAAATCTATTCTTAATACAGAAGGTAAAGAAGGATTACCGGCAAAAAGTACCCTGGACACATTTGATACTTATTTTGATGCCTCACACCAGAGGCCAAAGCAACATTTATCAGGATGCTGAAGAACGGGATCGTGTTCAATGAGGGAAGATGGCTTGTGCCATAGCTCTAAGAAAAGGGGTGTAGGGCGTTAGGCTACAAACCCGATTTTTTGGACTTCAAATAACTCCCCCTGTAAAACGTCTCCTCCGCCAAAAACAGGGGGTGGGGGTCGGGCCGATACATTACTCGACGCCATCAAAAAAATTGCACATAGTTTTGACTTACGGGCTTTACGTTGATTGCGTTTTGCACGTTTTGTCGCCTAACGCTTGCCTTCCACGGAAGTGTTGCTTTGTTTACGCTGTTATCGGTATCACTCCAGCAAAAACGTTTGTGGTCAAAAGATCGGTTCAATATCAAACTGCTTTCCCTATATTGCAACAAGCAATGTCCCGAGTGGTTTCCCTTCACCAGAACACATGAAAACTAATCAAACCTGCACAGTTCGGAATGAGATTAGCCAGCGGGCGAGGCAAAGGGCGGAATCGTCTAAGGCCTAAGGCATACCTTTCGCGATTTCGCGAAATCGCCACATCCTCGCGACTTGGCGATTTGCCAGATGTCTGCAGAATAAACATGCGCGGGTCTTAGATGCACGGGCGCGTAGATTCCTTAATTTGTAACAAACCCAGCCAGTCTGGTTCAAGCAAAATGCGTTTACGACCAGTTACGAAGAGTCGTTGCAGTGTTAGATCTCGCAGCGACTGAAATCGCGTGAGGTATGCCTTAGGCCTAAGAGGTGCGAGGTGATCGGCTAGACTTTGAGAACCCTTGGGCCATCTATTTTACCCTTACGGTAACGTTCGTGAATACGGTCCAATCGCTTTCTGGGTAAAATCTACCCAAAGGTATATTTTATTCCTGAGGTTAAGCATGGCTTGGGCTTTGTGATTACGGTTGAACGCTCTTCGTGGTGAAACTTACCCTCAAGGGTAGATTTCACCCACCAGGTCTGTTGATTAGTACGGCCACGTCACTTAATTTGGAATTTAGCACGTTGGCGACCGTGTGCATCCGCGCGTATGCATGCCCTGACCACCTTTTAGCACTTTCGTGCATCAATTTATCATGTGTTAATGAAAAGTTCTCAGGTAACCTCTATGCAGTGATAACACTGGTGGCCTGTTTGTCATATACACACGGCATTGCGGTAGCTGTTAAACAGTCTAAACCGCAGGCGTAGATCATCAGTTCATTTTGATGTGGTCTAAAATGGCTCGATTGTCAACGTGTTAGTAAAATGCGCAAGTACCGCTCATTATGTAGTCAATAGTCGGCTAAGCAGGAAATGGTTACAACTCAACCCAGCTATACCAAACAAGCTATATATCATCGGACTCGCGTTGAAACGCTGACTTCAAATATATGTTTATCTGTTGAACGACTATCAGGAAGGAGTTATAGACAATTAAATGTGTGATTTGTCAAGTGTTTTGTGAGCCATGTTTCACGAAGGATCTTTGATGAATGTGCTTCTTTCTTATAATGAGATATTAAACACGTGTTTGAAATCAGTGTTTCAAGACGAGTCCGATGATATACAGCCTGTTTGAAATGGCTGGGTGAAGTTCTGAACATTTGCTTCTAAGCAATACTGTTAACCTCGAATCTCATCGATTTTTTCGTGAAATTTTCTTCGAGAGATTGAGAAGACCCACTTATTCCCTCTCTCTGAGGTGTATGATCTTCACAGCATTAGGACGACAAAGGAAGTTTTGTTTTGCGGTCTTTCAAGATACGGAATCACAGAACGGAGAGAACTTTATGAAAACGGAAGTCAGAAAAATAATTAGAAAGGGGCTTTCAGAAAAATCAAGCAACGTTCTTGAAAAGGATTTCTTTATCCAAAACCAGGAGTTCAAAAAAGGTACAGAAAACGGGTAGGCTTATTGAAATAACCCAATACTTCCTCTGTGGACTACATTATATTGAGGATGTGTGGTGGCCATTTTCATACGATTGGTAGTCCAAATGAACATTGTGACATTTCAAAATCCTACATTTCAGCGCTACATTCATTCTAGTGAAATCTCAGTTTATAAAGCCGTGATTAGGTTGCAGTTACAGTTCAATTTTACAACTAGGTGAACAGTGACGTGACCATTACGATTGTGTCAACAAAGTTTTTTTTTCATATTACAATGAACAAGCGAATCCGCAGCACTTTGTTGGAGAATGAATCCGTCTCACATTTTGAAACTTTTCAATTTGTTTCCACTCCAGGCCCTATTTAGAAACAATTGATAAAATATAACTGAGTGCTTGAATAGATGTACACTAGATTACAGCGAATATACGATGGCAGTAAGAGTAGCCACGCTCCATAGGAACTTTCTTTTGTTGTTCTTCAATGAATTGGAGATTACAACAAAATTTCAACAAAAGAAGGTAGGCGCTGAATTCTTCACATATTTGTTTGAAATTTGGAAGCAAAAACTTCTGTAATCATTTCATTTGAAGGAGTCGTACTATCTATTACTCATGTCCACATTTGATAACTTGTGCAGACCACCTTCAAAATTTCCGCTACCCCTCTCAAAGGAGATGAGGGAGGGAGGAGATGATCATTCTATCAAAAGTTCTTACACAGCTTGAAGATCCTAATCGAAACAACAAAAATGTCGAAGTGTCGAATAAAAAAAGCAAGAGTCATGACTAGTTGCGGAAACATACGACCAGCGCAAAATTAGCGTAACAATAGCTGAAAAAAGTAGATCGCAAGACCATGATTGGATTAAATCAGCCGTGAAGTGACCGAGATTTGTTTGAAAAAAATATCGACATAAACTCGAAACAAGAGGAAATTATAACTTTTTTCTATGCATTACTCATGGACCAATGTAATGGAAAGTGGAGGTTTGTTACTACTCTTTTCAGAATTTGGAAGGTTTTATTTAAGGAAATTTCGAGGAATGTTCAAAATGACAATTCTTTTTCTTTTCCTCAACTTAGTTGCAAGCGAAAAATGTCTTCCATTAACTCCTTCAACTCGTTCAACTGAGAGATTCGAATCTCTGCGCGCGTTTTTTTTTACCTTGAAATTTGCAAGGTATCCGTCCAACCCCTACAATCTGGGATACGACACCATGTTCGTGGCTTAAGCAGGGGTGTAGTGCCGTTGTCCTTGTGCTCCTTCTGGTTTTCGATCGCAATCTTTCACTGCCGTCATACCGAAGACCCCTCGTTGACCACATAAGGCGAACGACTTCGTTCCGAACGAACTTCTATTGCTTAACTCATAGCTCTATGATTACTATTCTAATTCTAATCTGCTATGCACTTTGTGCAGGGACAGTTTTCGGTGGGTGTAGTTCAGTTGTTTTTCAGGTGGTTGTTCTTACAGTAATCCGAGGTTTGAGGGCTCATGATTTTCATTTAATTTTCCAATGGTTATTTTGGTCTCTTGTCTTTTTTACTTCTGTAGTACTTTTCTGGAAATTGCTCTAAATTTCTACTTTTTTCTACATGAAGCTTAGCTTCATCAACGTCTATAAGACGTACACGGTGATGATTGCCAAAATGCATGAAACAGAATGAGAAATATCGTCGATGTATTTTGATATCTCAACGATTATATAGCTTATATGCTACGTCAAATACCTTCCCATCGCCACAAACAATTTTGCAGATTTCAAATGCACATGCAGCTTATGCCCTTTCATCTATTTCTGTCTCTCAAACTTTGTATATTCTTGGACTGATGAAGTCTGCCGATAAGCAAGACAGAGTCAGCCAACCAATAAGGCTAACAAAGGGCTGAGACTGATCTCCAGCGTAACTCTACGAGATATCATTGATCGCAAACAATCGCCAGCCTTTTTGACAATTTTTTGCTACTTTTCGATTTTTCATACAAAGTAAACTTCCACTGACAGTTTGACTGACCGAGAAGCAGAAAAACTCATAATGCCGTGGCATCCCTACGAGTAGCCTTTCTTACCTCTTCATCAACGGGGCCAAAAAGTATTTATTCGAAACTGCAATTGAATTTTCTTATAGTTTCATTTTGTCAACTTTTTGCTTTTCTTCACGCAAGTTTTCAACATGTCAACTGTTTTGTGTAGATGTAGTTCTCTGGAGACCTTGTAAATCGTTGTCCTGTATTCCCCGAAAATTGGCGAAATGGGCAACCTCTCCAGAGGTTACAACGTTTTCACACAATGAGTACGCTTGACCTAAAAAAATTTGTTCTTTTGTGCGCTTATTCTGTAGTCCAAGAACTCCCTTGAGTATTTAAAGCATATTTTGACTTGCGCAGTGCAAAAAACACCCATTTTCGACTTATACTCTTCTAGTTATCGGAATATAAAAAACTCTAAGGAACTACACTCTATCTTGTAGAATTGAAAAGATTTGAGAACTGCTGAATAATTGCTAGCCAAAGTCAGCTCAAAGACTGTTTGTCTCAGCAACTTTGTGATATATCTAGCCAAAAAAGTTGTGGACCCCTTTTCTCAAATGTTTTTACGGATGGATGACATAGGCAATCGGGACTCGAAATATTGCAAGAGTGTGATACTTTGCAACAAGAGTTTGATTCTAACGAGGTACGAACCGAGGATATGAGGTTCATACCAGGATAAATGTGTGCTAGGTAAAGGCTACTGCATGACGAAGGCGCAGAAGCAGTATTAGTTGAGCGGGCGCGAGCGCGACGCGCGCGCATCTTCGCCGTTGTGAGTACTGCGTCTCATGCGCTCTGCGATTAATAGAGCCGCGTTCGGGTCCGAAGTTATTGCATCTTCGTCATGCAGCAACCTATACTTCTTAGAGTCGAAAAAGAGCACTTTTGCGAAATCTTTAATATCTTGTTATTATAAATCGTTGTTAAAGTGAGACAACATCATGCTAATAGCCGTCTCTGACTAGCACGTTTCACTAGCGGCGTTTAGCAGTTTTTTCTCGCTAAGAACGTAGCGACTTTCTTTATCGCGATAGCACACCGACTCATACATCAGTTTTGTTGCGAGTCGTCACCCGCAATCGGTTTTTTATCCCAGCGTTCGAATCTACAATAGTATTTTTTTGAACATAGAAGCATATCAAATGTTTGAACATCGAAGAATGTTAAATGATTCAACATACTTGTACTAACTCAAAAATCTATCAGTAACAGATGACTAACTTATTGTAGTAAAAAGTACTAGCAATATAAGCAAACGTCTATAATCTATCTCGTTAATACTGTCATAGCATACTCATTAGAACATTTGGGTTGGCACAAAAGCCGTAGGGCACCGTTTTCTCTGAGCTACCTTTTTAGGAGTTTGCTTGAAATTGATTTCTTGAGCAGAGCAATTGTCTTTGTAGTAGCCTAGGGGATTCCCAGAAAAACATATTGTCAAAGGTTTGAGGGAAATGCAATTCTACGGATGCGATTCTTTTGAGTTTTGCACACCATAATCCGGAAATGCTACAAAAAATCCAAGATAGTCACTGTTATAATCTTGAAAATGTACTGAAATGTGCAAAGTTCTGTTGTTCCGAATTTCAATGTAATGCTTCCAATTCGTGGCTATGAACTCTGAAAAAAAAGCGTCAGCTTTTAACTTGTTTTTTGCTTCCCTTGACAGCTTGTTCATAAAGTCGCTCAGGTGCTGTGTTTGCAAAATCGACTCCCAGCAAATTCATTGCAAGTCTTTCACAGTTCTAATCTTTATAAAATAATTATACATCACAACTTTGAGAAGAAATTTTCAAGCATTCAGAGCTGCTCTAAATTATATGTAGGTGCAAAGTACTCTTTGAGTTTCAAGTAGACTGACGGCGAAGTAATCGCACGAAAATCATGCAGAAGCCCTAAATGATGTTGATTAAGAAACTGAAAACCTCTAAGTACTAATTAATATGATTGCTATATCTGGCTACTTTTTGATTTCTCCTCAAAATCTGCGTTAAATATTCTGACAGCATTGAGATTGGAGCTAAGAATTGTTAATCAGAATTTGGTGTGATATACTGTCAAGAGAAATGTATATTGCATAGCATACATAGCTGCCAGGGGTGGAACAGAAGCTTTGATAGTTTCACTTCAAGTTTTTTTGTTCTCTAAGAGTATAAGAACAGAAATTATTAGAAAGTGTGGTATTTATTACAATTTTTTCCGAATACTCTTTTTCATCTTGGAGTTGAGTCTAAATTGCACGATAAGTTGATCTCTTTTTGGGGTAGCCATATGAGTATACGTGTTGACAAAACTTTACGAATAAACAATTTTGATGAACTTCAGCGTGTGCTGCTCATCAACGTGTAGAACCAACATGATGCTTGGACCTAAATCATTCCAAATTTGTAAGAAAACTTTCTTGTTTACAGGAGTCGGTCCACCAGGAGTGCAACCTCCGCCTTCCTTCAAGGCGGAGGACTGGTATCCCAGTAATCTTCCTACTGTCAAACCACCTCGAAGATCGAAAGGACTTGAGACAACTCAAATTCCAGTGTCGGACATTACGACAGTGAACGGAAATGGCATCGTTCCCTCTTCCTTCACAAGTGCTTCTCCATCAACGGGTGATGGTACTACAACAACACAGTTACCAGAGTTGACGACTGCGACAGCTTTAATGACTGTGATCGACAATGATGAGACCGTGAAAGATCCAGCAAACGGAACAAATCTCGTTTCCGAGGACGTTGTCTTGGAAAGTTCGACGGAGGCGGAAGAGGGAATAAGCAGCTCTGCGGAAGTGCCACCCTCTTTAGAAGAAGAATCCACGACTTTTGTGAGCAGTAGTACTACGGTCAAGCGTGGCGCGGACGATGATTCACGCAGTTCCAAAATCAAAAGCGAATTCAAGAACAATAAAGTGAGCTCGGTAAGGGTTGTGGCTTCGCTTCAAAAAGTATATGATTTCGTATGTTCTCGAAACTTTTGCCTTTAAGGATGTGACAACGCTATCGCCTGACCATGAGGAAACAACAGCTCCAGGGATAATGGGTGGATATTTGATCTATCAGGATGGATGACCGTAGATTTAGCATTGATTGTCTTGCATTTTTTAGGCTGCACGGACATATTTTTCGTGCTGGATTCGAGCGGCAATGTCTTGGAGCAGTACGAGAATCAAAAGCTGCTGATTGGCGATATTTTGATTGAATTAGGAGAAGCAGAGCGTCAGGTATAGGTTAGCATTGCTTCTGCTCACCAATCATCTTATGCAATATGCAGTAACACAGAAAAAGTCTTATAAGCTATTTCTGGATACTCAAATATGCACTGGCTTGGCTTGAAAACTATCTTTTCAAATTTCTATTTATTTGACAAGTTTGTCATGAGTGGAATGCAGGTGTTTTGCCGTTTCACTGGAAATCATACACCCAGCAAAACAATGGCCCTTCAATTTTCGAAGAATCTTATAATTCACATTAAAACGAAGCTTTTCTTCAACTAACGTAAAAAGAACTACTTTCTACTAAAACTTCCACTTTCCAATCATGCCAGAGGGCTCAAAATTAAGTAATTGCTCTACGATGTGAATCGACAATTTCTCTACAACTTCTGCTCTTCTTCTCCCTCCCTTCTTTCTTTTCTTCTACCTCTGTTGGCGATGAACTTTCAAGGTAGTTTCTACCATAGTTTTGTACAAATTGGCACGTGCTGACCTTACTAAAGTTTGATGCGCACGCTGCAAAAAAACCTAATAGCATAGCCATTTCATTGTCGCCGAATAGATTTTCGATCCTCTTTTTGTGCACTGGTGAGGAAGGATACAATTAGGGTTTGCTATGGTGTTCGCTTACAACTATCATATACAGAGTGTCCTAAAAAATGTGCACACTGTTTGATTTGTTGATAACTCTCCTGTTTCAATGTCTTTTGTCAATCTTCGCGTACCGTTTTGAAGAGCTGACTTAAATTCAAATTTACAGTATAAAACGAATCTCTGATCGGGCACGGCACAGATGGCTTACTAAACAAGCTGGATATCGTTTTTTGGAGTAAAAAGCAAAGAGGATATCGTTTTTGCGGAATTAGCATACCGCTGTCTTTCAATATGGGGTCCACGTGCCGGCGGCAAGCTCTCCTAAACAAAAAAAGGGCTAGTTTACAGCGAAGTGGAAATAAAATGACACCAAAATTGGTGTGTAGATGGGCAATGTGGGGTTAGGACTATATATGAAAAGTATGGAGAAATTATTTGAACTGAAAGCGTGCCCAACTTTTTTCGAAGTTAGGTGGCTTTCAAGCCACCTGGAAGCCACCTGAGGTGGCTTGGGAAAGAAAAAGTATAAATTTTTTCCTCCCCGCACAATTTCGTTGCCTTCTTCACATAAATTTCATCTACATCCTAAACCCAACAAGCTGATTCCTTAATCGCCTTAAACCCCTTCTTCCCCGCTTAGTTAAAGCCACTCAAAAATTTTGAATAGCGGCGTCAACGCTGCTCCAGGGCGTAGTAGTGCTGCGCGCTGGATACATTATGCCGCATCCAAAGAATACGAATACATCGCATTTTGATTCTTCTCTGGCGTTTTTTTTTGTTTTGCTTTGTTCCTTTCTTTTCATGTGTTTTTTCTCCAAATCTCACGGCGGATGCCACTTTCAATGTAAAGTCAAAAGGGACTTCGTTTTTTGCAATTTCACGAAGCCATCTCGTGCCGAGCCCTGACTTGGGGGGAGCTTTGAAGAGAGTTTTAAGCTGTTAGGAGTCGCATTTTGCCTCAAAAAGGAGACCAAGCAAGCCAACAACTCTTATGTTAGGCTAACGAGAGTCGCTAATTTTTAGTATGAAAATCGCAAGTTATAGTATGCTTTCTTCAACATTTATTTTAGGAAGACCGAAGCTCCCTTTCCAATGTTAATTAATCAGAAATTTCATTGCGCCACTGAAAAAGCCTAGAAAACTTGTATTGTGCAATAAGATCAACATGGTGAAAAATCTGATACGCAATTTCTCAGTTTTTTTCTGGAAATTTTTCATGAAAACCCCTTTTTAACCATGGCTCTGTATGCTGATAGTTCTTACCGTAATACAATAACGAAGAGGGGTCGGAGACTCGCTTCCTACTATAAACCTAAGTTGAAGCCAGCCCTACAGATGGTATCTGAAGACTTGCGAAAGACCTCAAAACAAGAGAGTTATAAACCAAACAATGTGCACATTTTTAGGACACCCATTTCAACAGATCGCAAAAAAACTACTTATTTTAGGCTTTGAATCTGAAACGAAAGCTTTTTTTTATAAAATGACTTGCCTAGTTGAGGGCTGTATGGTAAAGTGCGAGGCTGGGGTAATTATATGACGTTCATATTTTTGTGCAATTTTGGATTCAAACGTTTTCTGTATTATTCTTGGCAATTGTTTAACTGCGCTATCGCAGGGCTCAAATCTCCGAACTACTTTCTTATCAACACTGATGCTCCCAAAAGTACATAAGATATCTAAGAGATAAGAACGAAGTGAAAAAACTTTTGAAAATGAAGAAGGAAAAGAAGGCTTGAGTGCCATCACAGAATCTTTTCACTGTAACTCATGTCTAAGATGGAAATGATTCTTTTGGATTGCTCTTTGTTCCCTCATGCATGTCAAATATGATGGAACTTTGCAGTTTCTGCGGCTTTCCTGAAAAAGATGAAGAAAGTGTAACAAGACTTGTGTAACGAAATGTTAGTGGCTCTAGTCATCAATTTACGGATGTTTCCTGACGCATAAGCCCTGGATCCGACCACGCAGCCAAGCATCATGCTTCATCAGATTATGATTGAGTATGACCGAAGCATAGGAGAATATCTTTAGATCTATATACGTAAGCACGACACCTATTACGCGAACCGGCTATAACTCACGAGCGAATCTCATAACGCTTTCGATTGCGTGTCTTTGACATATGTGCCAAACGAGGGTATTTACGACTAGTTGATTCAGGAAGCAATAGATACAGAATGATAGAAAAGATTGACGCCTAAGTACTTTATTTTTTCTTCCAATAACAAATCTTGATACTGATTTTTTCTCGCAGATGAAGAAAATATAGTAGGCCAAATAATTTATAGAAGATCGAAATGTGCATCTTCAGCTCTCATGCATGCTTTTGCTCTTGCGAGTTCTCTGCAAAGGCCAAATACACTGTTGACTTTTTTGCTTCCTGAATTCTCCTCTAAGTAACACCAAACAGCAAAGTCAAGTTGGTTGAGGTCGGGACTGTTTGGGGGGGGGGGGCATTGATCTTTCGTCAGATGGCCTGGCACAGTAGCGTCCAAAAAGGGCAGTGGTGGTCGCAGCGTGCCTTTTGCAGCGTGCGCAGGAGCGCAGTCTGCTGAAATATCCATTCTGCGTTTTCGCTTATTTCGCGCTTATTTTTTTATTTTTTTATTTTTTGCTTTTTCATGGCGCACTCCCTTCGGATAAAGCATTCGCGTGAACATTCCTTCTTATAGCGTTTTCCAACTTGGGCTGAGCAGTAGCTGCATTTTGGTCGTTGTGAGCTATTTCAATGTAGAGATTTCCTCATCAGAAAACATCACGTCTTCTACGCGGCACCTCTCGAAGACGTGTGAAATTTTCTTCCAAAGTCTCAGCTTAGCGTTATCTGATAATGTCCAAAGGGTATATAACAACAGTTTGAACAGTCTGACAAGAAATACACAGGCTTTTTGCAATAGAGTTCAAACTAACTCCGTTGTTTCGAGTAAGTCGTTCCTTGATGCTCGCATTCTACGATGTTGACCGAGGAAGGACGCCTGATGGTTACTTCACGTCGACATTCCACTGATCACCACTGCCTGGTGATCCTATGCACCTCATGGGACATACAAGCGAGCTAAAATCAACGCAACAAAACGCGCCAATACTTTCCACCCAGCCTATATCAGTGATTCAGAGTATAAGATCCTAGGTAAAATACCAAAGATTGTAGCTACTCCATTTTCTCGTAACTTCTCTCTAATTGAGTATTATTTGCCATCAGTTCAGTAGAAAGAAGCCACCTTGATAATTTGCTAGAGACAAATTCCGGAGATAGAGTTTCAAAGATGAGGAAGATCCCATGAGTTTCGATCATTTTAAATGTTCCTCAGAAACCTGTAACTTAATTCTGTTTTCACACGTTTCATATATAAATGTGCATACTTTGTGCTGATTGTGTTCTCGTGAAGAATTATAATTTTCTAAATATAATGTTGCGGATTTTTGGCATCTGCACTCTTTTCAGAAGGAGATGCCAAGAACTTTACTTCCTCCTGCAGACGCTACTATAGTGTGGACTCTGGCCAGCGTTCCAATCAGGGTCAAGCGTGTTGATGCGATCCGGGACCCTCATTTACAACCCCCCCCCCCCCTTGAAGGTACCCATCCGTACGACCCCCCGCCCCCTTACCTCTCCCCCCACCCTCCCCCATTTACCCCCCTTACTTCCCCGCCCACATTCCTCGCGCTAACCTGCATAAACGAATGTCAATCTCAAAAAACACCTGCGTGAGAACTTCAGTGAGGTTTCGGAAGCAGAATTTTTAGGCCAGTGGGTGCGTCCAGCATCTGTAGCACACATACACACCTTCAATAATGTTTGAGAATCTGCAAGATTTTTTTTTTGAATTTTCAGGCATACTTCAGACCAGCAAATTCGATTCCCGTAGGCGACACAAATTTTTGCACGGTGAAAAAAATGACATTCTTGAACCACAGAAGAAGTTTTTGACTAAGAAGCTTACTTCCTACCTTACTCACAGTTTTTCCCGCGAAAAAAAACCGCTTGAGCGCCGTCCAGAACGACGTCAAAAACGTGCATGAGCACGGTAGTTTGAAAATTCGTAACTAAGGCCAGGAAAAGACTGACAGGCTGCAAAGCACAGGTTCTGTAGTATTGTGACCATACTATCCATAGAAAAAGTTTCAGCTCTTGAGGAGCAGTAAGCTCGAAAATATTTAGATGCGACTCTCGCAAATTTAGATGCGATCCTAAAAAGCAAAAACTGGGATTTTTGAGCTTAAAATTTTGTAACTTACGAGAGAAGTTATAAAACAGCCTGCAATTTTTATGTGGGAAAGTAGGAGATTGGCCTCATATTACAGCAGAATTGCAGCCAACAAGCTTCGATAGCTCCGAAGAAATTTAGATGCGACCCAGATACGACCCCCTTTTCCTGATTTTTTGCTACCATACATAAAATTACAAGAAAATCCACAGTTGACAAAATAACACCAAATTTTGCACTGATGTAGCGGAGCATCTTCGAACTACAGATAAATCATATGGGCCCGTGAAAAACATTACAAAAAGATTTAGAAATTTATGATGGTCACAGCTGGTGAAGATATTCGCTTTTGTCGAGTGTGTGAGACTTCAGGAGGGCTTCAGAAGCAAGATTTCTAAAGCAATCGGTACATTTAGCAATTTTATCAAATCATACAACCTTCAAAAGTGTTTTGAGCTCTTGTAAATGTTTTTTTTTGAGAATTTCTACAGATTTTTTACCTTTTTTATTCTGATTTCCACTTTTTTATAGATTTACTAGCTGGCTTACCCGGCTCCGCCGTATCCGGACCAAACTTGGCACACATACACTTCGGGCCCCGGCGGGTGTCACAGTCCACTTTTCGTTATCGATCGATGTCGATTTTACCGATTTTTATCGATTTTTTGCAGAGTTCACCTACAAGGCTAGGAGTTGGCACAGGGGGGGAAGTGAGCATGGGGATTCCGAATATAATATTAGTTTTCAGGATCGTCCATTACTTTTATCGATTTTATCGATTTTTTTGTAAAGTTTGACCTGCGGGGCTGGGAGTTTGCACAGGGGGTAATCGAGCATGCAGATTACGAATACAATATTAGTTTTCAAGATCGTCCATTACTTTTATCGATTTTATCGATTTTTTGAAAATTTGAGCTAGGGGGCTGGAATTTGGCACAGGGGTGTAATCGAGCATGCTGATCACCCCCCTTGGGGATGATCAGCATACTCGATTACCCCCCTGTGCCAACTCCCAGCCCCCTAGCTCAAACTTTGTAAAAAAATCGATAAAATCGATAAAAGTAATCGATAATCCTGAAAACCAATATTGTATTCGGAATCCCCATGCTCGATTACCCCCCTGTGCCAACTCCCAGCCCCGTAGCTCAAACTTTGCAAAAAAATCGATAAAATCGATAAAAGTAATCGATAATCCTGAAAACCAATATTGCGTTCGGAATCCCCATGCTCGATTACCCCCCTGTGCCAAATCCCAGCCCCCTAGGTGAACTCAGCAAAAAAATCGATAAAAATCGATAAAATCGATATCGATCGATGACGAAAAGTAGCCTATGACACCCGCCGGGGCCCGTAGTGTATGTGTGCCAAGCTTGGTCCGGATCGGTTCAGAAATGGAATTTTCTATTCGGAACATACGTACAGACATACATACAGACAGACAAACAGACATTCAGCTTTATATATAAGATTGTAAAGAACATAACTAATTATCTGATTTTTGATTCTCTTTTAAGCTTAGGGTATTTTAGCCTAACTACCTTCTCTTACGACCCCCCCCCCCCACCTCAGATACCCTCTTTACGACCCCCCGTTGCGACAGTCGCATCACAAGCTTGACCCTGGTTCCAATAGGTACCTGCGCGACGCACCCGCAACGCACGCCTCTAGTGCGGCTCCTGCCTACCTTCTGATGGAAACCTCCCTCTCTCTCTCTTTCTCTCTCTCTCTCTCTCTCTTTCTCATTTTCTTGTTTGGTGTTGTACTACATCCCTCTGTTTTAGGTATAAGCAATTCGCTAAAAGCGGTGGCGAGGTTTCACGTGCTGTAATAGTCCTGAGAGGTTCTCTTATGTAGTAGTCTTGTGTTTTTCCTTTTTTTTTTCTATCGACAAGGGAAGCTTGCTAAGCCGAAGTGGCCTTTCTAAATGGGATGTGTACCATATTAAAGGGCATAAAACGCTGATTCCAAATCTGCCTTTCCTATCTGCAGAACATTTATGGACGAGGAGTTATGAACGTTTTTTGGAGCCAAAATTGAATATGCGTTTGGAATAAAATGAGTTGCTAAAACCTTATTAGCCCTCAATTAATGCAATCAAGTGCATATATTTTTTTTATTTTACAGTATATTTAAATAAAGTACTCTGATGATTATCACTGCTCTTTTGAAGAGCTAGCGCTCATAACTCCTCGTCATAAACGTTGTGCAGATAAGGAAGGCAGATTTGGAATCAGTATTTTATGCCTTCAATATCGTACACATCCCATCTAAGAAGGTCACTTCGACTAAAAATGCACTCCTTGTGAGAAATTGAGATTTGTGAATCTAGAGTAACACTCCTTGAAAAGCTTCGTGTACGAAACCAGAGCCCCTTTCGGTGATTTGTAAGTCCAAATTAAGTTTTTGGAGAAGCCTATAGGGACCCTGGCTCGAAAGCTAGGGATCATCGAAAAATTCACAATCTTCAGATCCCATTTCTTCTGTCGAAAACATGCTTAACATTGTCGTACTTTATCCTCAGTACAATTTTGCGGCGTTTCCATTAACTTCTCAGGAAGATAAATGGCACTGAAATTGAGAATTGATCCTCTGGGGATCCCCTGGGGATCCCCAGAGGATCACACAAAATAGTAAAAATCTAATCAGTTATGCCAGTAACCTGGCATCAATCATGCGCAGGTATTAGGGTATGAGAACCTTCATAAGCAAGATACAAAAGGAAGAAGAAAGAACCTAGAATAGCGAGATATGATGCATGCCTTCTCAGATCCCCTCCCCTCCCCAGCGTGGATGTACGTGCATACGGGCCTAAGTCTACGAAGAGAAGCGTTTTAAGAATGCTGCTGTTCTTTTCTGCTTTACGTAGACTTATTATAGCTCATCCAACAGTGTAAGTTCGGAATTTGCATCCATTGGAATTTGAGGTACTCACTTTTTCAATTCCTTCCTATGTGTGCTTAAAGGCTGCTGCATGACGAAGGCGCAGAAGCAGTGTTGGTTGAGCGGGCGCGAACGCTGCGCGCGTATCTTCGCCGTTGTAAATGCTGCGCCTCATGCGTTCTGGGGCCAATGAAACCGCGTTCGCGCTTAAAGATATTGCGCCTTCGTCGTGCAGCAGCCTATAGATATGCTCTACTGCTCATGAGTGAAGTGAGAAGCATTAAGAAGGATGCGCGCTGCGGGTGCTCCGCGAAGGTACCAACGGGAAACTGGCTGGGGTTCACACTATACACTTATGAATACTACGCGCTCAAGTCTAGGAAATTTTTTTATAGATCTTTCAAGAACTCTCTACCTACCACGTGCCACATTGAAATGACACGGTTCCGAAATCATTCGGTGAGGTTTGAGAGCACCTGTGACGCGAAAGTTGCTTAGCCGTTTTTAGGTGTACAGTCAATGTCAATTACGTACTCCCTTTCGCATGCGAATTACGTATGCGCAACGCAAAGGCCCTGCGCGCGGACCTCCAATCGATGACGTCAATTTGATTGCCCGAACCACACGCGCGCGAACGTGGCGCGAAGCTCATTGCGCTTGCGGAAAAGCGAGCGCGCGGTTGACGCCGACTGTAAATCAGTCAAAATGGTTGGTACACGTTGATCGCTTTCAGAATGTTCCAAATGGCCCTGATGTTTCCAAAATAAGTTGAATGACATGTGAACAAGGCATTCACCTTCTGCAGAAAAAATAATATATTTGGTATATTATATTTTCTGCGTTTTAAAAAATCAAGTGTTCATCTGAGACAGAATGATATTGTTATGATGCATATTGATATTTTTGAAGTTGTTGAATTGAAAATGGGATATAGCGGTGAGAGAAGGATGAACTCACGTTGAAGGCAGTGTCCGGGCAAACACTCGATCTCGAGATTTTGTGCTTATCCGGGCCTATTCGCTACGCTGAAACCGAAAATGCACATAGGAGAACTCAAACGGAAAAGTGGCTCTAACACAGGAGGGAAATCGGCAGGTGGGCGGGGTCCTCCCCACTGTGAAACCACGCCCCCAGATTCCGGAGCAATCCTTTCGCTTCCGGTTACAAGTCAATCACTCGCACTTGGCGGTAGCGCTGTTAGGACGACTAGCGGAATCGAGAAGACCGCTCCGGGAGCTGGGAGGGTGAATTCACAGTGGGGAGGACCCCGCCCATTTGCTGTTTCCCTCCTGCGCTAGAGTCTTTTTTCGCCTTTTTCGCGCTTTCCAGTGTGAATTTTCAATGGCGAATAGGCCCGTATAAGCACAAAATCTCGAAATCGAGTTTTTGCTCGGACACTGCCTTTAAAGGCACCGTCCACCCTAAATTGAGGGTCTTGCGCTTTTGAGAGCACATGATAGTAGGGCCTCCTATCAAGCCAATACCCAAGTCGCAGTGGAAAATATCGTTTTGGAAGCGAGAAAATCGCTCCGGAATAACGAAGATGCGCGAGGACCCCCATCCATGCCCGCCCCTCCCCATCCATGCCCGCCCATTTGTGCGTGCGTATCCAATCACCGTTCCGGAAAGCTGACCTGTGGGTTCTCCGGAACGCGGATTGTCGGGGTTTTCGCGGATTCTCGACTTCATATTCGGAATCAGGGACATGAGAAGGCCCTGAAACGACAAAAACCTGGAAGACGAGAATCTGGGTGGACGGTGCATTTAACAGGTAAGCAGCAAAACTCTTGGCATGTACGTAACATTGCAATTTTTCTGACATGGCGACAGATGTTGAAACTTCTCCCCGTAATAGGGATGTTACAAGCAAAGAGGACCTTTTTAATGGCTTTCGAATAAGTACCAAATAATCAAAGCTGAGGCGATCTTTCTTCCGCTTCTCTGCAACCGATAGCAGTCCTTACGAGTCGCAGGGTGCCCTTACGCACATGATTGTCACTTTCAAAAATGGTTAATACCTCGAGTTAGAAGAATGTTATGATCTTACAAAAAATCTAGCAGTAGATCTTATGTAACAACCTGATGTGCTTGGTAATAAAGCCAGAAGCCTGATTAAGATTATGAAGACTTGAAATGACTGCAGCCAAGATCTTCGCACCACATCACTGTTTGTTGATTAGGTCTTCGCTGATAGCCTTTGGGTAGCTGGAGATTGTGAGCAGGGAACATTTCATTTGAGCAAATGTCTGAACGAACCACAGCTGGGGAGTAGCGGGGAGGGGGCGGGATGGAATCCCAGCTAGGAATTCTTGCGGTCAATGAGCGAAGCTTCGAAACTCTATAACAATGAAAATAATTCAATGTTTATTGGCCATTGAGAGTCCAGGTACAGATGTTTCTCATCTCCTCTAGATGAGAATTCAACTTGAACTTTGAGCGAATCATAACACGCAAAGACTGGGCGCCGTTGCGCCCGACCGAGATAGCTCGTGCATGGGAGAGACAGCAGATGGTAAGAGGAACGAAAGAGCGCTTGTCACAGAGATACCGATACGTCCGCAGACTTTGCGTGCGATGATCGCCTACATAAGAGAAGGATACGTTGACAATTCGTGAAGTATTCATCATCTTTGAACAATGATCTTGAACATGCATTTTCAATGTTATAAACGGTTGCCTTGGAAGATTCATAAGGGAACTGCATTAGTAGAGTTTAAGAGGTAGACTTCTGACGTCTTCCACAGATATATTAGTCCGGAGAAGAATGTCGCATCATGTCTATCATACAATATCGCGGTTGAATACGAACAAAAGTAAGTGGGGTGCCACTAAGAGACCAAACTCCATGACCGGATCAAGTTTGATTCACCTGAAGTTTCAAGGCTTGGGCAAAAAATCTCTTATCTCCGTCACAATTTTGCGGACCCCCAATTCGCACGCATACCTCCCTAAATCAGACACTCTCATGTACAGTTTAGTGGTTCTTACATGGTTAGAAATCGAAAGAATGAAGTTCAACGCGCTCTTACCAACACAGTTCTATGATTTCTCCAAATAGTGAATTTTAAAGGGTTGGTCTTTGAAAATATAACCATGTATTGTGAGCTCTCGAGCGTTAGCTCCGCAGAGAAAGTAAATTCAGCACAACAAATTCGTCATTTTCGTATCTTCGGTCTAATTTGTTTTTCTCAAATGTACCATCAATGTCTGATGTGGAGAGTACATGCGTGAATAGATCTCAGTTAGTTGGAATTCTACGGAGGGTTTCGATTTTTCAGTACTCGATTTTTATATTTTGGCCTCAAATTTCAGGTACATCAGTTTGAGCAGATATTTATAAGTTTCTTGTTTTTCACTGCTTTTTCCTTCTCAGTTTGCCGCATTTGGACTCGATGCGACATTTTCTGGACAACCTGATATTTTCTATCTATTCATTATGCCAAGCTGCCTTTTTGATATCCAGAGAGAGTGCGATATAAATCAAATCACAGATCAACACCCATCGCAATTTGCATCCATTCCTTACCAAATGGCTAGCTCCAAGCACTATTTCAGTATGGACTGATGACATACGCTGGCAGAACTCGACAGAGGATAAACGTGTCACCTCGCTCACACCTGTCAAAGTCCCTCTTTGCAAAGAAAGTTGCAAGTTGGTTTTTCTCTCGTACCCCCAAGTTCCATATCTGATGCAATGTGCAGGTGCACCGTTCCTATCTGGAATCACCGCAACCGGATCAGCTCTTAAAACCCTTGCTAATCTGAATTTCGTGCGTAGCACTGATGTTGTAGTGGTAACCGATGGATTTTCCTTCGATCGAGTGCAGGAAGGATCCCAGTTGTTAAGGTATGTTGACACACTATCAAGGAATGTTCTATCATACGGGAGGGATAGAATGAGGGAGGGGGGAGGGCTCTTCGCAATTGTCCCTAGTCGTTAGATTTATTCATTGACATAAATACTTGCATGCGAATATTTTGAATAAACGGGGTAGTAACACTCAAAAAGTTCAGTTCAAGTTATTATGTGTCCTTTGTGAACTTGGAGCTAATGTAAGGTTATTTGCGCCGTTACTGATCAGACGAGCACCTCCCCCCCCCCCTTGTTGCACAGTCTTAGGACCTGTGCCAAACATAATCCTGTGGAGGACATCAATTGGATGACATGAATTTACTAACGATAACAATCACCTTTAACTTCTAATCAAATCTCTTCTAGAGCTGTGGCAGGAATTAGAGTGTTTGTGGCTGGAAATTACACTCCTGTACTACTGTGAGCAATTTCTTGAACCTGATATTCGGCATCCACTTTATTTCGATTTCAGTGACGTCCTTACTTCTATAACTGGTGACTCTACACGAGTGTTGGTGGGCAAGAAATCTATTCCCCAACTGGTGAAACTTCTTCAATGTTGATTTTTGTGCATACATGAATAAACGTAACTTATCTGCTAAATATGTTTAAACACATAATTTCATGGAAGAGAATGTGCATGTTGGAGCAGCGACCGTTAGAAATTTCGCAATTTTCGCAGTCTGACAAACACGAAACCCCGAGGGAGCACTGCTGAAAAATATAAAGGGCCAAAAAAGCAAGATAAACTGTCTTGATACTTTTTCTGAATTATGAGGCAAGACTAAAGTTCATTTTGCTGCGGAAGAAGACATACCAAGCCACAACAAGATATACGTCCCAAAATTTCACAAAAATTTGAAGCAGACTATTGGGCTGCTTTGCACTGGCTCCAAAGAATGGTGAGTTTTCTGACGGTTTTGCTTACAAGAACTTGCTATGCCAACTGAATGCCACGGTCTGCTTTTGCCCAAGTGGATTGCACACATCAATACAAATCTCAACAGATATTCAAAGCATCTGCCTCTTTTCGCATCTGAGTTCATAGCTATACTGTTCTGCAACTTTCTAATTCCGCTCTACAGACCTAGCACAAATAAACTTTTTGTGCGAATTCCTGATCATACATCAGGTTGTAAAGAAAGTTCTGCCGATTTTTTTCGTAATTAGCAAAAATGAATGCGAAAGCAACTACTTGTTTGGGATGTGTTCTTAGTGTACGATGGTCCCAGCTGCGAAACACGCTGTTCAGCTTGAGAAAATAGCGATAAACTGAGAAGAGATACCCAAAAAAGGAGAAATCCGTAGCGCTCAGGTCTGCGAAAAAGCACATTTTTTAGATTTAGAACATGTAGAAGCTTGATTTGGAATTCCGTTCTATACCCTTTGTATTGGTCAGATGAAATGACATCCGACACTATCAGGTTGTCCCAAAGGTTTTTTCGGTTTCTTTCTACGATCACTCAAACTACAGAACATCAATCCATGGACGATCTAGGTACCATTTGATTCATATTTTCATTCTCTTTCCTACAGCTATATTTGCTCTCCGATATACTCTGTTTTTGCGATGTTATCGTCATGGCTTTTTGAGGAACTCAACAGTAAGTTAAATCTTTCCTGTGAAAAATTTCATCCTAGAATTTTCAAAGAGCGCTGGTAGCTGTTACGTAGAGCAAACCTCTGGCTACAATACCCATTTTAGATTGCATAGGCTACGTTCATCAAATTCGTAATAATCAACTATTTGGGAAAATGCCGCGGCTTTCTGATCACGTTTACCGTGTATGAGTACCGCAAATTCCAAAAAGCTGATTCTTCAAAGCAACTCAAACTTGTTAATGTTGCACAAATAATGTTTAACAACGATCAAGTTTCAATTCGCAGAAACTTCCAAAACTTTCATGTTTTTGCTGCAGCTGCGTGAATCTTTTGAAGCTAAAAGCAGCAGATTAGAAGAATCTAACAAGGAAAGGATACTAAATCGCAGTGACGATTGGGTAAGCGGTGTATAGCGTATACCGGGGTGAGGGAAATTAGGAACCCGAGCCTAATTAGCTCGATTTGGGGAGTGCCTGCAGGTTATAGTCACGCTGCTGTCTCTGATTACTCACTAGGACACAGCAACAATCTAAGCCCCGCCCCATGAGAACCTGTTTGGAACTTAGCCAAGGAATGCTGAAAATCTCAACTGAATTTCAGGGCTGGCTTTAAGCCAAAAACCTTCAAAGTGATCGTACGAAGGTGAAATTAGGCTCAAACGAAAGAGAAAAACCGTGCCATCATCATAAAGTATCTACTGATTGAAACTGATTGAACACAACATTTTCTTGGTTCAAAACTTCATTTAAGTGTTAGATTACTGAGAAATTATTCAAAAAACCGTCAAGTTTTTCAAAAAAATTTATTTGAGTGCTAAATCCTAGCAAAATACTAGAATATCATTCGAGAAATGACAGTCCAAAAGCTTCCCAAGATTGATGTTTATTTAAATGCTGAAATTTAGGCGAAAGACTAGAAAATCAATTGCGAAACGACAGTTTATAAATTTCTCAAAAATAAAAGTTTGTTTGTGTGCGGAAGCCTGGGCAAAAGACTAGAATATCAAGAAATGACAAACCAAGAGCTTCTCAGAAATAATAGTTTTTTGAGTGCTGAATTGCTCATAAATGGTTTTCACCCTTTATGCTACTATTTACAAGGAAAATTACGCCTCAAATTGTTATTGCAACCTTTCCTTGCGTAGATTGAGGTCATTGCTTCCAGCACCTTAGCAGGATGTTCTTCGCACATCAGAATCGTCTGTCGTTGACTGACTCAGCAATATCATTAGTGAAGTTTTTGAAATGTCATTCTGAATGATATTCTAGTCTTTTGCTAGGATTTAGCACTTAAATCAATTTTTTTGAAAAACTTGACGGGTTTTTGAATCTCTCAGTAATTTAACACTTAAATAAAGTTTTGAACCAAGAAAATGTTGTGTTCAATCAGTTTAAATTCAGTAGATACTTTATGATGATGACATGGTTTTTCTCTTTCGTTTGAGCCTAATTTCACCTTCGTACGATCACTTTGAAGGTTCTTGGCTTAGAGCCAGCCCTGAAATTCAGTTGAGATTTTCAGCATTCCTTGGCTAAGTTCCAAACAGGTTCTCATGGGGGCGGGGCTTAGATTGTTGCTGTGTTCTAGTGAGTAATCAGAGACAGTAGCGTGACTATAACCTGCAGGCACTCCCCAAATCGAGCTAATTAGGCTCGGGTTCCTAAGTTCCCTCACCCCGGTATACGCTATACACCGCTTACCCAATCGTCACTGCGATTAAGTATCCTTCCCTTGTAAGAACATTACCATATAGTCCGAGATTTACTTTATCGGCGCCATACTGTTTTGAAAGTTAGCCGTACTTCGAGCAAAGAGACTTGACGGGTGAAGAATTTTGGCAATTTTCAAGAAAAAGCATAAGGATTGTGGTTTAAAAATGTATCCATAAGAAAGAGAAGGAAAAGTTGCATTGAATGCATGTTGAAGCCCACTTAGACTTTTATTGTGGGTGGTTTCGTAGTCGTTTGAAAAAACCGACAAAACTTCTGGGACAACCTATTACTTGCTTCAATATTATACGTGAGCTTTTTCCAAGCAAGTTATAGATCATTAGATATAGGTTTCAAGAAATCGAACTCTCCACCTGTTTCAGACGCAGCTTGGAGAAGAAAACCCACAATTACTTTTTTTACAGCCTAAATGGGGGTATGTATCTTTAGAATCAAACCGTCTTTAACCGCAAGCTTCATCGCATCTTATCACACTAAAGGGCCAATCTATTCTCAGTATAGAAAAAGTTAGCGATCTCAATGTAGGATCACAATGTGAACGTTTAGCATAATACAGGATGATGAACTGTTACAACTTTGAGAATTCCATGACAGCTTCTGTTGATGGGTTTGAACATACTATTTTTTCAGTAGATTTTCAATTGTACTCTAAGGTGTTCCATATGTTTAGCTCTGATTTTTCATTAGCTCTGATTTTTCAAAATTATTGGGACAATAGCTGAATCATGAACGACGGATTAAATGGTTCCTTGATATTTAAAATCAGGTTGAATCAGCTATGGGTGCAATTAAAGTAAAAACCGTAAGCTTCTACAGTCGTAGGCTTCGGGCATGATTCATGCGATTTCATCGCCTCTCATTCTCCCGACAAAACAACTATCATGAGTAGTATGTCAATCAGCTTGCATTTCAGCTGGCATAGTTAGTCACTATTAGTCGTGTCGAAAACTATCACAACCGAGATGCAGGAGGATCGGCATTCAACGGAATCGTTACTTGTCTTGCTGAGATAATCGCGAAGCGATGATAACGCGTGAGCTATGCTCGAGGCCTTATACGTTTTCTATTTTTCGGAAAGAAGAATTGCTGGTTTGTTTTCTTACCATATATCCAGGAGACCTTGGGATGAGAGTTTATGACCATCATTTGATTAGTACACTTTTTGGCTGTATGTGAGTGGACGCCGAGCCATAACTGTACATCAGTTTCGTACTTATAAGAACTTCCACAAATAAGATGTTTCGTGCCCAAAAAGAATCAAATTACATCCAGGGCTCGGCACGAGCTGGCACCAGGGAAATTTCAAAACGAAGTCCCGTTTGATATTGAAAATTTCGTACGAAGTCCCTTTTGACCTGTTTTGAAAACCCGTCATCATTTTTGTATCATGTAAAAAATGTAGTAGTGTTTTCATGCATTTCTGATTTCATGAAAGAACTTTTCACAGCTTTCTGAGCTTTTTAAGTGGTCGAATCACATCTTGAGAAGCAGAAAAAGCCGATTTTTCGACTGCGGAGCGGACCGAGTGGTTTTCAAATTGCTATAAAACGCTGAAAAGAGAACATTATGAAACTGTTTCTTCTCCGTATGTAATCTTTTACAGTGTAGATTCATATTATGTAAAAAAGTATGAAAACTTATGTGAGCAAAGTGTCGGTGCCATCTCAGCTGGCACCCAGCTGGCACGGTGCCAGCTAATTCAGAAAAAAGTTTGGCACAGCTTTCATTCACATAAGTTTTCATAAATTTTTGGCCCGTAGTTCCGGTCCACCAACGCGCCTGCACACACCAAATTTGGTGTCATACTATTGCGTTTTGGCTGAAAACAACGCCTTTGTTTGTTGATGGACAGCTTGCCAATGGCATGCCGGTGGCATGCCGGCGGCATTTCTGCGGCAGTTCTCCGCCTCGGCCCCTGTAGAAACGATATCCCCTTTGCTTTCCGCCCTAAAAACGATATCCAGCTTGACCAGGTGCCAGCTGTGCTGAGCCCTGGTCCCATCATTTTCAAAAAATCATAACTTCCTCCACACATGATATTTTTGCATGACTAAAACCTTATTGAAAAGAGCAATTCATGCAATTTCTAAAATTGCCTTGCCTACTATCTACTAAGCTCTGGATGTAGAGATTAAATTGGGAAAATGAAATCACTTCAAGTTCGGAATTTTTAAGCAAGCCCGTTAAAAAATCTAAAACTGTCACTATCCTAAATTTTTGACCCCTCTTTCCAGCTGAGCAAATTTCGCGCTGATCGAGCTGTTACTTCAAAAGTTATGATTTTTTGGAGCAAATGTCAAAAAATCAATTTTCTTAAGAAACTGATTTTTTAGCATTTTTTGCTTGAAAATCATAACTTTTCTAAATAGCTTCATCGGCGCGAATTTTGCTCTTATAGAAAGAGGGGACCAGAAAACCTAGGTTACTGACTGTTTTAGATTTTATGGCACAGTTTTGGTTATTTTAACAGGCTTGCTTAAAAATTCTGAACTTGAAGTGATTTCCTTTTCCCAATTTTATCTCTGCATTCAGAGCTTAGTAGATAGCGTCCAAGACAGTTTTAGAAAGTGCATGAATTGCTCTTTTCAAAAAGGTTTTAGATATGCAAAAATATCATGCGAGGAAGAAGTTATGATTTTTTGAAAATGGTGGGACAGAACTTTCGGACCAACCTAATATATTAGATCTTTACATGGAAGTGGTTTTTTGATATGTCACAAATAAGGAATCCTTTTTGAATTTTTAAGCAAATCAAGTATTTCTGGCGAATTTATTAAAATGGTTCGATAGTCTCGCTCCTTTTTCAAGAAATCATGATATCCTTTCATCTTGATGAATTTTCTTAGAATTATAGTTTAAAAGTAGAAATCATGTTTTCTACAGCACTAACTCTGCCATAAGTTAGTGTAGGAAAGTTCGAGAGCTAGGTACCAATGAAAAAAATCACTCAAAATCAAAATTAAGCAGGGTCATTAAATATTTTGAAGAAATAATTGTTCATAAATTTATTTACACTAGTACCTTTTGCCATAATAACGAGAAAATGCGAGAGTTAGAAGCAATTGAAGGGAATTACTCGTTTGGCACTTTATAAGCAAGCTCAGAAAAATCAAAAAAGTCACAGCGGATTTAGCCACAGACATATGTCATATGACCTCTTGTTTTTAGTTGAAAAAATGGTGCTGATGGAGAGAAGATTAATTTTCGTGAATAACGCAGAGCATTTCTTTCAAAAATCATAATTTTTCATATAGACATTCTTTAGCAGGAATTTTAGTTAGCTGGAAAGAAAAGAGAGAGGAACATATGTTTATGCTTGTTTTGTAATTTTTTGTAGCTTTTTGGAACTTTGGTGAGCTTACCAAAAGTCTTCAGTAGAACGCGGATCAATCTATCGTTGAAACCACATGATCTTGTCATAACAAGAAAAATTTATTTTATGTAAATTCATGCAGATAGCAGGGAATTACGATTTTTCAAAATGGTGCGAACGAACTTTCGGACCAACCCTTGTTATGATAAATGGCTATGCAATGGCATCAATTTCCATTGCATAGCCATTTATCATTTTCCCATATAAGCTAAATATGAGACTGAAAAAGACAAAGGTAACAAAACTTTGCAAAGACCTAACAAATTGCACAAAACAAGAAAATATTCCCATAATTGCATGATTATCACCACTGCACTACAGCGGCGTACCCAGGATTTCCGTTCGGGGGGGGGGGGGGGGGAGAAAGGGGGACAAAAAATTTTTTCGGATGAAGGTGAGTGGCGTTAGCCACGCACTCCGAAAAATTTTTTGGGATGCTTCTCAAAGCGTCCCCGAGAAAAGTATTTTTACAAGGCTAATTCGAATCTTTAAAATTTTTAAAAATTATTTTAATCACTTACAAATAAAAACAAGTCCTCACAGCCCACTATATGAGTATGCATATTTGCTTCCAAAATATGAATATGTGCTCAGCTCTCCCCTGCGTCGGCTGTGAAATTATTGATGCAATGAACAAATTGAATTGTCATTATCGCTGAATTATGAAACAGTTATTTCGTTTCATAATCATCAATACAAGAAGTAAGAGTTTCTCCTGTTGTGAAAAAAACTGCATACGCGTGTTTTCTCTTCGATGTGAGTTCATGTGTTTTGGGTAGAGGTTTTGTTTTTGGAAATCCGCATACCACCACACATATATTCACTTGAATGCAAAGCAGCGATGAAGGTGAAATTGCTCTAGTGCCGAAGGGGAGCCGCAGTCATCTAACAGGCAAATAATTTGATTTAGGAACTCATCTGGGCGTGGATGCATCGCTCTCTTCTACAGCTTATTCCCTCCGAATTATAGTGCTGAGTTTGTTATGTCCTCTCTTAGCTTTAGTACAATTGATACTCTGCGTGGACGTGATTTTTTCGTAGAACGTTTGCATCAGGCGCCATTCGGATGCAAGAAAATGCCTGCTCACATGAGTCGCACTAAGTTGGCCTCTGTGAGGGTATTGACTGCAGTTCCTTACCTCGCGAAAGCTAATTGGAAATGGCGCTAGGAACAATCATAGAAAATGAGCGCGGCCAAACCTTCTGTGCTCATTCGTCCAGCTTTCGATTCAGCACTGCGCCAAACGGCCGACCTGATCACGCATGCTGGCACATCGCGAATGAGCGAGAAAATATCGAAGGTGAGGGGACCACATCCCGCTCCGTGTCGCAGCTGCTCAGCCCGAAACCAGCCTCGTTTCAGTGTATCATCGAAGCACGATGCACCGATAACGTGCTCTTCGCTGGCGCTGCCGTCGTTGGCGCCATCGTGCTCGTTCTTCAGTCGTTCCCATTATTCATGAATAACTGGGTGTTTCTCACCGAACCACGCCCCATAAATAAGACAAATGAAAACGGTGAGCAAATGGTGAGTGTTCTCTTTGCCCGTATGCGAATGAGGTGATATAAGTGCTGCTAGGTAACAGTCCCAAAGGGATATTTTATAACCTTTCCACTTTTTCATTTTCAATCATTTTTATCGTTGTAACGGGAAAAACTAGCGCTTTAGTCAATAGCGAGAAGAGTCCTTCGAAGTTGAACATACGGCAAAGTTCTTTGACGTAGGCTTCAGTGACTGCACCATATACCCAGATCCGATACTGCTCAAAATGGACGGTGGAATGCTTACGACATCTTTCAGCGGTATGATTGTGCCAGCAAGATAGGCCGGACTTCTGCTTCAGCTGTTTTCTAGTTTCAGTTTAAAATGCCACTTCAGAATCGACTGCGTTAAGATTCAGTATTTGTGATAAGTTCAAAGACATTGATTTATTACTCAAATAACAAACACATAAATAATGATGTTTCTCACCATTCTATGGCTAAAACATGTCATCGCACCGATTTTTACATGTCTTATTTTCTTATTTTAGTCATACTTTTCCTTAGTGTCTACAAAGACACAGATTTATTCGTCCTTCTTGAACGAGAATTTTGTCACTGGAGCAACTATTGAAAACGGTTTAGGAGAGTACGTTCCACTACAACGTTGGCTACTTCCAAGTTTGCCGGATGCATATCAATAATCAGAGTGGAATAGTATACAATGAATACGAAATACCGAGTGAGTCATGTAATCGATTTGTCTTCTACGCAATTTTGCGCTGGCTGTACTTCAGACAAGTCCTAACTCTGCCAAATAAATTAGTGGTGTGACAAGCTTTATCACGCGGTCCATAAATCTGCCGCCAACAGTCTAAATGATTCTTTTTGGAAACCTATAATGACATTTATTAATGCTAAACTTTTTGTCACAAATGTTGATTTTTTTCATGCATGTGATATCACATACAATAAAGATGAAAAAAATCTTCCTGAATCTCGGCTCTACTTAGAGAAATTGGCACAAGTTTTTTCTAGTTTTCAAATTGTCAAACAAATAGAAGTAAGATCAGAGACGATCTTAGCATTTTCTGCTACTCGACCTTGAATGTGCGAATTGGGTGTTCTCTTCACGAGCTTGTATCACTTATATAATATGATAGCACAAATTTTTTCAATATGAGCGTGAATCCTTTTTCAAAAATTGGAGGAAAATGCTGATGTTCTGGATTAACGTACGATATACTCTCCATGCTATTCACTTGCTGAAAAGTTCAATTCGCTTGCAGTTTCAGCCAAAGCTCTGTCACCTGTTTCGCGATTTTTGTACTGTACTGACAGTAGTCCACGATTCGCCGCTACTCTCGACACTCACTATAACACGGGACATCTGTTTCAGAGTCCGAAAGCGTTTATAAATGCTACCTCAACCCACTTTTCTCTCGCGAAGACTTGACCGACCATTCTGTTGCTTCCTTAGCGGTGATAAGTGGGTTTATTTCATAAAGGTTCAAATGATTAGAATTTACTCCGTCCACTTTCATGTTGGAATGCTGCGACTTCCATCTTTTATGATTTTTTTTTTCAGTGAGATTAGGGCTTCCTGCACTCCTCCATTTAAGCGGCTCATTTCTATGCTTTCTCGCCTTTGTGCTCGGAGTCACTGGACATCTACGAAAGACATCCTACACACTGCTATCGTGCATCAACTATATATGCGGGAGTAAGCTTTGTGATGCTATAAAGCGGTGTGCTGTTTTTTGTGTAGGTGTCTACTTTGACCAGCATCTATAAAATGGAATATCTAAGAGATGCGATTCTTGAGAACTTATTACTTTTTGTGGGGGGGGGGGGGGGAGGTAATACAAGCTCAGACAGTCGACGGCATACCTCCGCAGCAGAAATGGCCGAGCCGCGGGGTTTCTCCAGCGGGGGATTGCCACTCGTGCTCCGGAGTCCTCCCATTTTGTGCTCCGGGGACCTCCCATTTATGTTACGGAGACCTCCCATTTATGCTCCGGAGTTCTCCCATTTTGTGCTCCGGAGACCTCTCATTTTGTGCTTTGGAGCCCTCCCATTTGCGCTCCGGAGACCTCCCATTTTGTGCTCCGGAGACCTCCCATTTTGTGCTCCGGAGACCTCCCATTTTGTGCTCCGGAGGTGTCCCAAATCTGGCGTACCTCCGGAGCAGAGATTTGCGCGTTCCGGAGAGGGGTCCCATTCACCTGCTTGTGACGTCATCGTGACCTACAAGAAGGGACCGCCCCCTCGCCCTGCTCTCAATGGTAAATTGGGTCCTCCGCGGCTCTGCCAGATTTCGACTGTCCTCCGGAGCTACCGACTGTCTGAGAGGATGTAAAAGACATCATTGGCGCCGTAAGAGAGAGTGAGAGAGAGTGTGAGAGAGAAAGAGAGAAGAGAAAGAGAGATTGAGTGAGTCACTTTGCTTAATGGGAAATTGTTCTGTAATGTCTTTGGCAGGGTTCATACTGAGCCGCACAAAGCGGCACAGTTCCCGCACAGCGCTCGAACTGTGCTCGAACTGTGCCGGAACTGTGCTGCATGCGCAGTTGGAGTATTTTGACCGTTTCTGACGGTTTTTCTTTTAGGTTTCCCTCAATTCGGGCCTTATTCCTCCACCCCGCTTTTCCTTTTGTTGTGTAGCGCTTCGAACTTGAAGCGGGGTAGAAGAAAGAGCGAAGAAGCAATGAAATGGAAAAAGAACGCGGCTGAGAGGATACATGAAGCACAATCGCGTTCATTCTTTTACCCCGCTTCAAGTTCGAAGCGCTACACAACAAAAAGGGAAGCGGGGTAAAACAAAGAACGAAAAAACAATGAAATGAAAACGAAGAGGGGCTAGGAGCCCAATAGTGGCCAACAAATTGATGGGATTTCCTGCTCTTCTGCACTATTTTTGCCCTCCTTCAAGAAAAATGCCTGCGAAAATATCGCAGTGCCTTCTGGAAACAGATGGAATACTTTTATGCAAGGATAAAACAAAGAGACATGAACGAGCGGAACAACACACATAATCGGACACACAAAGCAGAACAGCGCTTTTTCCTCAACCCCGCTTTGCACTCGGAGTTCCACTCATCAAAAGGAAAAGCGGGGTGGAGGAATAAGGCCCGAAATGAGAGAAACCTAGAAGAAAAACCGTCAGAAACGGTCAAAATACTCCAACTGCGCATGCAGCACAGTTCCGGCACAGTTCGAGCACAGTTCGAGCGCTGTGCGGGAACTGTGCCGCCTCAGTATGAACCCTGCCTTTGATCGCCCAAAAGTGCTGTCCAATTTGCAAATTTCCTGATCTAAAATGTTATAGCTTTTGTCAAAGTGAACGCGGTTTAAATTAACTTCTCTAAAAGCAACTAATTGTGAGAATTTCTTTGTCATATACTCTTTTTATGGACATTTTAAAATAAGACGCGAAATTATTACGTTGTTTTGTGGGCAGAGGAATATAGCAACAATATGCAGCATCGAAGATTTCGAGATTTACTGTACACCAAAATTATGGCCAAAATAATGAAGGAGATTGCATTGCGCTGGTGATGTCCGAGCGAAACAATCAATAGTGAGCAAATGCTTGTCTTGATGTCTTACAACAATAACGATAGATGTAACTATGATATCAAAACGTTTCAATTAATCGCATAATATTAGTTGAACTATTTGAGGTTTAATACTCTCTACTGCTGTACTTATGGTTGTTTGCGTTGTTGACGATGAGTTAGCGCCTCGAATGAAGCCAAACTCTGCGGGTGAACCTAGCAAATTTAGCTACATTTACGGTAAGTCACACCACCACCACCTTGCAACCTTGGTTGAGGATTTTGAATCTCACAGGTTACCCATTCTTCTCCGCAGCCTTATCGTTTCTGCCAGTGCAAATTTGCGCATGTCTTCAAAGCTTTCTCTACTTTAGGTGAGCATCGATTTTTTTTCTCTTGACATTATGACACACTGAGCACACTATCAGCATAATGTTGTTTTTCACTGCATTCGTCGCACTTAAAATCAGCATTTTGAGGCTTTCGAAGCAGTTAGGATGTGCTCGAGGGGGCAGAAAACAGACTGCTTTGAAAATTTTGATGAAAATAAGTGATTTGGAAATTGTTACGTTGCCTTAACATGAAGGGAACGTAACAATTCTCATATACATACGCAACAGTGGCATTCTGTGAGGAAAAAACCAGCTGCTTAGCCGCTGTACTGGGGTTCAAAGCTCAGTGACGATCATACCTTCGATATTCTTGAGACAGAGCGTCAAAGAAGGTTGTTTGAATATCTCCCATGAGAAGTAAAAGTTGTTTACAGAAAATCAAAGCAGAGAAAAAGATGCAAAACAACTAGCGAAAGCAAAAGAAGCTTTTGAAAACCAACGCGGCAATCAGTTTGAAGTTTTTCGTTTGGCTGCATTTCGAATTGCAGGTTTTCGCTAAAGGACCAGTGGCCGTATTCATCAACGAACCCCGAGGGTTAAACTAACCCTGGAGGGTTAGTTTAACCCTGAAAAGCGTTTAACCCGTATTCAAGAAACACAGGGTAGGCTTAACCCTAAGGGTTAAATCTAACCTTGAGGGTTAATTTTACCCCGAAAGCGACTAACCCGTATTCATCAACGAACCGTGAGGGTTAAACTAACCCTGGAGGGTTAAACTTACGTGATTCATGAGGGTTAATTTAACCCTAGCTCAGAGCAAGGTTAACTCTACCCTAACACTTCATACAAACATTTACTCGCATCTAATAGTTTATGGAAAACGATCAACGAGTATTGTAGTATTTAGTATTGGTTGTTGTTGTAGTATTTAGTTTCGACTTCGTTTTATGTTCATATTCGAAGTACATGAAACACTGACTTCGCGAGAAAAAGAATTCTAGCTTTGGTGACAAATGAATGCGACGAGGAAAAATGGCATTCCACTCTGGCAAGTGCCAAAACAGAAGAACCCCTCTATAATAACACGCATTGACCCCTACAAGAGTAGCACAAGCCGGTAAAAAACGCACTGCGCAAAAGTAGAACTTACACTGCATAATTGCACACATGAAAATAAACTCACGGTGTAAGATTGGATGCTGCACAAGTATGCTAAAGATGTATTAAAAAAACTAGTGTTAGAAGCTTATTCGTTGACTATACTGCTATAACAGTGAAAGAATAGAAGTATAAAGTGTATTTAGCCCGTACTTAGGCATTCTGTGATGTGAGTTTGCACAGCGCACGCGTAACTGACGCCTTAACCCTCCAGGGTTAGTTTAACCCTCAGGGTTGATGAATACGGCCACAGGTTCGTTGATCGATATGGGTAGATTGCGTTCTGTGGTAAACCCTAGCCTATGGTTGATGAATACGGCCAATGAACCCTGAGGGTTAAACTAACCCTGGAGGTAAGCTTAACCCTCAGGGTTCGTTGATGAATACGGCCACAGGTAATCCCCAGCATGGGGAAAACGAGGGAAAGCTAGTTTCTTCTTTGTGATTGTTTTAAAAACGAACATATCTTAATAAACGAAAAACATTCAGTCATCAAAACGTAAAGTTTCCAAATGCACGTCAAAGACAACCTAGTTCGTCCTTTAGATTTGGCCCCTTCTCGTTGTTTCTGTTTTTGGCGACATTGTTATCTTTGTTGTGCTCATAATCCTGAGGAAAATGCGCCCAAGTCTGCAAGAAATGATTGCTTACATTGATTGCTTACTACCTTCAATAAAGGCCTATGGAACAATATGCACTTTTTGCAGCTTTGTGCTAGATATTTCACTAAATCGAAGAAGTTAGGCCCGCAACGTTGTTTACGTTTCAAAAGAAGGCAAGATTTATGGAATGCACTAAAACCCGCTTGAAAAAAGCTAAACTGTAGAAAAAACAAGGGATTTTATTTTCGAAAACACGTTCTTGCCAGGTTTTCGTACAAATCAGAAAATGAAGTGCGACGTTGTCAGCGTGAAAGCAAAGATCAAGAGCTTCAGTATGATATACAGTTTGCTAGAATTAAACTGAACAGCTAAGAAAAGGGTCCAGAGCCGAATGCATGCGCCCCGCGTTTGGGGTAGCGAGGTAGCGCGCAACGCGAGGAGACGCAGACGAGCCAGCGAACACAGATCAGAGCCGACTGAGCATTTGGCTCTGGTCGCAGATCTCGGCGGAGTTTTAATGAAATCCTGTAACATCATATAATGTTGTGATCCTTATGACACGACCAGGAGCACTGACAACGTCGAGGATGTTGGAAATCACTCCATAACGAGATAAACCAGCATTGAAGGCAGTGTCCGGGCAAGAACTCGATTTTGAGAATTTGTGCTTATACGGGCCTGTTTGCTATGCTGAATCCGAAAATGCACGTTGGAGAGCGCAAAAACGACGAAAAGCGGCTTTAACACAGTAGGGAAATCAGCAGGTGGGCGGGGTCCTCCCCACTGTGAATTCACGCTCGCAGCTTCCGAGCGGTTTTCTCGCCTCCGGTTTCAAGTCAATCATTCGCGCTTGGCCGGTAGCGATGTTAGGACGGCTACTCAGATAATAGCCGGGGGCAGGCAGCCATGCCATTTTTGGGCAAGCGGGCACCGGAAAAATAGTTCGCTGATTTCTTGCAGTCCGTTTGCAGATATTTGGAGGAATTTTAGCGAAATTTTGGACGAATGCTTGAAGAACAATTGCGGTTTCTTTGCAGATTAGCTGCGCGCAGTGGCCGCATTCTCGCGGACTTTCCGCGAGAATATGCAAGATTTTCGGGGGCCGCACGGTCCTTTATGGAGGACCGCGCAGCCCCCAGGTACTTCCCGCTGAGAGAAAGTACCTCAAACTTGAGTAATTAAACCATCGATGACTCCTCTGCTATGTAGAGTCTCACCTTTGCTCGGCGTACACCCGAAACTGCTTCAAAACCGTCCGAGCGCCAGCTGAAAATTTGACCAGCGCTCGCTGAAAGAGATTTTTTGACGAGCGCCTGCAGAAAATTCTGTGTTGCTGCCCGCTGGCAGAACATTAGACACTAAAGGAAGTGCCGCCCGCTGAAGGTTTGGCCACGCCCCAAAACTGCTGAGCGCCTGCAGAAAAGCGCGAGTTTGCGGACCGCCTGCCCCCGGCGATTATCTGAGTTGGCCTGGCGACCTTTAATAGCGGCCGTTATCGAAAAATCGATGATAGCAGCTATCAGAGATTTCCCCTAGCAAACAACGAGATAAAACAAATATACAATAATTTGGCACTCATACAAAGAGAAATTACACTTAGCGAAAAACGACTAAGAAGATAAATTTACTTCTTTGTCATCTGAAGCTGTTTTTACGTAAAAAAACGTGCATCATCTGTAAGAAAAAACCTTTTTCTCGATTTTATCGCGCAATCAGCTGTTCATCGATCCTCACTCACATAGGCGCCCGAAATTGTGCAGTTTTGGGAGTTTTGCACCGCAAAAGAACGTCAGCTGCGATGTTCGTAAGTTACTCGGGAGCAACTTACGGAGATTTTCTCTGTGCTCTCCTCTTTAGCGCAGTATTTACCTTATGTCGTCGCCCGGCTCATCTCCGATGACTCGGTCGGGAGCTGATCTCCCCGCCGGGTTTCATCTGAAGCTCACCTGTAGGATGACCTTGCATACTTACACCACGGAAATGTGGGCAGTCCTCATCTTATCCGACAAAGCCTCATACTCAGATAATCGGCGGGGGAAGGCGGTCCGCAAACTCGCGCTTTTCTGCAAGCGGTCAGCAGAATTTTGGGGCGTGGCCAAACCTTCAGCGAGCGGTACTTCCTCTACTGTCTAATATTCTGCCAGCGGGCAGCAACACAGAATTTTCTGCAGGCGCTCGTCAAATGATCTCTTTCCAGCGAGCGCTGGCCAAACATTCAGCAAGCGCTCGGACTCTTTTTAAGCAGTTTCAGGCATACGCCGAGCACAGGTAAGACTCTGTGTGGCAGAGGTGCCACCGTTGGTTTAATTACTCAAGTTTGAGGTACTTTCTCTCAGCGGAAATACTTGGGGGCTGCGCGGTTCTCCACAAAGGACCGTGTGGCCCCCGAAAATTTTGCATATTCTCGCGGAAAGTCCGCGAGAATGCGGCCACTGCGCCGCAGCTAATCTATAAGGAAACCGCGATTGTTCTCCAAACCTTCGTCCAAAATTCGATAAAATTGCTCCAAATATCTGCAAGCAGACCGCAAGAAATCAGCGAACTATTTTTCCGGTGCCCGCCCGCCCATAAATCGCATGGCCGCCTGCCCCCGACGATTATCTGAGTATGAGGGCCTCAGGAGAAACCATCTCCCGTGACTGAGCTTTGCTACGGGCCTCTATCTATCGAAGGCATGCTGAGGAGATATGAAATATCGCATAAAAAATCAGATTCAGTTTCTGTGATAATTCTCAATTACTTCACCTCTTGGTCTCAGGTACATATTCATGTTGTTAGTTAGGTTCTCACCTGTAATTAAAGTAGTAACAGTTTTGGTCTTTCAATCATTATATAATCGATAATAAACTGAAGCAGATACTTGTTTACGACAACTAGCACACCTGCGCGCTGAATACACTTTGCACCTGCCAAAAGTCAGAAAATGATAATGCAGCTAATGGTCGGTATATTGACTACACACTATTTCCAGGAAATCGCGTTATTTACGGATTTGCAATCATCTTCTGCTCCTAATTCAATCTGTGCTTACGAGAGGTTCCCTAAGCATTACAAACTGAACGACCGCGTTAGCTAAAGCTTAGCATAACCTTGAGTAGAACTTGAGATTTTCCAGAAACTATGCACAAGAACTATTGGACCAGGCATATACCCTTTTATTCAACTGGATTAGCGGCAGGAGTGGGCTTCATGACCTGATTAGAGCTAGAGAATGGTCAGAGAGCACGTTCGCGAGAAAAACGCAAACTGCGTCGCGGGTGCGAGCGATCGCTTTCCCGCCACCAGTCCCGTTAAATCAAAGGGTATGTTTGCCGCGAATTTGAATATGTTCCGTACGCTTCGCCACCTATGATGACTAAAGGTAGTACAACAAATCCTCTCTGGACCGAGGGATGACAAAATATTTACAAGTTTCAAAGCGTAGCTTAGAGCTCGGCACGCTTAGGAGGTGCAAGGAACATTCGACTATCCGAATGTTCGAATAGTCGAATATTTGAGAAGGTCCCATTATTTAATTATTCGAATAGTCGAGTAAATGAAAAAGGTCTGTATTCGAATAATTTGTTCATTCGACAACTTGAGAAAATGAGTTATTCGAATATTCGTTCATTCGAGGAGTTTTAGAAGACATTCGAATATTCGAATATTGAAGATCATTCTTTTGAACATTTTTGAATACTGTCAAAAGAAAACTTCAGCTGTTCTACATTGAGTGCAGGTATGTTCCCGATCGGCCCATCATACAAATGAATGATCATATGACAGAGCGGCTAGCAAGGTTCCCTTTTTATAGGCAGTGTCCGGGCAATAACTCGATTTTAACATTTTGTGCTTACCCAGGCCTATTCGCTACGCTGAATCCAAAAATGCACATTGGAGAGCGGGAAAATGGCGAAAAAGGGCGCTAGCGCAGGAGGGAAATCAGCAGGTAGGCGGGATCTTCCCCACTGTGTATTCACGCTCCCAGCTTCCGAGCAATCCTTTCGCTTTCGGTTTCAAGCCAATCATTCGCACTTGGTCGATAGCGCTGTTAGGACGGCTAGAGGAATCGAGAAGACCGCTCCGGGAGTGGGAGGGTGAATTCACAATGGGGAGGACCCTGCCCATTGCCGTTTCTCTCCTGCGCTAAGCCCTTTTTTGCCGTTTTCGCGCTTTCCAGTCTGGATTTTCGGATTCAGCATGGCGAATAGGCCCGTATAAGCACAAAAGTTTAAAGTCGAGTTTTTGCCCGGACACTACCTTCAAAGGCAGTGTCCGGGCAAGATGGGGGTTTTTGGATTTCAGTGCCATGCGAGAGTGCCCCCCCCCCTCAGACACAACATCGCGCAAGTGCGACGTCATAACACTCGACCTAAAGCAAGAGAAACAATCAGAAATTGGGGAAACTTACGCCTTGGGGCGGGGTCCTACGACCTGTTTGAGTTCCTGCTATGTGCTATGCCGTAACGGTTAAAATCGTAGGGTCCCGCAGCGACTCTGCGTCTCAGCTTTGGCGGATACCATCGAATTTCAAATTGTAGGGTTTTGAAAAACGCATGTTCTCGCCATTTTCGCCCCTTCTAATGTGGATTTTCGGATTCAGCATTGCGGATGACCCCCGGTAAGTGGATTTTCTAGGAATCGAGTTTTTGCCGATCCACTGCCTTCAAGGCAATCGCGAGTCATGCCAGAGCATAGTGGTGACAGTTTTATGCATTTGTAATCCATTTGGAGTGGTGAACTATCTTCTGGAAATCGCGTCTGCAGTAGTTGAGATGCATCATGCGGAATTACCTACAAGCTCTAAATTGGGTGATGATGCAAAGCCGTCATTAGGCGCCACTTTAGCGAACTACTGGTCCTCAAACAGCTTGCATAAGCATGTGAAGGACCAGCAGTCCTTTAAGGCAGCATGTATTGGCAACATTCATTCCTTCCTTCAGAGCTCCACCTGCCTGGCCGCCTAATCACCGCCCGCATGTCAAAATACCTGAAAGATACGTTAATCAGCGCAAGGTCAGAGCAAGGCGGTCGCGAAAAACTGAGCCACTTGACTTGTGACCGCAACCTGTATGCCAGTCACCATACTCGAATCGGCTGCTTTTATAGTCAGTAGGCGTAAAAAAACTAATGTTAAAATGCTGCAAAACTCATAGAGGAATAATACTTTGGGTAAGCTTGTAGGTTGAACAATAATTATTTTGAACCTGAGTAAAAGATGTGGAAGTTCCCTTACAAGAAAAGTGCAAACCTCAAGAATACACTAAATCAGCTTTGTGAAAGTTCAGTCCTACAACAGAAACAAGTATTAGACAGATTAGCAGCTAATATACAGATATTTCCATGGCTTTTTTTCTGGAATAGTGAACCAGTAAGCTCAAAGGTGTTATAGTTGCAGGCGCTCGCTTCGGGGACTGCTCGGCTTCCCGCTATCTAATGATTCATGAATGCACCTTACCATTCTTTATATATTATAAGTTACGCACAAAAGTATTATGTAGACAACACTGGTTCACTGATTCTATTACTGTAGGCCTTTCTCGTGCCCTCTCAGTGCTAGTCTTGGAACTCACGCAATGCTGACGATACGAGTAAACATGTTGTAGTTTCTGTAGTTTTAAGAGAAAGTTCTGTGTAGCTTCGGGAGAAACTTCTTTAAAATAATAAATGCGGACTTGAAATAGTTACTAAGTAAGGTTTAGAAGCCGTCTTGAAGGACAATAAATACCTCGAACGTAAAATTCTTATGTTCCCTAAGTACAATTCTGACCAAGCAACAATAACCCGGTCATCCTTACCACTTGCTACGCATTTAATTATCAGCTACAAATCTAGATCAAATGTAATGATTGATTTTTTCTGCAGAAAACTGCAACAAAGAAGAACAGCAATGTTTGAGCGACTAGATTATTCGCATTATTCGGATAGTCCAATGTTCGGACAGGTGTGATGGCACGAATATTCGAATAGTCGAATATTCGACCGACCCCATGTGAATATATTTTTCATTCAAATTTTGAAATCTAGCATTATTCGAATAATCGAATTCGAAAAATCTGAAAATCACAGATCGAATAATATTTGTTTGTTCGAATATCTCTCAAAGGCCGATTCGTTCGTTCAACAAAATTCTTCCGTCGTTTCAACTATAAAGCGCACCTTTTTCGATTTTTCAAACGAGCCGCTTAAGCGCTTCACTGTATTTCGGAAGGGGATTATACCGCAAGATTCTCTTGCAATATACAAAGGGTCTTTAAGTTACGAAGTCCTTTGACGTGTTTGGACTGGTCGATTTTGGAGAAAAACCCCGCGCTTTGTACGCTTGAAATTGGAGTAGTTGCGTCATGAGAGATTGGTTACAGATTTGCTTTCTATGTGCTAAGCGATTGTCGGCAACAAATTATGAGCTTTTGCCGCATAATTTTTGCAAACTAAAGCAAACTTTTTGCAAACTATAGTCAGAATCACAGATTTCTGAGTTTTCGATAAAGCGCAACGGAAACAGGTTATCCAAAATTTAAGCGATTGAACTTTTTTTGAATGCATTTATTGAAACGAGAAACCTGAGCAATGCTCTCGATTTCGTTCAGCTAAAACACTGCAATTCTTATGGAAAAACGTTCGTAGCTAATTCAGAGAGTCGCTTAGCAGGTAGCGAAAGCAGATTTGAAATCAGCTCTCTAATGAGGAAAGGATACCGTGGCCTTTTGCAATGAGATGTACACCAGTAGGTGCGTCTTGGAATGCTGATTCTAAATCTATGTTCATTATCTGCTGCGACTTCTTGAATGAAGTTACGGACTTTTTTCCATATTGATTTTGCGAGATTTAGGCAGTCAAAATCGTCAATATCCAGGCTTTTTAGACTCTGACGTATTGATGATGACAGTTTTTCTGAACTTAACGTGAAGCTTTACTTTATCTGTACGCTCTTTTGTAGTGTAAGCAAGCATTCTAACGACATTAGTAAATCCTCCATCAAAAACAGTGCAAATTTTGGTGACAAGAAATGTTCATAACTTTTTTCGGATAAGCCCACAGCAGATAATAAAAATAGATTCGGAATCAGCGCTTTAAGATGCAAAGTGTATGTTTCACTTCAAAAGGCCGCGGTCACCAAGTATCCTTTCCTTGTAAGACGCATCTATTGATATGGGTCTCAGTACAAAAGTCTACTGTCAACAAGTATCCTTCCCTTGTGAGATGCCTCTAAAATGACATAGCTTGCTTATGATCTAGGTTGAAAGGGCTTGAATCTGGTTATTTAGAAGTTTTTCCTATTTTTGTTCTGCAGTCCTTCTGGACGTTCATTCTCCAGAAAGTTTCAGGCGATTTCCCTCTGTGGCTGAAAAACTGAAGTTCGTGCCAGGACTAGAAGCCAAGTGTAAGTTGGTAGTGGTTATATGATGTTTCGAAAGAAGGTTGGAGTGTTTAGTACGCCATGCTCAACTAGACAAGGAATTAGGTATTCCACCAATTGAATCCTGGCGTCGCGGATCACTCGCATCCTACCTTCCTCTGCCTTCGTTCGGCAATTTCTCAAGACGAGGATCACGGAGAAGCAGCCAAGTCTCATTCAATACGCCAAACATCTTTATACAAGTGTAAATGCGAGCTATGGGGTTCTTCTGCCCCAGTCCTGTTATATCATCTGCCAAATAAAGATCTCATAACATTGATCATGATGCCCAGAATGCAAACAAACATCATGTTTGCTTTCTTGATTTGCCTAATAGTAATGCTAACGTATTCACTAGGTCAGAGCTGACACAAAATTAAGTACTGCAAAGCGAGCTCAAAAGTTTTGTCGATTTGATATGCTTCATTCTCAAATTAGGGTCCGATTTATCTAGAAATAGTTCTTCATTCCGTTCCCTAGAAACAGTCCTCCATTCTGTTTCTTTTTCTTTGATCATTCGTTCGTTGAAAGTTGAAAAGACTTTGGCATTAGTAAAGGCGAATGGGGAATTTAACACCGCTCCAATATCATCAATGATGCAAGAGATGCCCAAGGCCTCAGACGACGGTTGCCCGAGTTAAGTGACATCACCGTAGCATGGCCATATCTCGCTTCGGAGTGGACGAATTCGAATAAGGACACCACTCAACTCAACTTGGCGGGGCGCATCTTCTGATTGTAGTGGATGTGGGAATTCGGTAGGCTTACGCGAGAAAGTCGGTCTGCACGGAAAGTCGGCTTGGAGCTTGTAGAAGGTATTCAGTGTGCTCATTACAGGAATAATACTAAGTCGTTGCAGTGTTGGTTTGTCGAGTTACGGCAGATGTACGGTGAGCTGATGTCAATTCGCATGTAGAATTTAAATCTCATTTGCTTTCAAGTGCGTGAATGACAGATTGCCAGTCACAACGAGCTTACCAGGTCTCTGCTTAGATGCATTAAACAACTCGAACGAAGCTCTTTTCTCACTTAAAACTACAATCTTTAGAGTCGTAATCTTACGTAAAGTTACAGTATAGAAGTTTGAACGATCTGCTACACACTAAACCTTGCAGTTCCGAAAGAAGAGTGTTACTTTTCTCGGACTACTCAGATTACTTTCAAAGTCAGTGCGCTCTAGAAACCGTCTGGTTTTTTGTGCTTCTAGCACTCTAATCAGCTTCTATCAAGGCTAAGAGATAGATAACCTTGTTCATACATTTCGTTATTCTTATATTGATATATTTCGTTTGGCAGGAAAAATCTTTCATCTCGCGCAAGGAGTTGCAATCAGATACAGTCACATACCGCACACAAGAATGCTGCACATTTAAAGACTTCGGAAGTAGACGTTAATATGGTGTAAACAGGCCAATCAAAGTTTAAGCGTTGGTATTCGCCTTAATACCATGGGGTACCGCTTCTTTTCTCGCCATACTTGCTCGTATAACGTTAGATGTTGTTATCTCCTTATCATCACTTTCACGAGGCCTTCTGCTATTAAGTACAACTTACTGAACATTCTAGCTCTGACGCATTTAGATTGTGTAGCACGTCCAAGCTGCTGGATACGCTTTTGGAAGGGCTGATTGCTATGTGTTTAGCGAAGGTAGCGCTGGACTTTCTCAAAACTGCTTTTCAGTAACTTTCATGTCTAGCCTATCTCTTCATCTGTAGAGGTCATTACGGCATACTCATCATCTGAACTTTCATGACAAGCTTGTTTGGACGAGGTATCCGAAAGCGGGCAGCAAGACGCTGTATTCATTTATGCACTTTATTTATGTTCAGTTTCCTCGTGCTGATTTTAGAGTCCTGACTGACATAGCTGGCTTACTAAGAAACCTTGCTAGGTGCTTAGCTGACCTTTACCACTTAGTTTATGGTCCAAAAGTTGAGCTGAAAACATGCACCATAGAGTTGCGCTTAGCTTTCAACAGTGCGGCATCCTTAAGTTATTCTTCGAATTTTACTATTTCCGACCGATTCTACAACCCATATGAGGCTGTGCCATTAGGAGCCAGCTCGAGTATCACAGCATCTTGTGCACGCAGTAGCTTACTTGGATGACTCATGTACTGAATGCCGAACTTGGTAGCGTCCAGATAAATCCGGAAACATGGGAATTGTACGTGAAATGACAAGCGGCGGAAGGTCCGTTCCCGCTGAGATTCGTCTGCAAATTATGATCGCTCTACCGTATTTGGCGAACGACTTGAATCGACCTGTATGATTTTGGGTTGAAGAATCAGCGCCCTCGAGATAGATTTCCGCCAAAAAACCTGTAAACCAATGCAGGTCGTACACGGTACTGGAGACAGTGCCTGGACGCTGCCTCAGATAGTATCGTTTATCCGATATCTTCGGAAGAATATTGCCTGGTGATGTCAGAATTCTATCATCTTTCTGTAATTAAGTTGAATTAGCTGGTATAATCTCTGTTGTTATCGAGGTCCATGGTAATCTTTGTTCAAGCTTTCAGTTCTCTGACCAACCAAAACCTTTCATCCCCCATGAGAACTGATTGGCTTGATTACCTGGCTGGATCTTACGGTAGTCGACTTAGCACGACTCTATGCTATGTAAGCAGGCAGTAAGGCTTTGATATGAAAGGAGAAGTGTGCTGTGACACCAGTAGCTCTTATAGGAAAAATTTTTTGTGCCTGCCAACCCAAAAATTAACTGAGAATCCGCCTGGGAGTTATTCGACCTTCTGATCCAAAATGATATCATTTCTCATGGTAGACCCTCTTTGGGGAATAATGGAGGCATACTCCAAATTTTTAGATTCTGCTGGAATATTGCACATAGGATTTTTTGACATGCGATCGCGAATATCACTTTTTCCGCGCGGAAACGTCTCCCTCTGTGCTTACGGTAAGTGTACGGGAGGATGTCAAAATCCTAGATTTGGGTACAGTCTGGTTTAGAGGGGTAATGGACATGCTGAACGCAAATATCGTAATCTTCTTGCATTCTGGTACTTCTTCGCAAAGTTACGATAGCCATTCCTGACTAACAAGGGAAGGATGATCGGTCGAAGTGGCCATTTGGAATGAGCTGTATACTAGAAAACCGTCCTCGGTAAGGCAAACTCAAAACTACTTTCGCTAGGTGCCGAGCGGTTTTGTGGGGGAAGTTACAAGGCCATTTTCCTCCGGCGCAGCCGGCGCACCCAGTGATGAGCGAGGCGCTAGACAACGCGGAAGTGTTGGCAGTGGCGCAGTGGGGAGACAGCGGACTACAAAGCAGATGATCGAGGGTTCGAGTCCTGTTGCTGCTATTTTGTTTTGCAGTTCTGTAAAAAGTCTATTGGGTGACAGTAAACGAAAAATACTCATTTCTAGGCAGTTGAAACAAGCTATTTACTGCAAAAAAGTCACTATTTCTACAATAAGCTATAATCTTCCACAATATGTAAATCTGTGGAGGTTATGATGTCACAACAATGGTTCAAATGATATATTAACATGTATGGAATACAACCATAAAATTTTCAAAGCAGAAGAGCTTCTCGCAGCGCGCGCACTTGCAGAATTGCATTGTTGTGACATCATAACCTCCATACATTTACATATTGTAGAAGATTATAGCTTATTGTAGAAATAGTGACTTTTTTGCAGTAAATAGCTTGTTTCAACTGCCTAGAAATGAGTATTTTTCGTTTACTGTCACCCAATAGACTTTTTACAGAACTGCAAAACAAAATAGCAGCAACAGGACTCGAACCCTTGACCACCTGCTTCGTATTCCGCTGTCTTGCCACTGCGCCACTGCCACACTGATGCCTTGCTCTAGCGCCTCGCTCATCACTGGGTGCGCCGGCTGCGCCGGAAGAAAATGGCCTTGTAACTTCCCCCACAAAACCGCTCGGCACCTAGCGAAAGTAGTTTTGAGTTTGCCTTACCGAGAACGGTTTTCTAGTATACAACTCATTCCAAATGGCCACTTCAACCGATCATCCTTCCCTTGTAAGAAACACAAGCACGCTCTGCGTACGTTGAATTGACAAGTTCGTGAGCTCGTTGCAAAGCCTTTGGTGAATTACTATTAGGAATTCGTGAACGAGCAGAAAGAATGTGGTTGGCCTCCTCTTCAAACAACGGGGGTTTGAACATGTTCTTTCATGTATTTCTTGTAGTAATCATTTTTAATCGGACGTACGCAGAGCGTGCTGATGTCTCTTACAGAGAATGATTGATGTATGGTAAAGGATATAAATCGTTGATATGCTTGAAGCTCTGCACAGGGAGTATCTGATGTGCTGTGATCGAGAAATTGACGCTCATTTCGCATGATAAAAACTTTTCGTGGATTTTTTTGGGTATGAATGATTTACCTAAAGTGTCTACCACTGCGCTGCAAACTTCTATAACTTGACAATAAAGGACCATTGCAGCAAGCAAGCCTGATATTCGTAATCAGCATACTTGAAAACCCCCTCCAGGCAGTTTCGAGCAAATCTGAAACTTTGATTCACCTATCGTAAACTCAATGTAGCTCACGAAAATGGTACTAGCTTGCGGATTAAAGGTGTTTGACATGTTCAGCATGCTATAACCTCCCCCCCCTCCCCTTTTGAGCGAGGTTTCAGCAATCTGCTTTTGAACCCCTTCTGTTCGCCCCCCTACCGTACAGGAGACTTTTTCGTGAAAGAAATATATTATACGTGATAAGCATGTCGTATAGCCCTTCTGCAATGATTCAGCAAGACCATCTGGGATTTTGGCCTTTTCCGTACTCCTTCCGCAACCCCGAAGAAAGGCCTATCATGCGAAATGAGCATTAATTTTGCGATCAGCAGTTCGAATCCCCCTAGCCGTTTTTCAGAAACTCATAATTTTGAAGTTTTAAGTAGATACAAGTTGAATAGCGGTGTAGAGTTGGCGGTAGGTTAGCACTCTTAACTAAGGCGAATCCGCGGTGGGCCTAATTCCTTTAGCAAAGTGCCCATTGATCCAGCGTGAGACTGTTGATCCAGAAGAAAGCAATCGACAAGCCGGCGAAAGAAGTAAAATTGTCGCATCACTTCATCAGAATCTTGAAGTTAAAGCTAGGGCGTTACCCGGAAACGACGCGCATTTGGGGCCGACGAATGCGAACATCGGTCAGGGTTACCGTCTCAGGATGAGCGGGGTTGGAAAAGAAGCTAGTTCATCAAAGGCACGACTACAAGCTTTCGAAAAGACTTCGTCCAGTCACTCTCGACGTAATACATATTAACAACACACAATCTCAACGGAAGTTCTCTCATAGGTCGACACGCGAAGTGGTAGATCCTCTCAGAAGGCGCAAAGTAGACGTCGCCTGTATACAAGAGCCAGATGGACAAAAATGCCACGAGCTACATCCAGACAGCAGTGGAACCATCAGAAAAACTCCGCATACACGCCGGGTACATCAGCGATCCGTACTCCGCTCTTTCCATCACCGTCATGGATGCCATAATCAGCGACTTCATACGGCAACAAACGTGGGCGCTCATGTAGGGGGTGATGTGATCCTGATTACAAGAAGCAGAAATCAATTCCAGATAGATGTGCGGACATGTAAGAATCATTTAAAGAGATGTGCTGTCATAGGAGGATCAGTACTTTACGAAAGAAGATGCGACAAAACGGAGTTGGGGTTAGGAAAGCAGAAACTGGGTTAAATCAAATTGGAGGCACGCTAATCAGAAAACCACCTCCTTCAAGTACCTTGAAAACTGTACCTCCGTAGATGTAGTCTCCAAGAAGAAGTAACGAGTAGAGTGAATGCAGCTTGGATGAAGTAGAGGAGCGTTACAGTAGTCCTGTGTGACAGACGAATGCCGCTAAAACTGAAGTCCCTGATATACCGTGCAGTGATACGACCAACAGCGCATACGGAAGCGAATGCTGGCCCTGCAGACGGCACGAGGAAAGGAAAGTCGGCGCAATGGAGATACGAATGCTGAGGTAGACGCAGGAGTCACGATGCTTGACCACATCCCAACGACACCATACGAAGCATGATGAAAGTCGCACGGTTCATCAAGAAGATGCGAGATGCCTTCGAGGTGTGGGCACCTGAGGCGAAGAGATGAAGACCACATAACGTGAGTGGCCATGTCAGTTTAAGTGTTATGAGAACAGTTAAGAGGAAGACTAAGTTGTGGCTGGACAGATCAGAGCAAACTTAAAAGAACTTGAATTGAACGAAGAGCAAGCCCTAGACCGAGAGGAGTGGAGAAGACATACAAGAGCGGCATGCCCCACATGGCGGGAAAACTGCAAGGACTAAATAAAAGTACAAGTTGAACAGCGCCGAATTTTGTGTCTTTACCAAAAAAAATGATTTGAGGAGTCTAGCATGGGAATTGAGGATGTAACATGGCTTGAAAAGTGCAAGTTTTACCGTGGCTTACATAGAGCTCTAGAAGAAATGGTGAACAATTATTTTGTGCAGTTTCTTAAGATCAGCTTTGAGAAAACGAGAGCGCGCATTTAACCACAAAAGTTAGAAATACAAACCTTTTAGCTAGAAGGTTTGGCAAAGTAATTATCGGCAGCTTAACCTGAAATACTCGGGGAATTTTGTAACTATGGGATGGAAACTATGGTGTTATAGAAACAGGAGCGAGGAAGGTGGGCACCGTGGGAACTTCGGACAGTCATATAACGAAGCGAGCTGTTGAGGAGGAAACTGACATTCAAAACCAAAGGGTAGAGAAGTTGTGGGCATTTGGATGAACCAAATTTTTGATTTGAATGGAAAGAGAAAGCTGGAATTTAGGACTTCGGATTCATCTTTGGGCACCCTGGGGAGGGAGAACGATCGGGCAGTGTGGAATCTGCGGTTCCTTTTAAGAAAGTGCCAGGAAACCCACATACAATATTCTGGGCTCTAAAACGGGATTTCTGAGGATGCAAAATAGGGCGGGGGAGAGGGTCTGGTGGGGAGAGCGGAGACCGTGAGGCAGTGGCATCTTTTAAAAAATTCTGGTGGGCTGCAGCAGCTTTGAGCAGAAAGGAGAGGGCAGCGGGGGAGGGGAGGGGGAAGGCGGAAGAGAAAGAGAGAGGGAAAAGTTGGGACAATGTGACAGGGCACTTGGTTAGCAGAGAATTCTAGGTGGATCTTTGGGCACCCCAGCCAAGGAAAGATTTGGAGAATTTGGAGAATGATTTGGTGTTTTCGCATGCACTGGCTACGGCAGTTTTGGGCAGGAAGAATGAGTGGGCAACGTGGAATTTGCAATCCCATTCAAGGAAGGGCCAAGAAACCCACGGGGGGAGTAACTTTGGTCATCCTGGGCAGCTGCTCAGAATCGCCGGGGGCAGGCGGTCCGCAAACTCGCGCTTTTCTGCAGGCGGTCAGCAGAATTTTGGGGCGTAGCCAAACCTTCAGCGGGCGGCACTTCCTTTACTGTCGAATTTCCTGCTAGCGGGGCAGAACACAGAGTTTTCTTCGGGCGCTCGTCAAATAATCTCTTTCAGCGAGCGCTGGCTAAACTTTCAGCAAACGCTAAGACCTTCTTTCAGCGAAAGGTACCTACGGGCTGTGCGGTCCTTCACAAAGGACCGTGCGGCCCCCATTATTTCTGCATATTCTCGCGGAAAGTCCGCGAGAATGCGGCCACTGCGCTGCAGCTAATCTATAGAAAAACTACGATATTTCTCCGAGCATTCCTCTAAAAAGGCCAACATTCTTTGAAATTTCTGCAAGAGGACCGCATGAAACCAGCAAATATTTTTCCGGTGCCCGCTTGCTCATGTCGCATGGCCGCTTGCCCCCGGGGATTATCTGAGTGAAGGGGCAGGCATTGTGGAATCGGGTTCTTCAGAAAAGGGCCAGAAAACCCACGTACAAATTCTGTGTTCCAGCATGGGGTTCCTGAGTAAGCAACCTGTGGCCGTATTCATCAACGAAACCCGTGGGTTCCGGAACCCACTGGGTTAGTGCTTTTGATGAATATTGATTCTTCCCTGGAGTAGAATCGATATTCATCAAAAGCACTAACCCAGTGGGTTCCGGAACCTACGGGTTTCGTTGATGAATACTGCCACTGGGGGGGGGGCGGGAAGAGCGGGAACCGTGAGACGATGCAACTTCGGGAGAGAATTGTGGTGGGATGTGGTGGGCTACAGCTCGGGCAAGTGGAAGGAATGGGCATAGGGTCTGGGAGGGGGGAATAAGGGAGGACCATGTGACAGGGCACCTGCTTAGCGGAGCATTCCGGGATGATCTTTGTGCACCCGGCCGTGAAAGGGTTTGGAGAATGAGTTTGGTGTTCTCGCATGCACTTGCTATTGCAGTTCTTGGCAGGGGAGTGGCCATAGTGCAACTCAACTGTCCCATCTAAAAAAAGTTGTGCAAGAAGAGTCAGGTGCTTTGGCTCCGAAACCCACGGAAAAGAGGGGTGTAGGCCAAGATGAACGATAGCTGGGAATATACTGTACTCCAGCGGTTGTCACTATGCCGCGCATGAAGTCCTATTTTTTGGAGTTATATGCTCCTCATTGGATTGAAAATGGTTTCGAACATTAAGAATCAAAGCATACCGAGCTCCCAGCGTTCTTTCCAGATTCCTAAATATCAACATAGCATAAATATAGAGTTTAGAAAATATTTGACCTACACAACGCATACGGCTATCGTTCAGTTGGCTGCCTCCCGAAAAGAGTCCAACATGGAAAATTTGATAAGTGAAAGTAGGGGAGTTAGAGGGAGGGGGAGTGTGGGTGAGGGAACTTATCTACATTAACCCAGAGACTTCCGCAATGCAGATATGGAGGTCATGAACTGTCAGCAACGCTAATTTACCGAGCTTGCACCAATCAGCAGAAGTGCTTTCTGTTCACAGTAGCTTGCTTCATCCAGTAACACATGTAACTGAGATTTTATTATAATCTCGAACCCAAACTTCACCAGCAACTTTCGTCCAATACGGGTAGATTAGTATTCAGAGTTTTTTTTTCGAAGCGTCTCCGAAAACGCTGGTGGTTTCTGTCTAAATCTGAAACCTCAAAAACAGATTTCATTTTGAGGACGAAGTCGACTTTAGAACTGAAATTTTGGAATGAAATTTTGGTAAAACTTCAATTTTTATTTTGGAGTTTAAAATAGCAGCGCAACGCAACATTCTGGTCAGATTTGGAATCAGCCGATTTGCTTTGAACACAGCAAAATTTTTTCGCTTATTTCCTAAAGTTGCAGTCAAATTTGTGTGAAATCACCTGCATAATCAAAACACAACTCACGTGTTTGCTTTACACGTCTCAATAAATAAATAAATAAATAATCAAAACACCATGAGGGAAAACTACTAAATACTAATTTTCACCTCGATGAAACGAAAAACGCTGCTGAATAATCCAATTTTCAGTGAAGTTTCGGTTTTATCCTTGTATATAAAGCTGAATGTCTGTTTGTCTGTCTGTCTGTCTGTATGTCTGTCTGTGTGTACGTATGTTCCGAATAGAAAATTCCATTTCTGAACCGATCCGGACCAAACTTGGCACACATACACTTCGGGCCCCGGCGCGTGTCATAGGCTACTTTTCGTCATCGATCGATATCGATTTTATCGATTCTTATCGATTTTTTTGCGGAGTTCACCTACGAGGCTGGGAGTTGGCAAAGGGGGGTAAGTGAGCACGGGGATTCCGAATACAATATTAGTTTTCAGAATTATCGATTACTTTTATCGATTTTATCGATTTTTTTGCAAAGTTTGAGCTAGGGGGCTGGGAGTTGGCACAGGGGGGTAATCGAGCATGCTGATCATCCCCAAGGGAGATGATCAGCATGCTCGATTACACCCCTGTGCCAAATTCCAGCCCCCTAGCTCAAATTTTCAAAAAATCGATAAAATCGATAAAAGTAATGGACGATCTTGAAAACTAATATTGTATTCGTAATCTGCATGCTCGATTACCCCCCTGTGCAAACTCCCAGCCCCGCAGGTCAAACTTTACAAAAAAATCGATAAAATCGATAAAAGTAATGGACGATTTTGAAAACTAATATTGTGTTCGTAATCAGCATGTTCGATTACCCCCCTGTGCAAAATCCCAGCCTCGCATGTCAAAATTTACAAAAAATCGATAAAATCAATAAAAGTAATCGATAATTCTGAAAACTAATATTGTATTCGGAATCCCCATGCTCACTTCCCCCCCCCCTGTGCCAACTCCTAGCCCTGTAGGTGAACTCTGCAAAAAAATCGATAAAAATCGGTAAAATCGACATCGATCGATAACGAAAAGTGGACTGTGACACCCGCCGGGGCCCGAAGTGTATGTGTGCCAAGTTTGGTCCGGATACGGCGGAGCCGGGTAAGCCAGCTAGTATGTTATAGGATGAGGTTGCTATAGGAGCCGTAGGATCGCGAGAGTCGGACGTGCGTATGGCCATTGCGCCGCGCACGTCCGATGTCTCTAAAACAGGTGCCAGACTTATCCGCTTCAGCCGGTTCGTTCGGTTCAAAGATCAAATCACCAACAGCAAAGGTGGTGAACCGAATGAACCTGTTCAACAGGATAAGTCTGGCACCTACCTGAGTCGTCGGACGCACATCTGACGTGCCGGCGCAATGATCGTACGCACGTCCGACTCTCGCGATCCTGCAGGCCCCTATACAGTGTGCAGAAATCAGCTCTGTTGAGAGCAAATTGGCTGCTCATTAGCGTTGCTGAGTGACCTTCATAACTGACAAGGGAAGTTCGCCGAATCGAAATGGCCGTTTGATACGTGGTATATACCCGGACGCGGGACTCGGGAGGTTAGTATCAAATGTGCGCCCACTGGCTGCGACGCGTTATTGTGAAGCAAGTTATGGGCCTCTGAAGTTTTTGGCGTGTGCATGTCTAGAGGATGCACAAACACTGGGATTGTGGTCGTGTGGTGTAGTGGTTAGCGTCTCGGACTCACAGGTGACCGGTGAGGATTCGGATCCTGTTGCTGTCCACATGTTTTGCGTTTTTCTCAAAAATCATTTTTTACCTGTTTTATGTATTATTGAGGTATAAAATGACACACACGGGTTACGGGATGATTTTCCTCACGAAATTTCGACCAATGCTTCATATGTAAAATTTTCATAGTACATAGCAACGACTTTTTAGCGAGGCTTTTCATTTGACTTTAAAGATTTGCCAAATCCTCACTCCCACATACTTTCTTCGATTGCAGTAGTATTTGATTGACAAACTCCAAGTTGTATCACGTCGTACTATTGATTCTTGCTAATGGGCTACCTTGTGAGAATGACACAGCAGGATGTATAATTAGTAGAGTTTAAACCACACGTATGTGTCATTTTTTACATCAGTAATGCATAAAACAGGTAAAAAATGGATTCTGAGAAGAACGCAAAACATGTGGACAGCAACAGAACTCGAACCCTCACCGGTCACCTGTGAGCCCGAGACGCTAACCGCTACACCACACGACCACAATGGAAGCATTTGTGCGTTCTCTAGAGATGCACACGCCAAAAACTTCAGAGGCCCATAACTTGCTTCACAATAACGCGTCGCAGCTAATGGGCGCACATTTGATACTAACCTTCCGAGCCCCGCGTCCGGGTATATACCACGTATCAGTCGGCCATTTCGATTCGGCGAACTTCCCTTGTGAGGGCCACATGCATTAACCCCGTCGGGGAGGGGATCGCAGCTTAAAAGAAAACTTCATTTCCTGAAGCTCCAAATGTCTGGATTTCACCCTGTCTATCTATCAGTAGGTATTCCCACCATCCTCCTCTATAAACAGATTGAACAGCGTGAAGCGGTACAAGCCGCATTTTCCAGCTTTTTGTATGATCCCTGATGATCCTCGGTGGCCGACCGTCCTTTCTTCAAAGTCGTTTTTCTTTTTCATAGTTAATGAGAACATTCCAAAGTTGTATTGCTTATCTAACCCAACAGTGATAAGCATGTTGCTGATAAGAACAAATGATGTTCTGGAGTCATGAAATCTTCGATGAGCCACAAGTCCATAGTTGGGGTTTATCAAAAATTTCGATATTTCAGAAGTCATTTGTTCTCATCAGCAGTATGCTTAGCACTACTAAGTTAGTTAATCAGTACAACTTTGGAATGTTTTCATCAAATCTGAAGGAAGAAAAATGACTTTAGAAAGACGATGGGTCGCCGGGAATCATCAGGGGATCATACAAAAAGCTGGAAAATGCGGCTTGTACAGTTTCTCGCTTCTGTTCGATATGTTCATAGCGAAAGATGGTGGAAATACTTACTTTTCAGTGGCGTACCGAGGGGGGGGGGGGAGAGGGGGGGGGGCCCACTACGAGAATGGGTCACGAAATTTTTGATACTTACTTATATGGGTTATAAAAATGTGCAAGTGACTATTTTGTACTTGTAAAAAGTTAAAATAATTTTTAAACATTTCAAAAATTCAACTTAGCCTTATAAAAAAATTTTTTCGGAAGCGTTTCGTTAGCCACGCCTCTTTTTCCAGATTTCAGGGGTTGGGGACCCGCAAAAATTTTGAGAAGCACCCCTAAAAATTTTTTCGGAGTGCGTGGCTTCAGCCACGCACCTTCATCAGAAAAAATTTTTTGTCGCGCTTTTTTGTCGAAAAATCGTGTACCAGGGTTTTTGCGTACTCTGATTTCACTACACAACTTCTTATGAGTGTTTTCAGATTTTTTGACGGTGTAATCACATTTCTGACAAATGCTGGAAATTCGGTTATTCGGTTCGGTTTACCTGGGATAACTTTGGAAAGAAGCATCATAGTGAAGCTATATTCGAAATTAGAGGCTTCCATACCGTAGTACAAGATTTTTGGCTTGTTTGGTTTTGTTCCGAGGCAGAATATGGCTTCCAATGGCCCAAAATCCTTATCGAAGTTCCTACCGTAATCCCACAGTAATGAAGAGCGATCGGTGATTCGTTTCAAAAAAAATCTAAAACCTTAAATCTAAGTTGAAGCCTACTCTACAGAATGGTGCTCAAATGGCGAAAAAAGACACATTGGGAAGAGAGATATTAACGATTGAAAAGTGTGTACTTACTTTTGGGACACCCTGTATATATTAGGTCATTCCGAAAGTAATTTCGCTTTTTTCAAACGGGCGCCACATCTGATGAAACAAAGGTTTCTAAGAGATCTTGGTAGCGTTCGATGCAGCATTTCATTCTCTTTCTAATGGTTATGAAATTATTGCAAAACAATCAATGAGCTTGCAGAAAATAACCAAAATCTGTGACCCATGCTTTTTGAGATGCTCAAGTTTCACGATTTTTTAAACCTTTCATATCAATCCTCAGAAAGAGTTCAAATAACGATTCGATAGAGTAAAGATTATAGAATACAGTGCTACTTTTTTCCTTTCTCGTAGTTCGTCGTAATTTTTTAAAAGAGTTTTTAGCAAAACCATCGAATTTTGGCAGGCCCACTTCAACCACAATCGCATCAAACATCATAATTTTTCGGAATTTGAGACTACCAAGACGCATCAATTTTACAAAGCAAGTGAGGGTTTACGGGTTCGAAATATCAAATCAAGTTTTTCGGCTACAGCCTGGGGCTCCCTAAAAAATGAGTTATGATGATTTTATCCCCGGAAACCAAGCGAATCGGAAACAAAAAACACCTGTTAGAAAGAGGAGTAAATGCTGCATCGAATGACACCCTAGCTGCTCAGTTTGATGTTCTACTAGGATTTAGCTGTCCAAGTATGGAAATCGGTAGCATCAGTTAAAATTCTGTTAAGAATGTGTGACAAGCTATGGAAAAGAGAAAAAATTTGCACTGTATTCTATGAGGTTTGCTCTATCGAAACGTCACTTGAACTTCTTCTGAGAATTGATATGAAGGTTTTGAAAAAAATTGTGAAACTTGACTATCTCAAAAAGCATAGGTCGCAAATTTTGGTTATTTTCTGAAAGCTCATTGACTGTATTGCAACAATTTCATAACCTTTAGAAAGAGAATGAAATGCTGTTTCGAATGCTGCCAAGACCTCTCAAAAACCTTTGTTACTTCAGATGTGGCGCCCGTTTGAAAAAAGCGAAATTACTTTCGGAATGACCTAATATGTATATATCAGTGGCGTAGGGGGGGGGACGGGGGGGGGGGGGGGGCGCCCCCCCCCCCGAGAATGGGTCGCGAAATTTTTGAAAGTTGGGCCCGCGAAAATTTTAAGAAGCGTAACAAAAAATTTTTCTGGCTGCGTGACGCCACGCATCTTCATTGAATAAAATTTTTGTCGCGCCCCCCGAGCCGAAATCCTGGGTACGCCACTGGTATATATATAACGGAAAATCTGTGTGCCTATCTGTCTGTGCACATTTTTGTAGCCATGAAGGATGAGCGGTAAAGCTCATTTTGGTCTGCTGGTCATCAAGATATGGTAAGGACGGAAGGAAGCGAAACTAGTAGAGTCGGAATCAAAAGAAGGGTAACTTTCGCCACATGAGAGGTCAAGCACGATGGAGGCTTCGGTGCGGGGTAGAGCCTGGGATGCCAGCTCGTAGTCTAATAAAAGCAATTTATCATCAAAACCTTCATCATGACAATTTTAATCACGCTCAATGCGCTCAGACTCCACCATAAAGCAATTTTTTATGTAATTTATGCAATTTACATGCATATGCAATTATTTTTCACCCATAACGTGAGATCTCGGTCTATTTCGGTCAACGCTTAAAGGCAGTGGCTCGGCAAATCCTCGACCTGTGGTTTTTTCGCTTAAGGGTAATTCGACGCGCTGATTCCGAAAATCCACCTGAAGAGCGCGAAAATGGCGAAAACCAGCGTTTTTCAAGGCCCTTCATCTTGAATTTGGACGAGTGGAACGCTTCCGGCCATGGTTAGAGAAGTAGACTCGTTGTAGGACCCTCATTTTCGTAGCATTGCGGCATGCCGCCTCGTGCGATGAGAGATATCGCAAGCTCGTCCAAGCGCGTGTAAGAATGGCTTGCGCGCACGGGTTTAGGGCCAATTTTTTAGGCGAGGGCAGCATGCTGTGCGCTCGGAACCACTCCCTTCTCATGTTTGGGATGCAAGCAACCTTCCATTCGAAAATTTCGAGATGTTGGTTTTGCCGAGCCACTGCCTTCAAGGAATAGCTCTTGCATAGAATTAAAATGTTGTTACATCGTGCACGATCATTGTTTTTCTCACTTCTAATCTTTCGTTTAAACAGTTTGAAGAGCAATTTTTGGTGAAATTTGTATTCTCTAAGAGAAGTTCACCACGATGAATTGCGTATGAAAGCCTTCCGTTGCCTAGCGTATACTATATTCTTCGAAACCAATTGTGCACGTTTTTGGCTTTACCTTTACCAAAGCGGCATAAATGCTTGAATGCTCGAGTTAGCAAAGGAATTTTTTCGTTAGTAATTCCTGACAAAACATCAAAATACTTCATGCTCTTTCAAATTGTACTCAGGTTGAAGGTCAAACATATACAACAGAGTGATGCTTGAATCATTTCTACTAATTACCAACCACTACAGTCTTATCACTACAGTCCAAAAATGGTACTTGATCAAAGGTGGTGTATAAAGAGTGAAGTTTTTTTGGACCCTCATCTGAAACAATCCTCTTTGATATGCAACAAACTTGCTATGAACATCCGACCAAGTATCCTGACTTCTACAGGCAGAGTTGCACCAGAATTGATGCAGCGGATCTCCACATATATTGCCTCAAGACTTCATACCTCCTGAAATCCTGTTTGTGGTATTTTTTTATCTCAGTATACGATACTTTTATGTAATCTCATCCGCCATTCCATTTCCATCTAACCGCATATGTTGTATTATCTATCTCAGAGTGGCGGTCCCAGGATTTCGGAAGGGGGCCACTCCGAAAAAATTTTTTGGGGTGCTTCTCAAAATTTTTGCGGGTCCCTACCCCTAAAATCTGGAAAAAGGGGGCGTGGCGTCAACCATAAGACTAATTTGAATTTTTAAAAAATTTTAAAAAATTGTTTTAATTATTTACAAAAATCAAGTCGTTTGCACATTTTTATAACCCATATAGGTAAGTTTCGAAAAAATTTCGCGACGCATTCTCGAGGGGGGCGCCTCCTCCCCCCCCCACCGCCCCTCCCCCGCCCCCCCCCCCCCTCGGTCCGCCAGTGCTATCTCATCGTATATCATAGCTCTATATCATTGCATATCGAATGATATTATTATGATTTAAACCTTGCTGATGCTCATCTTTCTCGAGTAATCACTGTAATGCCTTCCGTTGATCTGAAGTCTTACGGTGCTTATGAATATTTCAAGCATGTATACACAATGCCATTCGCATACCTATTTTACTGCGTATTTGGTATTTAATAGTAGTTTGCCAAAGCATTTCTTTCGTTCGCTCCATACCTATATCTCCATGTGTCATAACGTTTTGCATTGTTATTTGTCACCGTTATAATGAATAAGTCGATAGTCATAGCGTTATAGCGTAAGCATAACAAGGAGCCTCTCAGACATTAGAGGTTTTCAGCCGGTAGCCACAAAGCCGCCGCCAAACCCCACCAAAAGCTCCGGGCCTTATCGTCTCACTGTCGCTTCTCCCTGAAAACCGTAGAAGCGAGAGGGCTACAAATATGGCACTGAGCGGGAAGCTAGGACTGGCAGCGGGCGGACTGCCATAAGGCCTTCAGCCCGAAGCGAAAGTGGAGGCGATAAGGCACAGAGCTTGTGATGAGGTCTGACGGTGCTTCTTGGCTGCCGGCTGAGAGCGTTTGAATGTCTGAGCAATTTTCTCGGCAGAATGAGGATGTCGCGCGATCGGACGTGGTCTGTCACCATATGAGAATTTCGATATGTTACAGTTTTGCCGAGCCACTATCTTCGTACATGTAGATAGCATGTCCTTTTCTGACACGAAGCAGAAGGTTGACACTACTTGTTTATTTGATAAAATGCGTCCGCAAGGAACAGTACCTGTATCGAGGCTTCTTACAAGATGACGAAAATCCTATTATTCTTTGACCGAGCAGGGGAGCAAGTTTCAGACAAATTCGAGTGTGCGCTGTGACATCAGCAGCAAATGAGTGCATTGTTCTTTTGTAACTCAATACGCGCTACCTCAGACTTGCAAGATTGTAACGTACTAATTTCCTGAAATTTCTCCTTGTTTTCTACTCTGTTTTAACTTGATCGGACATGTATTCGGTTGTGTAATAAGTTCGTTCGCATTTTTTGTTTTAGTTTTTTTCTCAATATTTTGCAAAGCATTTGGAGAGATGTTTGTATGTTCGGAAGCTCTAAGTCTGCTCTATCAAATTACTTTCATATTTCCTCAGTTCTTGAGAAGTTGTTTGAAAATTTTGACTGTAAATCGAAAAATCCGAAAAGGCGAAAAGTCCATTTTCGACATCTTTTTCTCGCTTAGTTTTTCCAGTTAATCACTGATAAAAATATTCAAAAGCCTAAAAACAATTAGAAACAACAGACTAATCACTTATGCACTTACTGGCGCTGCTTGTGCTTGCTCACTTCCTTTCACCGACAGTTTAATGCCATTTTTGCAAACGTCGGAGTAAGACTTTGCCGCAAAGGCGTTCGTCGTTTCGCGTAGCTGAGTTGTGTGCCCCGAAAACTAGGATTTTGGAGTAAGTAACCCATATATTTGATAATTTATGATCAAAGACTCCCTTGCCTACCACTTCTGTTATGTTCGACGACCCATCTTCTCTCAGGTGCCTTCAGATGCCCAACGTTGGCGCCAAAGAAACCGCAAAAAGCAAGCTTATCTTTGAGCTTGTAAATGGATTTTCATAACATTTTTGGTATTTATAAGTAGCTTGCAGGAGTTATGGCATCTTCCCCATACGTCGCAAATTTTTCGAGCTGTTTTTTAAGCGTACAATGCCATTCGAGACGCAGCAGAACATAGTTGTCGAAAATGAAATTTTCGCCTTCTCGGATTTTCTGCTTTGTAATCGAATTTTTCATTCAATTTATAGAAAATTGTCAAAATAAGAACATTCTGGTAGAGCAGACTTAGAGCTTCCAAAAGCTTACAAACATTTTGCCAGATGCTCTGCAAAATACTGAGAAAAAAACTGGAACAAAAAAATGCGAACGAACTTATTACACAACCTAATATAAAGTAGTATTGCAAATTTCCACAGTTCGTTCTCCTAGAAAAGGTTCTACTGACGAGTTAATAGCAAGGTGCTGTTGCTTGCCGCGTGCAGTGTGCAGGCTCACTTATCGAGTTAGCAATGAATCGCGCGTCACTTGCAGTCAACGCATTGACCACCCTGAGCAGGTTTCAAACACCGCAGAAACTATTTTTCACCGTATCTAACTCCTTCAACCTCTACAGTATCCACACAAATTCCCACCAACGCCAAACTGATGCACATATTCAGTGTACTAAGTAATCCGTTTGAAGGTCTGAGAAGATTTGTATAATTCAACTACCTACCTTATACCTAACTCAACTTGGCAGACTATGGCACTCCTACATATTGTAAGATCCCCCTCGCCAAACTAAGCCGTGCCCTTGGATTTGAAAATGGTCCACTCTGGATCGAGATAGGGCGGTCTACGCGAACTTTGGTAGCCACCGTCTGAGTTTGGCGGCTGCCACGGCTTTCACAAATTACTGTATTGTACAGCATATATCCGCGTGTGCTTCTGTATAGCGTGGATTTAAGGAGGAAACTCGTTACGCTTTTCCAAGACCGCCTCACCCACCTCCACATTTCTTACATATCGGCCTTATTCAAGGCACTCCAAAGACAGCCCTTTAAATCTTCCAGTCTCAGCATGGTATTCATAAGACAGAATTTTCAGCGTGTTCCAAATTTTTCTTAATTTCTCAACACTCTAAATGAGACCTTTTACACTTACGATTTTTTTTGATTGATCGCTAGATTTGTAGTAATTTCTCTAAAGGAATTTGTAGATTCAGTTCGGTACTCTTTCCAAAACGATATTGTTAGCAAAAAAACTGTGGTGAGTTAACTTTGTTGACTTCTTTTAGTTCCCGACTATAGTCGGGAACCAAAAGAAGCGACCGATAACTGTCACCAACATAGTTACCAGTCGGGTTTCGTAGCTGATTGATATATGTGCGCATCATATTGGCTTCTTTCAGTCTTAGTAAATCTGTTAAAGCTGGCCATCTTTAGAAACAAAGCTCTTTCCAGCAGTGATAGTATCCTGTTCTCAGAACCTATCTCCTTCTTCTCGTATCTTCATTATATTTCGTTATTAGCTAATCACATTTTTGTAACGTACATAAATTGACTAATTCACGCGGAATTGGCACGAACAACTTTGGCATGTAGTTGTGATCGAGAGAATATACAAGCAACTGGATGTCAAAGGTAATTCATTATAGGGTAAAATAATACGACTGCGATTAGTGAGACTTATAAAGTTATTCACCTTCTGCTCAAAACCGATAACAAACCTTATCTGCGCTGTTAATTCGCTTTGATTGCTCTACTTAATTTGAGAATTTCGTTAGATAAGTGTAGTGTAAAATAATTCCGCCTCTCAAACTATCAAAGCACCCATAAACGATGTTTGCTGATAGGATATCGAAAATAGCTTACGCCTATTTTGATCGAAGTTACGCTGACCTCCTTCAGCTAGGAAAGATAAGTTGGCAGTGAATGAAAGACCAAATCTTTGAAAGGAGCTATTTTTGCATGGCTGAAAAACAACACATTATCTCAACCAAAGGACGTTCAGTAATTATGGAGCAGGACTACGGTAGTTTATCTTGTGGATGAGAACGTTAATGGAAATTTGCGACCAAATATTAGCTCACATTTTCGAGCCGTTCCAGGCTTTTCCGGTCCCCTCTTAGGTTTTATCAAACAGCTCAATGGAAGAAATGGGGCAAAAACGTACCTACAATATTTGTAAGCTATCACCTAGTAACAATGAGACAGTATGAGTGACAGTCTATTGTGTGAGGGATTTGAATTCTATTGAGCACCACCAGGCTGTATCATAAGCTTCTTCAATGCCAGAAATATATTCCTAAGTCTCACTAATCACTGTTCGTATTAACGTCACCCATGAAACATTCAAAAGGGGAAAATTATATGGCCGGATATTCAATTTGGAAGTACAGCACTTCATATGATTTTCAGAACATAGTGGTATACGTACACGAAATTGTATTGCGCATAGTCAATCTTCAGAGGATCATTCTGAAAATAGGGTCTCTGAATGTTATAATGAGAAAATATCAGACATCTTTCTTCATGAAAGCGCCAAACATCTCCACTGGCACAGGGAAAACAATCGTTGAGTTGTGCTCAGCCCTGAAATTCAATAAAATTGCCTTTCAGTACAGATTGTCAGCTATATGTAGTTTCGTACGCAATGCTGTTGAGCGCTTGCAAATGTCGGAGTTGGAGAGCGACCGGGTTCGCTTGGATAACGTCCGCTGCTTCTTTCAGTGCTCGAGAAGCCTAGAGGAAGACACTGTGTCAGTGATGCATAAATTATAAAAATTTTCATTAGCAGGAGCTCTCACCTTCTGCTCTCCTTCGGCCGCGACTACTTTGGCGCGAGCCTCTCGTGCAGCCTCGGCTTCTGCCGCCATCGCGCGGGTCAGCTGCTGAGGTAGCCTGATGTCTTTCACTTCCACTCGCTCCACCTAGATTGCCTTCATCACGGCTCGATTAAGGATGCTCTCTAAGAAAGCGCTCGGAAATTTGCAAAAACCCAACCATCACATCCCTAATGACGCGTGCATAACAAATCTAGCATGGTATGTGGAGATAATGACATGCGACAGCATGAATCACCTGGGATGGGTTTGCAGCCATCACGCTGGATATACTTTGAGAGCGGGTTTTAAGCTTGTAGATCTTCAATTCAAAAGGCAATCATTTTGCTCAATAGAAAGCGAGATGAAGGGTACTTTTCCAGTTATTGGCAAATATAATTTGATGGGAACGAAAGAGTTCGCAAGCCTTAGAAATCTCAGCAGTAGTGGCATATACAGTAAGAAAACTCTCAAAAATGTTCACCTTCACTCCCCAATGCTCTGTTCCCTCATCGAGTATCGTCTCACACAACTGAGCGATCGCCTCACGTTCGGTAAGCATTTCTGTCAGGGTTTTCATACCTGAAAAATCTCATGGACATTATGATTGAGTCGGAAATGAAACAGAATCAATTCATAAATGCAGAATAATTACCCAGTGCATTTCTGAGTGTAGTTTGTGCCAACAATTTTGTCGAATAAATAGCGTCATCTACGTTATTTACAGAAGCGATGGGATCGGAGGTACGGAAATAGACGACAGCGTCTACAGACACCGTCACGGAATCTTTTGACAAGATTTCCTGAGGTGGCACTGCATAGGAGACTACCCTGAATATGTTTCATTCAGCTTACTTCTTGAAGTGCATATAAGTATGATTTTCGTTAATGGAGTGATGAGCAGCTAGCATGAGGAAAAGTCTTTAGGGACAAGCCATCAGTGATTCTCTTGATTTCTACAGATCTCTCAGTTTAAAGCGAGGAGATCAGCCTGCTTGTTTAAGCCGATAGTTCGCCTGAATCACATGCGGGTGCATACATGTTCTTTCTAACGTTCTTTGAAGTTAAACACAACTATATGAAACATGAAGTCACGCAAAAGTCTTATACGCTCACTCATTAGGAGAAAGCATTTCCTTCTTTTTCAAGTGTCGGTATTTACTGTGATTACATGATACCGAACAATAGGTATACAAAACATCAGTAATAGTTTTGGCAGGTGCAAGGTGTTTTCTATACAATCTTGACAATGACTTACCTGAGATCGATTTTTCTGTACGTATCAATACATGGTATGATGAATATCATTCCAGGGCCGCGAGCTCCCCCAAACACAAGCCGACCAATCCGAAATATAACAACTCTTTCGTATTCTTTTATAACCTGAAATACGTATATGAATTTGTTTACTCCGTATTCCTCTGCTTTTTCAAAGACGACAAACCTTGAGGCAAACACACATTGAGAACGGGAATGTAAGGATGATGAGGAGCCATGATAAGGCAACTAGTGCATAGCCAAATATTGTGCCAATCGTTTCATAATCGGGCGGTACATCCTAAAACGAAGTATCTAGCAAAGGTAAGGTCAACACAATTTAGGAAGGAGGTAGAAGCGATAGTTATAGACACTACAGAGTAGGTGCTCTAAACTCACTTCAGAACCATCTCGCGCTACACTATGCGGAAGAATATCCTCTCTATATGAGCATTTTAATCACAGCTTAGATAAAGAGATCTATGACTAAGTTTACATCATTTACTTGAGGGAGCGCTGACAGACTGCGGAAAAAGTTCGAATGATTCAATTTCTTAATTATTGCACCAAGAGTGAAGTGACCAAGAAAACTTTCCAGAAAGAACTGGTTTCTTCTACGATTACCCCCCATTACCACGGAGTCATAAAAGGTTCACTTGGTGCTCGCAATTCCTATGAAATCCCCACATCTCCATGAGAAATACTATTATCTACTACACTTTTAAATCTGACACGGACAATTCTGTCTCGCATGCGCTTTAATTAAACCCATTTAATCCAGAGCCTGAATGGCGAGCTGAAAAGTACCATGTACTTTGCACATTCAGCAAGCGCAGCGTTCTACATTATTCACGAGTCAAGCGCAAAGCAGAATCACGAAGCTGAAGTCCTAGTAAATAGAGTTTCAAAGCCTTTTTTCACAGCCACCAGTTTTCTAGGTACTCGATTATGTCATATTGGAGGAATAAACAATCAATGCTAGTAATTACAATTAAACTAAACGAGTGAGAGCTTTACGTTTCCTTTGAGCTGTGCACAAGCAGTTAAATCTTCTCTCTGACACTCATTCACATTGTATACATAAGATACGACAATAAACCTTAATGATAGTTTCTCGAGCTTGGCCAAACGAGCGGCAGCGAAAACAAATGCGCTTGTATGATAAAAATGGCACATTTGGTGGGACGTATTGCTCCAAGTGATTTATACGCCATTATAGAGAGCAACTAGTCAGAGTTTTCCAGTGAAACATAGTAATCTGATTGACCCATGCGTATATTTTTGCATCTACGAGCACCATATGAGCAAAGATAAATTTGAATAAAGACTGTTTATTGCCTGTCATGGTTCAGCAACTTTAATGCCATGTGTTTCTTGAGAAGTTCTTTATCAAAAACTGCATAAAACGATCTGTAAGCTCGAAGACATGGGCATACTACATGCGGTGAAAGATCTCAGGATGATCTCATGGTTGAAATGATAAGGTTAAACGCTGTTTGAAGCATGAACTGCAAAGTTCAAAGAAAATTCTTCAGCTGCTTTTCCTGTCTTAGGTTTGCAATATCTAGTTCCAAGATTAGCAGCAGAATCACCATGAAATTCTTTCACAGTGAGGATAGATTCTGAGTTCATTTCCATGGCAGAACCTTACAAGATTTACATATTCCTGCTACTTTGAATAGCGCAATGAGAATTCTCAATATACTGGCTGGCAAACCCGACGCCGCTCGGCCCTGTCAATAATGTATTCGTAATCAGCATGCTCACTTACCTCCCTGTGCCAACTCCCAGCCCCGTAGCCCAAACTTTTTGAAAAATCCATAAAATCGATATCGATCGATGACGAAAAGTAGCTGCTTGTAACACCCGCCCCGACCCGAAATGTATGTGCGCAAAGTTTGGTCCGGATCGGTTCAGAAATAAAACTTCTATTCGGAGCATACATATATAGACAGACATACACATACATAGACATTCAGCTTTATATATAAGATGGTATACAACTTTGAGGAGAGTGTGAATTACTAAGACTGTGATGGACTTGAGCAAAATGTGTTCTCCATTTCTTTCAAGAAACCTACAATTTCGCGGTCTTGTAAACATTTACGAAAAGCACACACCTCACCTACAAAAATTAAAAGTAAAAGGGTAACGTATTATGATTGATCCCATAGCTAACTCAGTACCTAAGCTGTGAGATTCACTGAACAGGGCGTTAGTTGCAAAGTGTAAGTCAATCATTTGATTATTCAATGCAATCTCAAAAAGAATTTAAAATGCACATTCAACGCCAGAACACAACAGGTTACTACGTCCAAAAATTCAAGACACTACGTCCAGTCTCTTACCAACTCGAGAGCCATGCGGAAGAAATTTTATGAACCCATTTAGCTGCAAACTCCGTAGTAAGACTAGATGAGTTGTAGAAAATTCCTTCAAGTTCTTTATTTTGAGTACAGCGGCAAGCTTCATGTACCAGATTTTGCTGTAATTTACCAAAAAGTGCTACTAGCAGAAAAACGGATTCAGAAATCGGGTTATATGATATGGTAGGATAATAATTTGACAGCGTACCTTCTCGCTACCTCTTTGAATTCACGATATAATGATTTTAGCCGACTTTGAGTCAAAGGATTTGTTGAGGATCAGGAAATATGTTTATAAGTTTCTTATCCCGATAATCTCAACGACTGTAACATTGAAATGAAAATCTCGATAAGTTGTCAAAGCGGCATTTTTGAGTTCCAGCAATTTAGGTAAGTTTTGTATTAAAATGTGCAGAGTAATTATCATTTCAGTTTGTACTCCTACGGGAAATGAAACTATGAAGATAAGAAACGAGGATTCAGGACGTTGCATCGAATTCATCAAGTATGTACTGAAAATTAAGCCTTGCATTTTTGAATTGCATTCGATCAACAGCTATTCCTTCAGTGATTTTTTGTTATGAGAAGAAAACTGAAGAGATCCAATGGCAAGTAATATGGTGGAATCAAATAAACGCAAGCCTACCATTTGTGAACTAAGCAAAATATCTTAGCAAGTTCGAGTCGTCTTCAAAACGCAGAATTTTCCCTTTTCGTTTTTCGTATCACGGGGCCCCACTAGCTGGAAAATAGTCAACCTGTAATCGTGGTTCGATCTCAGTTAGCCTGGCATCGGTGATTAATTGGAATTTTCAATGAATCCCATGCGAGCCTTCGCTCTCTCACATACATGCAGCGAATTTATTACACTCCACAAGCTAATCGAATTACCCACTTCTCGGGCATAACTAATTAACACATTGACGACAAGGCCGATTTTTCGATTACTGCCATTTCGAACAGGAGCCCTTTTTGCCCTGCCAAACTTACGACCCACCCGTGGGTCGTATGGTCCGAAATGGTAGTCTTTTTGTAAGAAATTCAAAACATGTCTCTGAGAATATCCCCACAAGGGTTATCGAAGGCGCTGATTATCAAAATATGATGTGTCAGTTTTTGGCAGTATACGGTAAGATTGCGGTAGTCACTCTGTACGAACCAAACATCACGGATTTTCGTGAAAAATTGTGTTTTGGGGTTATTTCACATGCTGATCACGATTACAGTTTCCACTTTGTTCACTACTTTCCCACAGTGGGACTACGGTAACAGTGCGGTAGAATTTTTTTAAGAATCAAGAAACTGATGTAAGAAGGCTGTATTAGAACTTGAGATTATCATTTTCGTAATCAGCATGCTAAAAAACCTATATATGCAAGGTTTGAGCTTCCTGGGATGAACAATACGAAAAATCAATAAAATCAATAAAATCGATATTTTTGATGGGCTGACATCAGTCTCACGCTCTCCCTGTATTTCTTGTGCATGTAAACTTGAATTGTCAAAAACAGCACCACTCTGCGAGAAATTCGAGCTAAAATCTGTGCCTTACCTCTATCTACGGTATACCTACCGTAACATTACATTACAGTATCCCGGACCCGGACCACTCCAGCTAGAACTTCGCCAAGGTGTCCCCAACCATGTGCCAGAATACCGTAAAATTTCATCGCATGCTCGCAAAGTTAGCTTTCGAAAACTTACGACCCACCGGTGGGTCGTGTTGTCGTCAATGTGTTAAAAACAAAATCCTCATGAGCTTTCCCATACAAAATCAGCGTCAAACGCGAAAAACTCCCTCTACGAGTTGAGTTTTTATGAAGGCAACAAAAACATGGCATGACAGGCCTTGAAATTCAAACTGCCCCTTACTTCACAAGGTGTCACATTCTCACACTAAATGTTTTTATGGAACCTCTAGAGGTAATTCTCTTCTACTTAGTTATTATCCGTAGAATTCTCACGAAGTCAAGGCAAAATTTCGCACTTCGACCCTATTTCTCAACCAATTGTGCTTCCGCTTAGATTCATTATTCTTCTACTAGTCTCGAAGTTTTGTTTTGGAAGGTGAAATCAAAAACGTAGGCTGAGAAAGAGCGGAGGAACAAATATTCGGAGGCCTAAACTAAGAATGTGGTGAGATTGAATGGAGGTGAGAACGTAGAAAAAATGTCAACCAGAAAAATTCAGAAAGATGCACTAAAAACGAACTTGAAAACATAGACAGGATTGCAAATGCACCCATTGCACTACTGCCAGAGAAGCTTGAAAAATCAAGGCAAGAGGAATTTTCTGTCAACGGATGTTCTTCCCGTGATGTTGTTTCGTTGAGCTAAATGCTAGGATAGCACATTCAGCCAATTAGGAGTAAATTAACATGCTTAGAGGTATGCATTCAAAGGTCAGAAAAGCGGCGGTGTGCATAATGCGACTTAGAACACAGAGTAAGTAGAAGCCATAGCTCTCCGGCTAGGAGGTGTTACTCAAGAAAATCCAAGCGATCAAGAAACAAAAAGTAGCGCATCCTTGAATGGCTTGACATAACGATACAAAATTAAGAAGTTAACACCAGTGTGTGCAAGTGAAAAAAACTAAGGAAACGAAACGTAAGGGACACGCACTTGCGAGGATACCTGATTTGAAGAAGGCGTAACCCATTGTGGCTCTGTTCGCTCCTTTCCCGACATCCGCCTGCAATGTGCAGATTAAGGGCTTCGAGTGAGAAGGGACGACGATCGCGTCTGCGATCAAGAACCTCAAATACTTCGTTAGCATGCGCTCGGTTCCGAGGCCGTGGCCGGAGGGAGCGCTGCGAGAAGGAGCAAGCGAAAGCGGTGCATGTGGAAAAGGCGAGAACTCACATCAGACGTGGCTATGAATCATGATTCAAGCAAGCGGTAGCAAGAGCATTCGAGGAGAGGCGCGGTGCAGAGGAGCTACACCACACACCAGCACGCACTCTGCGTAAGGTGTGCTGCTGGGCAGGACAATGGCGGGAGGGGGGGGGGCGCTGATTGCACTGAACAGCAGCTAAGTTGGTCGATAGCTGGCAGCGCTGTAACTCAATAGTGACGCCTACAACGCGCCGAAATGCATGAGGCAGCGACTACATCGCCTCTTAGGGGACGCTGCGGCCCCATCCCCCAGCGAGTACGCGCGCGATGTGCCCAAAGTGCAGCAAGGCCCGCCGACGTCTCGCCATCTTGCTGCGGAACCTCGGCGCAGTCCCTGGGATTTGCGACGGAAAGGAAAGCGGCACTCAGTTTTGTGAGCCTCGTGACTGCTTCTGTCATATTGCAAGTGAGCTCGTCTCTCAAATTTAGCTGTCAGCAGTCGTGATTGATGATGACAGGAATGGAATCGGATGTTTAACACGTATCAGGAAAGCATGGGAGCGCTGCCTCAAAAAATGCTCCTGAAAGAAATAGAGGCGCTATAACCACAGACATGAAATTGGCTGGCTACATGCCACAATTCGCTGCTGGTAAAGTACTACCCAGACTTTCCGCATTTTTGAATATCTTCTCTCAAAGAACAACTTCATCAGATGAACTACGTAAAAGTTAAGCTTTAGCTTATCCTCTAATGGCTTCCAAATCTTTCTTTTCGGTAACGATGATACTAGCGAAATCAAATGGTAGTAGACTTTGATAATTTCCTCGCTGCAGGTTTGCACTAATGAGTCACGCAAAAACATCCATTTTTTTCGTTGCGTTTGTAAGAGATGTATAGTAGTCAACACAAGGTGGAAAGATTTCTTGCTCTTTTGTTATGCACGGGTTTCCCACCGGAGCTTGAACAAGAGTACAACAACAATTAAGATTCTCTAAGAAAGCTTTTTCTACGAAGCCATTAAGAAGGGAATGAATCGTGAAAACAGCTTTTAAATAACAAAAAGGGCATGAACCTATGGTTATGACGATAGGTTGCAGACAAGCATAGTAATACTCCCTGTTAGAAAAAGCCGAACTTTACCATTAGAACTTCTTCAAAGAATCCGAGAAAAAGACTTACACTCAGCACGATGAGAGTGATTTTTCGACACACTGATTTCTTTGACCTGTTTGGGTATGATAGGTACGGTAAGAGTTTCTGACACTGTCAACGAGTGAATAATTTCATGTGTAACTACTGCCGCAAGAGATTACGATATGGCATGTGTGTCAGAAAACTTGCCCCCTTGCACAGCGTGCACCAAAATTACCAGCGCGCGCTACCGTGGGTGCCAGAAGGGTACAAACCGAGCTTGACGACGGATCAGACATCCAACTGTTTCCACTACAATTGTCGTCATAATGCGATAGTCAATTCAGATGGTCTGCTCTATTTTTCAAGATAATCTCAAATCATTCCTCCCGCTGAGGTGCACTCTGTACGCAGGCACAATTCTGAACATTCATGCAATGTATTTTTCAAAATCGTTTCTATTGCTTTGAAATTGCGCATTAAAATAAAGCAAGCCTTCGCTTCTGACCCTGTTAAGTACGCAAATCTAAAAGTTAATTCGATGAGAATTTTTTGATTTGGTAAAAAAAACATGCTTGAGAGGCAGCAAGTCGAAAATCAGTGGTACTTTGTCCTCCTAAGTGGCACGAGATCAAAAATATCTTTTGAACCAGTTTCAAACACATTTTCACGAATCGGTCATGCTAGTTACTTCTCTAAATGTCTCATATAAATAGAAATGCTTTTTATCTGGAAGGTTTTGCATGTCTGGGCTCTCACAATCGATTTTGAACATAAGGTCAGCGCGTACGCAGTATTTTCGCATATAGAATTTTGTAACTCGTAAAAGAACAAGCTTTTTCAATTGCAAAGACCACGTGATAGCTCGAGATGTGCTCTATAATCTGATCTTGGAATCGTTCAAAAGCTTTCAGTCCTTTAGTTGCAGAGCAAAACATGAAGATATAAAAATTCACTTTTGTTTTTTTAAAAACTGTTAATCTATTCAAATTCTCACATTCTAAAAACGCCCTTTTCTTATTCTGTAAAATGCCTTATGTAGAGTTTGATTACGGTATCTATGACATAAATTTCTTATACTTCCCGGTGGTTTGTTCGTGGCAGCAAATGTTGGAGCCGTTGATTTTGGCGCACTGTACATATCTTTATTCCTGGAAAGTATCAACCCTAAGGCAGGAACTACGCGACTGAACAAGTCGATTTTTCCTTGATGGTCACGTGAAAATCCGAGTCTTTTTTAGCTCATGATAGAGCATTCTCAGCTATTCATTCTCAACTTAGGCTGCCGGTTTCAATACACAACTTTCTACCAATATTTCGAGTTTTTTTTAATGTTATAATAGCATTTCTGACATTGGAGAAACAGATTTTACCCTAAACCTGAAATAACTTATAAAAGCATTACAATGGAGTGCAAACGTAATATTTAGAATCAGTATAGAACGATATTAGGAACTAGCCCCAGCATATAATCTGTTCCAAAACTACTCATACTCTAAGATCTCTGAAAGATTTTCGGTGAAAGTGTCTCATGCCCATAAATTCTCACCAACAAAACTAACAAGCAACAAAAAATTAGGCAAGCTGACACGTAGCAACGTGCTCACATCAAACATAATGCCCTCTCAACGTGAATATGAGATTTGAAAACTTTCATTTACGATAAACACTTTTTGTGGGCAAGATAATAGTAGAAAGGAATTCGCTGTTTTAACGTGGAGCGATTCGAAGAGAGAGAGTGAATATAGCTCGAGTGCGTTCACTAAGTTCGCGATTCCCTAAGCTGTCTCGTGTCCGTAAGAACAAGTTAATCATGCCGGAATATTACTTGAGAATGCCCTTGCTAGAAAGCCTGGGCGAAGTGCATAGTGGAAAGAGTAGAAGCCCTGCTCTTATGCTAAAATTCGAGCAACCACGAACTCTGAGTTAACACGCCGTAACAAATTGCGGAGCGGGCCGGAACGACGAAGGAGAGGAGAAGCGAAGAAGAGCTGGCAATTCGAAAGAGCGACTCGTACTGCTTGATCACTTACGCATAACGGATACATGAGGCCTAGGAGAATTGGGGAGCAGGCCCCCTCTCAAAGCGATCGATGCCTGCGTCGCTGCTGTCTCAGCTCGGCTAACAATGGCCAGAGACGTAAAATTCGCCTTACCCTCTAATCTAATCCACTACAACGTTCGACACTCCAATATAACTCAACGAGCCAGGCTATTACGAGCAAATGTTATTTTTGCAAATCGTTTGAGGGTGCGAGTTGATGAGCCTATCGCGGGTGATGCACGCAATAAAGCCTGAACAAAACACACGTCTGTTTTTACACTGGCTGGTAGAGTAATTACGTTTCGATGAGTTGCCACTCGTATAGTGTCGAATTCTAAGTGCAGAGACTAAAGAAGCTGATTCTATAATTCAGGGTACCGTAGCAAAGCTAGCAATCGCTCAGTAATGATGCACTTCCGTTAGAGGGTAAGAGTACAATTTTAGTGCTTCTGGGGAAGCACATTTAGTTACACATTTATGAAAGCTTTTCTAAGTCTTAAATTCTATATAGGGAACGGTATATCATGCATGAGAGAAAACAAAGAGGAAATCATGAGGAAATTTAATGAATGTTCAGCAGAAGAGCGAAAAATCCGAACTTATGAAATTTATCATGAAAGATCCAGTACAAACTTCTCCCACTCGGGGCTGAATGTTAATCTCAAATCAAACTTTTGAGGCTGGAAAATCCTTTATTGACAAGAACACTTGTTAGTGTTCGAAAATGTGTAAAATATTATATGTAACACCAATATTTCCTACTGGAAGTGTTAAAAGCTCCCATTACTTTTTACCACACTCATAAATCACATATTCTGCAAGACCCATTTCGCATTACTGCAAATGCATTATCTCTGGATGCCTCTACGGCAGGCTTTAAGTAAAAATCCCCATGCAAGTTAGCAAAAATTGATTTCTAGGATTCCAAACTTTCATTCAGAGCCTCAACAGAAGGCAAAATATGGTGTATGCACGAAATAAGGAAACAAGACTCTCAATGGCACTGACTAGTGATAAAAGGCCACCTGCTGTAGACAAAACAAATTTTTTAGCTCAAAACATTTGCGTACTCTCTTCCTGGTGACAAAAGCTCTCAAAACTGCGAAAGTCCAGCTGACTCGAACGCGAAGAAAGGCGACACGGGGCGCAAAGTGAATGGTCGCGTAAACTATTACAGCTGTTTCTCTGCCGGCCTGCGCCTCGAGCTATAATCTCGCTGAATTCACTCGAATCCAGGAGTCACAACAGAATCGCCACAGCAGCCGCTGTTTACAGATATCGCGTAGTTTTTCATATGTGTGTTCGAGCTACACAGCTGATTCTTCATCATTCGCTGGGGATGAACGCCTCGAGACGAAACGCCGCCGGCGCAGAGAGAGTGTGAGTTGGTGTGTGTACGTGCCCAAACCCCACATAATACCATCATTTGTCGTCGGCCCCGTTGAATGAGTAACGAGGTTTCAGCACTTTGTTGAAGCTGTTGACTTATGAAATATGTATGCAGAAGGTGCTGAACGACTTTCAGCCAGGAGGTGCGCTGTCCTAAACTTTCAATCTGGCTTTCCTTTAGAATAAAGTTAGCATTAGGAAGACTTTCAAGCGCGGAATTTTATTCGGGCTTTATAATAACTTTAAAACACATTTCTTGTTGGACATTGGTTCAAGATTTTTTTAGTTTTTTGAGCTAAACGTGCCAGTATGAAAAGTTTTACAACATTCAAAAATTCTTTTGAACTCTCATGACAACCTCCAACCTTCTGTTCATTCGTTCGCAAACGCGCGAAATACTGTCAAAAGGAGGATGGAGCTTCAGAGTTTTGAAAAAGTCAGAGGTAAAAGAAGAACGCGAGAATAACTTTTTGAAGGAGGACAAAATATTGATCTAAGCGATTGATATGTGTGGAATCGTCCCAGTTTATGGAAGAATAATGTCGCAAAACTTGTGTTCTGCCTGATGTCCCCTTTCAAATATCCTTGGGATCGTTATAATGAAACAACTTAGAAGTTAGAATATTGTTATCAAAAAGCAATTTCTGTATCTGTTTTTGACACTTACCTGGTTTCGGAGCTGAGAACCATACCTTAGTAGTGCAGCTTTTTGGTGCCCCTCATCAGTAGTTCCCAAGAAAGCTTCAAAATATAATCTTATGCTATCTTCCATGGAGATGTACTAAGTGAAGCATATTGTGATGGAGGAGATTGTACTTTGAGTACACTCTAACTCTTTTAAACTTATCCCTTGAATACACACGAAATTTGCATAGGCATTTTCGCCTACTTTAGCAATAAGCTCAAGCCTAAACTCTAAACAAAATTCCGGCCTAACCAGGCGCCAATAGAGAGAAACGGATGTTATCCAAACTGATGCAAGATCTGAGACACTACTTGGGTTTTCTCACATTGGGAAACTGTTTAAAAAAATGAGAAATTATGAAATATGTTTAGGAACTCAGCGAATAGTACAGTCTTTTAGGCTACAATACAGTGGAATATAAGAGAAAAATAAAAGTGGAATACAAGAGAAAAATAAAAGAACTACGTATTTAATATTTATCTTGCGTTAAAACTGGACATCCTATATGTGCTATTCTGGTAGATACCCAATAAGCCTAAGCCTTTTTATAAAGCGCACCGTAATCCCAACAGCAGCTAGTAAAACAATCACTCCTTTCCCCACAATTTTTACTTCTTCCCTTCTCATCACTGGAATATGTAACAGAATTTTTCTTGAAGTAGCGTGGAATTTTGAAGCCAAAATTGTCAGCATGTTCACGAAACCATATGAGAATGGGGGAGCTCAGCATAAACAAATTGCTTGCTATTCTCGCAGCATGTGTATGCGCTGGAAAGCTAAAGTAATGGAGAGCTTGCGGGATAGTATTAGGTTGTCCGGAAATTAACGCAGGTTTTGAATTCCAACCGCAATAAGTCATAAACTTCTAATTTCTAAATAGGATGCAAAACACCATTCGATAGAACAAAGCAAGCTCTACAAGATGGCTATCTTGCTTTAGTAACAGCTCCGATCCACCACGAGTTTCGAGTTAAAAACCAAAAAGACCCAGCTGCCCGAAAAATCGAGTAAAATCGTAACCCTGCTCATAAAAATCCTACAAAAATTCTAACTTGCTCACGTAAACACAATCCACATATGTAAGGCATCTATATACGCCGCTGCTGCATTTTTTCCCCTGTTAAAAATCAAGAAAACGGAAATTTTCGTGCATTTGCCACAGTGGTGCTGTGCCGTTCCCACATAAGTAGTTGTATTAAACATAAATTTTCAGCTCTCTACAAGTCTTTAATTCTCGAGAAATTTGAACTTTAGCTCGAACAACCTGACCAGGGAAAGAAAAAAAAGAAAGGAAAGAAAACCACCTATATTCGATATTTCTCGAGAACTAAAGCTTGTGAAGAGCTGGGAGTTTATTTTTGTACTTCTACAGGTTCGTAGTATACAACTACTTATGTGGGAACGGCGCAGCACCACTTTGGCAAATGCACAAAAATTTCCGTTTTCTTGATTTTCAGCTGGGAAAAAATACAGCAGCGGCGTATATATTAGGTTGATACATAATTCCTGCACCAAAATAGGTACAGACCGCAATAACTCGGAGTAATCCTACATTCCAAGTAGGATTCGATATATCATTTGATAGCGCAAACCTAGCTCTACAATATAGTGCTCAAATATCTGCACCAGCTTTGATCCACGCGAAGTTTTGAGCCAAAAACTGAGAAAAACCATGCGTTCGAAAACCTTAAGACAGATCTTAAAAAAATTGTAACTTCGTTCAAAAAGCTCATACAAATTTTCTTTCTTGCTCACGCGTAGACGTTCCACGTAAGACATTTATCTATGCGGTTGCTGTATTTTTTGCTCAACTAGGCGATAAAAAAACGAAGTTTTTCATGTTTTTTTCCAAAACAATGCTGAGATGTTCTAGCACTGACAGTTGTATGCTATAGGACCTTAGAAGCGTGAATGTGAATTTTCAGCTCTTCAGAGCAGCTGGTTTACGAGAAATATCGGTTTTTTAGCAACTAGGCAAGAAAAACTTGGATAAGGAGAGCTGGATTCGTTATTTCTCGCGAACTAGCAGTTCTAGAAGGCTGAAAATGTAAAGTTTCACTGCTAACGGCATGTACTATAAAACTGTTAATACTAGAACTTCTCAGCACTAATTTGGCAAAAACATGAAAAACTTCAAAAAACTTCGTTTTTTCATCGCCTAGTTGAGAAAAAAATACAGCAACCGCATAGATAAATGTCTTACGTGGAACGTCTACGCGCGAGCAAGAAAGAAAATTTGTATGAGCTTTTTGAACGATGTTACAATTTTTTTAAGATCTGTCTTAAGGTTTTCGGACGCATGGTTTTTTTCAGTTTTTGGCTCAAAACTTCGCGTGGATCAAAGCTGGTGCAGATATTTGAGCACTATATTGTAGAGCTAGGTTTGCGCTATCAAATGATATATCGAATCCTACTTGGAATGTAGGATTACTCCGAGTTACTGCGGTCTGTACCTATTTTGGTGCAGGAATTATGCATCAACCTAATAGATGCCTTATGTGGACTGTGTTTAAGTGAGCAAGTTAGAATTTTCGTAGGATTTTCATGAGCTGAGTTACGATTTCCTCAATTTTTCGGACAGTTGAATCTTTTTAGTTTTTGGCTCGAAACTCGTGGTGGATCAGAGATGTTACTAAAGCAAAATAGCCATCTTGTAGAGCTTGCTTTGTTCTATCGAATGGTGTTTTGCATCCTACTTAGAAATGAGAAGCTTAATGACTTATTGCGGTTGTAATTCAAAACCTGCATTAATTTCCGGACAACCTAATACGTGGATTGCGTACTCAAGCACTTGGATACATCCATTTGAAAGAATACAATGTTGAAGTACTTGGATTGGTGCAAGTTTTCAACAAAAAAAATGAATCAGCGAAAATGCGAAAGCAAAAAAGCGCAAAAATGCTCAGTTTTATACACTCCATAACTATAACTTAAGAAGACTAGTTTCGACTGTCGTCTTTTTTTGAAGAAGTTCGATATTTGATTTTAGCGCATTTGAGAAACATGTATTTCTAGAACATCAAAGTTCGTAGTCTTTAGCTTCTGTGCGCTCGTACACATTGCACTATATTTGAAAATCGGATTGAAACAAGTCCCAGAAAGACAGTCAACGCGTCGAATTAATATTTAGTCTACGGTGAGGTTTGACCACTTCAACCTGCAGATCCGAATACAGCCCGAAAAATTATAAGAGTTAAATACAATGACTTTCTTATGCCGTACTTCTTTTTACATTGACACATTTCGCCGTCGTCGGAGGCCTAAAAGTAGTCTGTCACTATGATCTACGTTCTCTCCGACAAACTCCCTCCTCTACTTGCTTATTCGAATCGTCCTCTGTGAAAAAAAAAAGCTTGGAAGACGAGGTTCACTCACCTTTCTGTCACCAATGTAGCAGTGTGCTGACTGACTGCTGGGAACTTGCTCGATTGACTGCCAGTCGAGGATGAGCAGCGTTTATACTACAAGACCGCTTATATACCTGCAAATAAAGTGTGTCATCATAAAAACCTGTACGGCATAAGAAAGTCATTGTATTAACCATTGAAATGCCCAAGTTTCAAGATAAGTGTACATATGGTATATAAGAGCTGAAGTTGAATTTCTTCCACCTTCCTTCATATGGGGTCAACAGTTCTCCCAAGAATTTCAAAGCTTGACAAGCATTCACTATTACAACCAATTTTTGCATATTTATTACTTTGTGCGGTGATAATGTAGGTGAATAAACGTTGATTCATTTTATTGTGGGATTATCACCGAACGAGGCTCTCCGGTACCCCGTTTCCGCAAACCTCCAACAAATCTAGAATTCGTAGGTTATTGCTTCAGACGTTGTTGACGTATGCATATATGCGTTATTCTCTCATTGCATTGTTTCTGCAGATGGACCAGTGACTTTTGTCCATACTCCTACATGCAGAAATGAAGCCAGGGCTGTTGTTGCTTTTTGACTGGATTCCCAACCTTTGTCAGTTACGCTAGCAATGTTGATAATTGACAATACGATCAAGAAGATGGCCCTTTCGCACGACAGTATCCAGCTTCGCAAGGTGTGGTGCGCGCGAAAGCGGTGTATGGAAAGTCATTGTCGGAATTACTGTCGTGCGATTCGGCTTACGCGTCATTGTAGCTAGCTTATGACTAATATAAGTTGGTGCAAGAGCGTGTTGAAGTGAATTGAACAATAAAAGTGTTTTGTAGATTTATACGCTTAGCAATTACGAATCCGATCGACACACACGGGATCGGGAGAATGACTATACATATGCAAGTTCAGTACACTCTCGGGTTCCTAGTAGGTAGGCAGTGAGCAGAACTAGTCGATCCAGCGTTACTACAAAAGAATTCATGCTGAGGTGACGCCTGCGGAAAATTCTGAAAAATTGAGAATTTATGTTATGTGATGGCTACAAGAGCCTTGCACGAGGGTGATAAATGTCGATTTGCAATCCGTTTCGGAATAAAAGCGATGTGGATGACTCGGTTACACATACACGCATATACGTACTCTTCAATCATCCGCTTCATAAGGAACAGCACTACAACGCACGCTTTCTTTGTATCTAGCATCAAACAAACGACTTGTGCATAGCAGACAAGAATACGATATGGTATGGTCCTACATGGTCTTTCAATCTGAGGGACCCGTCGTACATCGCCGAAAAAAACCCAAAAGCACCCGAAAAAAACCCAAAAAAGCCCGAAAAAGCCCGAAAAGCCCGAAGGAGCCCGAAAGCGCCAGGATGAGCCGTAACGCAGAAACGAACTCCTGGTAGAATTATGACATTATTTTGATGTACAGACGGCAGAAAATGAACCAAAATCGACTCGGTTGCGAAACCAACACGCATGCCTTTGCGAACATGCGCGCGGAATGGGGCGTTCCGGCTCTTTCTGGCGCTTTTGGACTTTTTGGGACTTTTTTGGGCTTTTTCGGGCTTTTTTGGGCGCTTTTGGGCTTTTCTCGGCGAAGTATGACGGGCACCTGACTGTCACGGTCGGCGCGGCTTGCGTCTTTGCGATTATGTCGCTCGCCGCGTTCGCCCTCAGCGATTACGGTATTTTTCCCAAGCTTGAGGCTTGGGAAATACCGTATCCTTAAGCATCAATGGCTGACGAACTTGGGAAAATGCCCCGAACACCTTCGCAAATGCGACGAGCCTATGCGAGGCGGCTCGAGAAGACACCGGCCGCGCGGACCGTGACGCTCAGAGTGGAGGCCCCCTTACTCAATGGGAATATAAAGCAAGTTATGGCCACAAGGAAACTCACCTAAATTGATAGGCCAATTTTTTAAATTTAGGGTGGCGTTTTGGCACTTGCCTAATTTGACCTTGAGGGCGAAAGATTCTCCACTTCACACGTAGCTAACTACAAAACAAAAAATAGTCCCAAATTCCTTCCTTTGCTTTCTATGGAGGCGAAAAAACCAAGAACTCCCAGTTCTGAGAAAACACGCGTTCCAACTGAAGAAACTGCAGTGCAGCTAAAGCAAAAACTTCGATACAAAGTGCGAGGTCGTTCTTCAGGCGTACGTACTCATTCAAATGATTATTAGGAGAAAAGCCACTCATACAAATCGTAAAGTACCTCCGGAGAACAGCCGAAATGTGGCGCACTTCCGGAGGACGCTCTTAACCTTAGAGGGGCGGGCCGATGGTGACGTCACTCGCGCTGACGTCACCAGCGGCCGAGGAGGGCACTTACCGGAGGATTCTGCAAACCTGTGCTCCGGAGGTGCTCCAGATTTGGGAGACTCCCGGAGAACTGGCGCGCAGCCAATCTGCCCAGGACCACTTGCTCACACGCTACTCAGACACTCGCTGCAGCTGCTCAGATAATCGCCGGGGGCAGGCGGTCCGCAAACTCGCGCTTTTCTGCAAGCGGTCAGCAGAATTTTGGGGCGTGGCCAAACCTTCAGCGAGCGGTACTTCCTTTACTGTCTAATGTTCTGCCAGCGGGCAGTAACACAGAATTTTCTGCAGGCGCTCGTCAAATAATCTCTTTCAGCAAACGCTGGCCGAACTTTCAGCAGGCGCTCGGACTCTTTTTACGCAGTTTCGGGTATACGTCGAGCACAGGGAAGACTCTGTGTGGCAGAGGCGTCAGCGTAATTACTCAAGTTTGAGGTACTTTTTCTCAGCGGAAAGTACCTGGGGGCTGCGCGGTCCTCCATAAAGGACTGTGCGGCCCCCAGAAATTTTGCATATTCTCGCGGAAAGTCCGCGAGAATGCGGCCACTGCGCCGCAGCTAATCTATAAGGGAATCGCGATGTTCTCCAAGCGCTCGTCCAAAATTTCGCTAAAATTCCTCCAAATATCTGCAAGCGGATCGCAAGAAATCAGCGAACTATTTTTCCGGTGCCCGCACGCCCATAAATCGCATGGCCGCCTGCCCCCGGCGATTATCTGAGTGCGGGCGCGCCATAATAGCGCTACAGCTCAGATAATCGCCGGGGGCAGGCGGTCCGCAAACTCGCGCTTTTCTGCAAGCGGTCAGCAAAATTTTGGAGCGCGGCCAAACCTTCAGCGAGCGGTACTTCCCTATTCTGCCAGCGGGCAGCAATACAGAATTTTCTGCAAGCGCTCGTCAAATAATTTCTTTCAGCGAGCGCTGACTAAACTTTCAGCAAGCGCTCGGACTCCTTTCATGCACTTTCGTGCGTACGCCGAGCTAAGGTAAGACTCTACCTGGCAGAGGTGTCTTCGATGGTTTTATTACCCAAGTTTGGGGTACTTTCTCTCAACGGAAAGTACCTGAGGGCTGTGCGGTCCTCCACAAAGGACCGCGCGGCCCCCATCAATTTTGCATATTCTCGCGGAAAGTCCGCGAGAATGCGGCCAATGCGCCGCAACTAATCCATAAGAAAACCGCGACACTTCTCCGAGCATTTGTCAAAAAATTGAACAATATTCTTCCAAATTTCTGCAGGCGGAGCGCAAGAAATCTGCGAACTATCTTTCCGGTGCCCGCTTGCCCAAAAATCGCATGGCCGCCTGCCCCCGGCGATTATCTGAGAGTGCGAGCGGCGCGCCCTATTTGAGGCTGCCGTGCGAGCGGCGCGCTTTAATTGAAGCAGCAGTGCGAGCGGCGCGCCATAGTTAAGGCTGCAGTGCGAGCGGCGCGCCATCACTCGCAGCCAGCGAGCGGCGCGCCTACTCAGATAATCGCCGGGGCAGGCGGTCCGCAAACTCGCGCTTTTCTGCAGGCGGTCAGCAGAATTTTGGGGCGTGGCCAAACCTTCAGCGGGCGGTACTTTCGTCTTCTGCCAGCGGGCAGCAATACAAAATTTCCTGCAAGCGCTCCGCAAATAATTTCTTTCAGCGAGCGCTGGCCAAATTTTCAGCAAGCGCTCGGACTCTTTTTAGGCATTTTCGGGCGTACGTCGAGCGCAGGTAAGACTCTGTGTGGCAGAGGTGTCACCGTTGGTTTAGTTACTCAAGTTTGAGGTACTTTCTCTCAGCGGAAAGTACCTGAGGGTTGAGCGGTCCTCCACAAAGGACCGTGCGGCCCTCGAAATTTTTGCATATTCTCGCGGGAAGTCCGCGAGAATGCGGCCACTGCGCCGCAGCTAATCCATAAAGAAACCGCGATTGTTCTTCAAGCTTTCGTCTTTAATTTCGCCAACTTTCTTCCAAATTTCTGCAAGCGGGCCGCAAAAAATCAACGAACTATTTTTCCGGTGCCCGCCTGCCCATAAATCGCATCGCCGCTTGCCCCCGGCGATTATCTGAGTACTCGACACTCGGCGCGGCGGCGCGCGCGCCATTACAGCAATGTATTGCGAAGGGCGCGCCCTAGTTGAGAGGGCGAGCGGCGTGCAATTTATCAGTGAGCCGCGTGCCATGATATTTTCCGCATTCCCACATGATGTAAGCACAAGCGATACCTGCGTGAAGTACGACGCAGTGTTTTGGGTGCTTTATCACTAATTTATTGAGGTTATCGCTGTTTCGTAATGGAGTTGTCTCATTAACACAAGTGGGATTCTTCCAGTTCTTCCACTGAGAGTCATTCTCCATAAGCACTGCGAGTAGGTGCCGAGTTTGAACAAATTTGAAAATTTCAATTTTTGAATTTTTGAAATTTGAATCTCCAAATTTAAGGTTTGGAAACTTCCAAGTTCATGTTTGAAATCGAAGCCATTGTTTGCCTGAAATTGAAGGTTGTCAACAGGTCCACTACAGATTCACCGTGATTCGCAGTGCTTCAAATGCGAATGGCAATTTTCATACCGTGCGAGCGGCGTGCCATTATCGTGTGGCGCGCGTCGCATGTACTCACGTCGCGCGTTTCAATCACTCGCGCCATTTGACGACCAGCGGCGGGGGACATGAGGGGCCGCACGCATAAGGCGCGCGCGCCGCCGCAGCGAGTGTCTGAGTGGTTAGCGGTAGCGTCTCCTTGCTGATATTGATTGGTTTTGGCTATGGTCTTTCCTACAGCACTCGTTGATTATGCCTTTATCATCCTCATCCTTTGTATTCCATTACATCTTTGTTGCTCAGCTCTCATAGTAGCTTTTCAGTGTCTTCCACGTCTTCCATTAGCGTCGCTCTTTGCAAGCATCAACATCAACACGTTTTTTTAACACTCTTTTATTGTGTGCGGTTGCACTCTCCAACCTTTTGACAAGCACGGCCCTTGGACCATATCAGGGTAAGTGCCCCTTGACTTTATATGTCTTGTGAGGTACCAACTTTATTTTTTGTTGTTGTGGGGTTACTAGAAAGCTTCAACTTTTGCAAACGAAGTCAGGTATGGAATTTGGCTATTTCGTGTGAAAGCCCCATTTAACGGTTATATTGTTTATTTGTAATCTGATTGATTCCAGATGAAAAAAGTAATCATTTAGTGATTTTAGGCTCTACTAGATGTTGTGTGTGAATGTGCAGAACGGATATGGAATCATTCTAATATAAAGCATGCTTTGAAAGAAAGTCCAGTATTGTTTAGCCAAGGCTTTTTGGTACTGTAAGAATGTGCAGTTACATCACAGTCTCTTTCAGTTATTGATTGTTTGATGCTGTCAAACACCTTTTCAGACCTGACCTTTGCTTCTTCGAATCCGTTTCCCAGATTTGAACAAAACGGGTGATTTTTCTGACGACTTGCTTGACTATCTCATGGAGTTCTTGATTGATCCCAACACCTAAGGAACTGCTGATAGAGAAACTTTGCATGTAGGTGGGCAAATTATGGTTGGAGCTGGTCCTACCTCAATGAGCAGTTTTCATTTCAGGTCAAAATGCTTTTGAGATATACCAATCGGCTCATCCAAACTTTACCGTACGGAACTTTTTCAAGAATGCCGGGTTGAGTTGTTAGTTCGTTTCACTGTAGCGAAATGAGAGGATTTGATAAACAAGTTACAGGTTTTCATGTGAAGAAACAACGAAGCTTTGTTCGTTTGGTGGGCGACAGTTTGTTTGCTGCCAACTCCTGGATGCAAGGTAAATTAATTTAGGCAAATGTCAATGTAAGCATCAGCGCTTTGTTTGATCTCAATTCTAAATTTACCTTACATACTAAGGAGCCTAAATGTGAGATTTGTCAGAAAAAGATAATCTCTTTCGGACTGGACATGCAGTGTTCTGGAAAAGACTGGATGCTTACTTGTCATACTTGTTCTTATGTGTTTTGCGTTCATATCATGCCCTAGATGCGTTGATTATTTTGATGGATTATCAGGAATGCATGTGGTCTATGACGCTTCTTTAATGAAAAATTATTGTCAGAAATAGTTTGACCTCATCCTAAAATCAAAAAAACAACGGATAAGCGTTTTCAGTGTTGCTAAAGCACTGTCATAATGATATCGTTGTCGGTTGAAGTATGGTGACACTTGCACTGTTTTTTGCCATCTTATTACACTAGAGGAGCTGAAAGATGATTTTAAGATTGCAAATTGTACTAGATCTGGAGGAGCAGTTTGATGGAACAAGAGGTAAGTCAGCTCTTTTCATCTACTACCAACAAACCTTTATTGAACCTTGCTGCAAAAGAGACTACTCGCAGGACGTAAGGGGCGATGATGAGTTCAAGGATGAGCACTTTGGATATTGAAGTCAAGTGCATTTGCAATTTGCAGTAAATTGTTCCGTAGTTAATTTGAAATAAATGTCTCGTCTTGTCTTCATCCTTCTATCTTGCTATCTATAAACGCTGGGGTGAGAGGGAGGAGGTAGAAACGGGGTTGAGAGTCGCGCTGAAGTCGTACCTGGTGGAGGGGGGGGGGAGGGTCGCATCAGGCGGTCGTATGCCACACCGTCGTTTGGTCTAGAGATAATTTGAGTGGGGTTTAGGGGCATAATTAGGGCTTGAGCTTGATCACGGGCTAGTTACAGTATGCCGCGGGGGACTTCCGGAGCACCATTGTAGGCAGGATCCGGAGAACGAGTGGCCGACCTGCGGAGAGGGAGACCCCGGCGGCTACATATAATCGTCGAGGGCAGGCGGCCATGCGATTTATGGGCGGGTGGGCGCCGGGAAAATAGTTCGCTGATTTCTTGCGGTCCGCTTGTAGATATTTGGAAGAATTTTGGCGAAATTTTAGACGTATGCTTGAAGAACAATCGCGGTTTCCTGATAGATCAGCTGCGGCGCAGTGGCAGCAGAATTTTGGGGCGTGGCCAATCCTTCAGCGGGCGGCACTTCCTTTACGGTCGCATATTCTGCCAGCGGGCAGCAATACATCATTTTCTGCAAGCGCTCGGCAAATAATTTCTTTCAGCGAGCGCTGGCCAAACTTTCAGCAGGCGCTCGGACCCTTTTTACGCAATTTCGGGTATACGTCGAGCACAGGGAAGACTCTGTGTGGCAGAGGTGTCACCGTTGGTTTAGTTACTCAAGTTTGAGGTACTTTCTCTCAGCGGAAAGTACCTGGGGGCTGCGCGGTCCTCCACAAAGGACCGTGCGGTCCCCAAAAATCTTGCCCATTCTCGAGAATGCGGCCACTGCGCCGCAGCTAATCTATAAGGGAATCGCGATGTTCTCCAAGCATTCGTCTAAAATTTCGCTCAAACTCTTCCAAATATCTGCAAGCGGACCGCAAGAAATCAGCGAACTATTTTTCCGGTGCCCGCCCGCCCATAAATCGTATGGCCGCCTGCCCCCGGCGATTATCTGAGGGTGACACCTCCGCCACATAGAGTCTTACCTGTGCTCGACGTAAGCCCGAAACTGCGTAAAAAGAGTCCAAGCGCCTGCGAAAGGTTCGGCCAGCGTTTGCTGAAAGAGATTATTTGACGAGCGCCTGTAGAAAACTCTGTTGCTGCCCGCTGGCAGAACATTAGACAGTAAAGGAAGTACCGCTCGCTGAAGGTTTGGCCACGCCCCAAAATTCTGCTGACCGCGCCTGCAGAAAAGCGCGAGTTTGCGGACCGCCTGCCCCTGGCGATTATCTGAGTGCCCGTTTTGTCCTCCGGAGGCATCCCTTTGACTGTCTGAGCATGTTCTTTGTGATATATTTTGCTTTAAGATGCAACACTCTTACGATAGGTTTTTCGTTTGAGACTGATTCGTTAGACCAGGTGGGCAATTCATGGTGTTTGCAAGATAGCGAGTCATTTATTGTTAATGTCTAGTTTGAATCTATAATCCTCGTAGAGCTTCAAACCAAACTGCAAGGGAAACAAATCCCCTATCATTTTCAGCTGACTGTTAGGATTGCGGTAAGAGCTTGGCCTTTGCTCTTTTGAAAATTAAAAATGCACAAATAAAACCTGAAGGCTATACTAGTAAGTAAGTTCGAGTACTCAGATAATCGCCGGGGGCAGGCGGCCATGCGATTTATGGGCGGGCGGGCACCGGAAAAATAGTTCGCTGATTTTCTGCGGTCCGCTTGCAGATATTTGGAAGAATTTTAGCGAAATTTTGGACGAACGCTCGGAGGACAAACGCGGTTTCCTTACAGATTAGCTGCGGCGCAGCGGCCGCATTCTCGCGGAAAGTCCGCGGGAATATGCAAAATTTTCGAGGGCCGCACGGTCCTTTCTGGAGGACCGCGCAGCCCCCAGGTACTTTCCGCTGAGAGAAAGTACCTCAAACTTGAGTAATTAAACCAGCGATGACACCTCTGCTATGTAGAGTCTCACCTTTGCTCGGCGTACGCCCGAAACCGCTTATAAACCGTCCCGAGCGCCAGCTGAAAATTTGACCAGCGCTCGCCGAAAGAGATTATATGACGAGCGCCTGCAGAAAATTCTGTGTTGCTGCCGCTGGCAGAACATTAGACGGTAAAGGAAGTACCGCTCGCTGAAGGTTTTGGCCACGCCCAAAATTCTGCTGACCGCTTGCAGAAAAGCGCGAATTTGCGGACCGCCTGCCCCCGGCGATTATCTGAGTAGCTGTTTAGTTGCATGATTTGGTGGTATGGAAGTTTTAGCCATAATCCTACACTAATTAACCGCGATAGGTGATTGTGATGCTGCAAATTCTTGAAATTAGCCATATGGTCGTTGAACTTCCCTAAAAGCTTTTGGGACGGGAGATTGATCGATCCGACACTCATACATTTTTTGGGTCACCCTATACGATCTTCGTACGATGTTCTTGCGGCTCCGGGTCAGGAGCACCGCGCGCGGAGGCCTCTCGCCGCGCCCAAATTTTGAGCCTTACAAAAACTCTCCGGTGCTAAGGGGGGGGGGTGGCTGCAGATACATGGCTCGATGCCATAAGAAACATTGCGGCAAAAACTCTTCGGTGTTAAAGTGGCACAGCGCCAAAGTAGGGGGGGGGGGGAGTGGGGGTGGCGGCAGATACATGACTCGATGCCTTAAGTAACATTGCGGCAGGAGTACTGACGGGAGCTGAGGCCTGTACTGCTGGACGTCGGCGGCGTTGCTTCGCGAAAAATCGTGACTTCTGTCCCGTACCCTGTTCTTGCAATGCCCACAATGCGTATAAATAACAGTGTGCCTCTATGGCCATTTTTTTGATCACAGGTCGCAACCAGCAAGTTTGACACTAGGTGTTGCATGTCTTGCTTGTATGATTTCGGTCAGGAAAAAATGAGAAAAGTTTAATTCCTATTTGTGTTAAGACGGACTTCTTTGTTTTTCCAAAAGAGCTCTAGCATTGTGGCTTTGAAAGCAATACCACTCCATTTTTAGGTGTATAAGCCGCGCCCTTTTGGCTCTAAATGCGAGCAGACCCAGGCGTGCCGATGCGCATGTGTCTCGCAAAGCGGTCGCTTTTTCGCACATCGCTCTCACTTAACGCGCCCCATGGTAACAACCAGTTTTTTGGCGTGTTCGCCTTTAGAGCGAACAGAGTGCGGCTTATACACCTGAAAATAGGGTATTTAGGATTTTACGCTACTGCTACCTCGCAGCATGAACAAAATCAGTAAATCTTGCTATTTGTTAAGACAGTCTTTTCTCTTGGGTTGAGGGCACCGAAGCGATGTTTTGTCCAGATTAAAACGCAACTGAAGTTTGATTATAATTATAATTAGTCATAATCCTTTTCCTTTGAATAAGCAAAGCATAGGGGAGGAAAGATTTGCCGCGTGCTGGTGCCATCTGCAGGGTGGCCGCTGGAGGTTGCTGCAAAGTTCGCCTCCGCAGCAGCACTCTACGTAATAGTCTTAACACGTAACGTACCGGCAACTTCCTTCCTCCACTTCTTCTGGCGCGACAATAGCGAGACTTCTAATCAAGCCGTTGCAACCCCGCTACGAAAGGTGAATAGTAAAGCAGTCTGTTCCGTCCATCAGCGGGTGGTCCAAAACTAATGGATTGTAAATTGGGGTGAGGGAACTTATCTACCCAAAGCATTTGCCGCAGCCTAGTTATAGAGGTCGTGAGTTGTCAGCAACGCCAATTAGTACCTAATAGCACCGTATGCAGAGACAGTCTGTGCAATCAGCACTCTCATCCGGGAACATGAAACTAAATTTTTAATGGAATTTCCAATTGAAAGTTCAGTTGCAGTAGTCCAATTGAAGTAAAATGTATTTAACTTTCAAAGCACGCTGCCTGCGAATATGCTAATGGTTTTGCTCATACTTCCAAATTTATTCCCTTCTTGTAAGATAAACTTTTTTACGACCTCAGTGTAAATTTGAAAAACCTAAAAACCTTTGAATATCAGCTTTTCAAGTTTACAGTGAAGACGTAAAAGACTTTATAAAACAAAAAGGGAGAAAATCTGGAAGTAAGCATTTTAGCATCATTAGCATTTTTGGAAAGAGCGTGCTCAAAACCCTCTAAATACAGTTTTCACTTCAATCAGACATAAGTTGCTACTGAACCTTTTATTTCGAAATTTCATTGAAAATCACTTTCATGTGTTCCCGGGTTAGGATGAGGGTGTCAAATGCACAGATTGGCTTTGCATACCGTGCTGATTAGGTGCTAATTGGCGTTGCTGACAACTCATGACCTCTATAACTACGCTGCGACAAGTGCTTTGGGTAGATAAGTTCCGTTCCCCCCCCCCCTCCCAGATGTGCCAAGCAGGGTCAAGCGCGTGATGCGACTGTCGCAACGGGAGATCGAAAGGGGGCATCCACGCTAGGGGGCGGAGATGGTTAGAAGGGGGGGGGGGATTTGGACAAAAACCTCAAGCTTCGAAGATGTTGGAAAAGCAAATAATCAAACAAGCCGATACAAATACAACATACAATGGATTTGAATGCTCTGTTGGTGTGCTGTGAGCAGATGATGTGCTGGTTGCCACGTGGGACTTTGTGCAGCGTGTACCTCAAAACTATCTGTATCTTTATTATAGAGATCAACTTAACGACTATGCCGCGGCTATGATAATGATGCATTAATAACATACTTTCGAGTAAAGGTGGTTCAAGAGTCGAGTTGCTGTGTGGGGTCTGTGAAGGGATTGTGACTCTGTGAATTACGAGGTAGTGATGAAGGCCAATGTACGGAGAATACTACAATCAACAACATTATAGAATGAATGCAGATCAACAGCACAAAGAGGACCATGCTTGCTAACTATGTCTGCCACTTATGTATGTAAACAACTATAAACACACTTGAAGCAAGTATAGAAAATCTAATGATAAGCGGGTGAGGGAGAACTCCGCCAGAGCCGCTACCGCGGACTATTGGTCCTGCAACAGTAAGCAATTGCAAAGGGACCACTTGCCAGCAGAGGCGCCTCAAAATTGGCGGAGTTCGTTCTTCTATTCGTGATAAGCCATCAAAGAACATCAGCTCAAGAAAACGCCGAGTCCATCTCAGATTCCATGAATGCAAAGCACGATACGAACATGGGAAGTTCGTATACTCCGGCCCACAGCAGACGAATGGGGCATCACCGTTTGTGACGAAGAAGTCGTCAAGGTGGCCATCTGTGCCACCCACTCAGATAATCGCCGGGGCAGGCTGCCATGCAAATTTTAAGTAAGTGGGCACCGGAAAAATAGTTCGCTGATTTCTTGCGGTCCGCTTGCAGAAATTTGTAGTTTTGGCCGGTTTTTAGACGAACGCTCGGAGAACTATCGCTTTCTATGGATAAGTTGCGGCCCAGTGGCCGCATTCTCGCGGACTTTCCGCGAAAATTGCAAGATTGTTGGGGCCACAAAGGACCGTGCGGTCCCCAAAAATCTTGCCCATTCTCGAGAATGCGGCCACTGCGCCGCAGCTAATCTATAAGGGAATCGCGATGTTCTCCAAGCATTCGTCTAAAATTTCGCTCAAATTCTTCCAAATATCTGCAAGCGGACCGCAAGAAATCAGCGAACTATTTTTCCGGTGCCCGCCCGCCCATAAATCGTATGGCCGCCTGCCCCCGGCGATTATCTGAGGGTGACACCTCCGCCACATAGAGTCTTACCTGTGCTCGACGTAAGCCCGAAACTGCGTAAAAAGAGTCCAAGCGCCTGCGAAAGGTTCGGCCAGCGTTTGCTGAAAGAAATTATTTGCCGAGCGCTTGCAGAAAATTCTGTGTTGCTGCCCGCTGGCAGAACATTAGCCAGTAAAGGAAGTGCCGCCCGCTGAAGGTTTGGCCAAAATTCTACTGACCGCCTTCAGAAAAACGCGAGTTTGCGGACCGCCCACCCCCGGCGATTATCTAAACAGCCACGGTGTGCCAGGATTAATGTGGCTCTATTTTCTTCCTCGCCATGCTATTCCGCTTCCATCCAGAAATTGGCGCATTGTCACTGCTGACAATTCGCGGTTCCTTTTCCCTGCGAGGGGATCTTCGCATCCTTTTTACTGCGCTGTTTTGAAAGTGTTGTTGAGTTGTTTCTGCGCTTCTGTGTTTCTCGTCGGAATGGCTGCCTCTCAGATGCTGTGCTTTGCTCCTTGTTTCGAAGGGCGCGTGAGATACGAATGGAGTTCGTATGCTCCGGCTTGTCCAATGAAAAAGCGCTTAACTGAATGCGGTCGATCCGTGTTGAGCAGCTCCCGATGTTCTTTCCCTTCACATAGCACGGCGTTCGCTGCATATATGGAAGTTGTTTTGAACAATTCCTTTGATGCTGTACTTTGACGCATTGAGTACATAGTTTCTTCTTGCGTAAGATTTCCACTCCTCTGTTCTTGCGTTTTCCCGGCTTTTTGTAGCTCTTTTCCTTTTTGCCAAAGGTAGCGTCGTTCATTATTCCTATTCACCTACACTCCATAGGACTTCACTTGCATTCTCTCTTCTATGCTGCTTTGAATCTCGATGCAGGGTTATTTCGTTCTTTGGTGCTTCTCTCATTTTCCTAGCTCAATGCTGTGTTTAATCTTTTTTGCAAAGTCGCGAGTTTTTCAAAGTGTTTTTGATTTTGGAGGTTACGTTTTCTCCCTTTTGCTTCTTTCTTCGGCTGCACAACCATTCCCACGGATTGCTGCTCCAAGCCGGCTATCTTCTTGTTTGCCTTTATATGCTACTTCTGGACATCTTCTTGGGTGTCCTTAAGTTTTTTCCTTGTTTTCTGTGAAGGCTGCAAAGCGCAACCTTGTACTCATTGTTGCACTTTTTGATGCTGTCGCTCGATCATCATTTAGAGTCCAAGAAATCTTTCCATGAACGGTTTATGGTTTTCCCGTCAATCTTCGAAGCACAATCATCCCCTATATACTGATGTTACCTGTAAAGCCAAATATCTTTTGTGATTGTTTGTGACTGTGCATCAGAGAATTTCAATGTTGCCTTAGTGCAAAGCAACCTTGACCGGTGCATCCGTTTAAAAGTTGTTTAAAGGCAGCGGCTAGGCAGAACGACAACTTTGGGATGTTCATCGTTCTCCGTTCCCCTGTATGAGCTAAGTCGACTGTGCTTTGCAGCTTCAAAAGATATCAACATCCGCTTTTCCAGACGTGACAGTTGCTGTTTGAGCGGACGGAGACCGACCTCTGGAGCGCGATTGGCTCGTGAGTGGAGACACTGTTCCCATCTCGGCGGCAATTGGATTAATGGCTCCAGCACCTACTTCTACCCCCCCCCGCCCCCAAACAGCATTTTTCACGTCTGGAAAAGTTGCAAAGCACAGTCTTAGACTTAGCTCATCCAGGGAACCGAAAACGATGAATATCCCAAAGTTGTCATTCTGCCGAGCCGCTGCCTTTAAGTCAGATGAGGACGATAAATCGATCATACCGGCTTGCCTTTTCCTCAACTATGAGTATAACCTCAGCTGTCACTGACCTTTCGTGGTTTCGTTGTCTGAAAAACGGTCCAGTGGTATATTAGTGAATGGCTTTTCCTTCCGTTGTGCAACTGCCACTGTTGTGATTCCCGTTGCTTCCTGTGCTGATATAGGAGTCTCTTGTGAACCATTATTTGAGCAAAATGCAGTACCGTGCCTCTTATTGCATTTTTTACAATTGCCGCTCGGGCATGACACTGTGTGATTTGGATCCACAGTTAAGACATCTGTTGATTTCTAATAGAAATCTTTTTTGTATAGCTGTGGGTATTTGGGGGGGGGGGGGCAGTTCGTCCCTCTGTACCGCTTTATTTCCACAGCATTTGCAAGAGGCTCTTGCCTTTCATGTTCCTTTTGGGTCTGGAGCGGCTCTAACTGCTGTTTCGTGCAACGAATAGCTTCAAAATTGTCTTATAAATGAGAACAAAAAACATAATCGTTAGAGAGAGGAGTAAATTCTGCATTGAATACTCTTTGAAGCTTTTGTCTATCATAATTTTAAACGGTTTGAGCATGGTTCTGAAAAACGGCACAAACTTCCGGACCCATCCAATATATACAGTGACCGCCAAAAAGTTGCGGACAAGCTGCCCTCCTTTTTTATCTCTCATTTTCGGATGGAAAACAGAGATGAAAAACTGAATGGATTGCATGAGGCGATAGAGCTCTTCAAGAGCTACAACCCACACATTGCGCTTTCTGGAAAACATGTAATTTAAAAATTTTAAAAATCTTTCTCTAGAAAAAGTCGGAAGATGGCCGCGTCACAATGTCGCGGACAATAATTCTTCGAACGCGAAAATTTTTTAGGTCTTTTTTTTGGAGCGAAAACAAAAGTTTTCCGGATATTTAAGCATACTTTATTGTAGAATTTAAACTCATCGAGGACAATAATCCGGTAGTGGTTACTTCCAGAAAAACCCAAGCTTAATTTTTATTTTGCTTCTTTTCAAAGAATTACTTCTAATTCCCTGCTTCAAGCCAAATTTCTTCACATGGAAACCCATTCCAGATATTCCAACAAAGCTATTCGGATAAAGCGGATGCCTTTTGCCATCTTCTATGCATCGGACGTGTGCTGATGAGTTTCTTTGCTGAAAATGGCTTTTGATAGTGCGTGCACATGACCCCATTTGCACCTCATTACTGACTTGCACCGCTTTGCAGGATTGTAGCTCGGCCAGCAGTCACTCTAAGAGCTTGCAGGTAGGCTCATTCCAAAGAGCGTGACTTCCTCGACACGGGGGTGTGCAAAATAGTTGGGTATGAAAAACAGCGGAGATTTGGCGGATGGGGTGAAAAAGCGCAGTTTCAGTGGTAGGCTAAGGATTTCTAGCTGAAGTTGAACAGAGCTTCTTTCGCTACAAGTTCCATACTGGAAGTTTAAAGCTGTCAATGTTCTTGTAATAGATCCATTTCGAAGTTTTAGGGCTGTTCTGGTGTTGATAAAAGCCTCCACTCTAATCACCTCTAACTCTGCGCTTTGTCACCCCATCCGCCAAATCTCCGCTGTTTTTCATACCCAACTATTTTGCACACCCCCGTGTCGAGGAAGTCACGCTCTTTGGAATGAGCCTACCTGCAAGCTCTTAGAGTGACTGCTGGCCGAGCTACAATCCTGCAAAGCGGTGCAAGTCAGTAATGAGGTGCAAATGGGGTCATGTGCACGCACTATCAAAAGCCATTTTCAGCAAAGAAACTCATCAGCACACGTCCGATGCATAGAAGATGGCAAAAAGCATCCGCTTTATCCGAATAGCTTTGTTGGAATATCTGGAATGGGTTTCCATGTGAAGAAATTTGGCTTGAAGCAGGGAATTAGAAGTAATTCTTTGAAAAGAAGCAAAATAAAAATTAAGCTTGGGTTTTTCTGGAAGTAACCACTACCGGATTATTGTCCTCGATGAGTTCTACAATAAAATATGTTAACTATCCGGAAAACTTTTGTTTTCGCTCCAAAAAAAAAGACCTAAAAAAATTTTCGCATTCGAAGAGTTATTGTCCGCAACATTGTGACGCGGCCATCGGCCAAAAAAGGAGGGCGGCTTATCCGCAACTTTTTGGCGGTCACTGTACATTTGCCTTCATCACTACCTCGTAATTCCCAAAGTCACCTTCCCTTCAGAGACCCCACACAGCAACTCGACTCTTGAACTATAGGCTACTGCATGACGAAGGCGCAGTACCTTCGGGCAGGAATGCGGCTTTGTTGGCCCCGGAGCGCATGAGGCGCAGGGTTTACAACGGTGAAGATACGCGGCGCCGAATTTGCGCCCACTCAACCTAATACTGGTTCTGCGCCTTCGTCCTGCTGTAGCATTTACCTTTGCTCGACTGTATGTTATTATTTATTTATCTATTTATTAATGCATCATTAATACAGTCGCGGCATAGTGATTTAGCTGTTCTTCATGTGATATGGCATTGTCAATGGCATTAAGCCATTAATCCATAGTCCAATCGGACTTGTGCTCCTCCTGATGCCCCAGTCTTTTCTCCACGGCTGCTTTCCTTATGAGGGGAAACTTTTGCGCAAAGATTTGAATTGTTATTTGGCTATTGTGCTGTTGCTCATGCTCTTCTAACTGTGAGCGATTGTTAACAATTTGTCCCACAACTGTCGCTGTTCCTTCGTACTGCCTCCCTTTACTGAACACTTGTGCAGGCTTCTGCCTCAGATTCAAGGCGATATTATCCTTATCGCCGTACCGCTTATTTGATGGACTTATCATGATTGTTTGCTGAAACGAAAAACCTCATATTGATTGTTTCGTTTCCCCACTCTGCCTAAGCTCAACCAGCAAAACCACAGCTTCCATGCTGGGTCTACACTCCGGAAGTAAATCCATTTTCTGTGGTGTGAATCCCTTCGAAATTGGGTTTTCTCCGAATTTCATGAAAATTATGGGGAAAACAAAACTTCCTCTTCTGTGGTTCCTGAAGCTTCATCGAAAACTTTGGTTAGTTTCGTTAACGCTATTTCCAGGAGCTCGATGTATCTATGGCAGGTTCTTATTTTTCTTGCGCTTTCCTTGGTTTGTATGTCAGTGAGTGCTCGAATGAGTCCTTTGCCAATTCACAGCTGTGTCATTTCTTGGAGCGTTCGGAACAAGTCCGAGGTAGCGCGAATGGTTTTGTGGTGCCCCAAAGAATTCAGTTTTTGTCAGCATCGTAGTTTTACGCCGGTGATCGGCACTTCTGTTCAACATCTATACGTAGCAGCTGATTTTCTTGCGCACCATTATCTACTGATTTTCTTCCCACTCCAACTCATTTTATTGCATTTTTCGATAGTGTTTTATAATTTGTGTGCTCGTGTGTCGGTGTTGTATAAGTAAGCATATTATTGTGCTTACTTGTATCATTGAACCATGCAGGCTTACGCCTCTGTGAAATGCAGAAGTAGCCGTCCAGAAAACCGCTTGATAACCCAATTAGTAGAGCGGTGAAGAGGACGGCGTGTTGAGCCAGGCGGCAACTGTGATTCTTACTGTGAGGTACATATTGTGACTAGCTGTGCAGTAACTGTGCCACCTGTGAGGCTTTCTGATGCACCAATTGAATGCTCTGTGGTGTGCTGTAAGTGGATGGTGTGCTGGTTGTCACGCAGGAGTTCATGCACAGCGTGTACCTCAAAATAGGTAATGGAAATTTTATTATAGACTAGCTGCGGTCCCCGGTTCCCCCCTGACCGAGGGTCTAAAATGGACTGACATAGGGTCTGTTCCAAATTGTCTTATTGCTTACCATTCCTCATATCTTCTCTTCCTCTCCTGCTTCAGCTCCAAGTCAATTGCACCGCTCCTGTGGTATTCGTGGTGAATTTGCCTTCATTTTTGATCGCCGCTTCGTGACACCGCATCCTGTTCACCGCAAAATGTAAATGCTCTCTACCGCCCCTTACTATGCAACTTGGAGAAATGAGTGATATGCTTTCATTTTCCTAGATGTTAGTAAACAAACCAATAAATCGATGGAAGGTCCCAGCGAGAAGTCGCAAAAAGCAGCCTGTATTTTGCGCCGTGCCTCATTTATAGCGTCGGTTCACAAACGAAAGAGTCTATAAGCCACATACTTACTAACTAACAAATTTGCAGAGTTTGAATTTTATTTATATATAGATATTAACTTAACGACTATGCCGCGACTATGTTGATGATGCAAACATACAGTCGAGCAAACGTGGTGCAAGAGTCGAGTTGCTGCGTGGGGTTTCTGAAGGGAAGGCGACTCTGTGAATTACGAGGTAGTGGTGAAGGCAAATGTATATATTGGGTGTCCGAAAGTTTGTGCCGTTTTTCAGAAAGATGTTCAAACCGCTTATAATTATGATAGACAAACGCTTTAAAGAGTGTTCATTGCAGGATTTCTTCCTCTCTCTAACGATTATGTTCTTGTTCAGATTCCTTCGATGTCCGCTCGAATTATCGCCAAAATCTCCAACCCATGGTTTTTACCCATCTTGAGTTTCGCTATTCTTAAATATTATTTGTAACAACGGGACGAGTGGCGTAGTGGTGTGAGGCGCCGCTATGACCAGATCGAATACAGGTTCGATCCTCCCCGTTGAGCCAACCAAGTTCTCTACCCTTCGGGGCCGGTAAATTGGTACCAGAGTAATCTGGGAGGATAAAAGCACTGACTTGGTAAACGGCTGGCCTCCGTAAGTCACTGTAATAGGCTCGCACGCATATACAATTGCCTCTTCGACTATGAATAGTGTGCGTTCGGCGCATGCCCGCAAAGGGTATTGAAGACGCCGAATTCTTTAATCTTTTATCCTTTATCCTTTAGGTTGTAACAGAATTAATGCAGGTTTTCCTAATTTTGAGTTTGGATTACTATAACTTTTTACAGAAGTAGCCAATCCGTTTCCGATAAAAATTACTGCAATCAGCAATCCTTTGGCAATTCAACACGCACTACCTTATTGTTGTAGCTTTACTGAGAGAAATTTCATAGCCTGAAGACTGGCAAAAGTTTTCTTGAAAAACCTTCAGTCTGAGAGACCGTAACTCACTATGCAATGTAGTAGAATGGTACAGACTTCATTCACTGTGCAGATATTAATCGGTTGTGCAGCGCCGTTAAAGTTGATTTTCACGAAAGAAATTCTGCTAGAAAATATTGCGAAAAATTTGTAATCACTTATTCTTCACAATGCTCTCAAAAGACGAAAAGGTCCTTTTTTTATTGTTTTTTTGAAATCTCTCGCTGCCAAAGAGAACAACGGCTCCCGGTTTTTTGCTATCATATATCCTATGTCTATTCTTTTTGCGTACGGCGAAAGCTCTGCAATTGCTTCGCATTTAGGATTTTTATACGCCGCAGAATGATAGCAGCGGCTGTTTGCTTTTGAAACAAATTTTCTCAATTTGGAAATTTTGAAAAAATTTGCTTTAAGGTGCATTTTGTAGCACAGATCGCATGCAAACATTATGCCAGTTTGCAAAAAATTCCGATCTTTCGCGATGGATTTAGTGCAAAGAGTGTAAAAGGAAGAAATTTCAAGGTTTAGTCCCTTGATTCCAAAAGCACGTAATTTCGAAATGAACCCAGTTCTCCTGAAACAAAAGCGTGCCTAAGAAACTAAAAGAAGAGTGCTTTCAGAAAGTATGCACAGATCCCTAAGACAATGGAATTTTGTTCTGAACCAACACTTTAAAAGAGGTGTGAAAAACCTGCATTAATTCTGTTACAACCTAATAATTCCATTTTCAACTCTCGGACTATCTTCAATAACGTTTGATGGAATAAACAAAATGCTATACAATAAACTATTTTGGCCTTCTTAACTAGCTTTTCAGCAGTTTTTGAAGTAATAAAAGCCCTTATTTTTGCGAAGTCGTGAAATACATGACTTCTTCATGCAATGTTCCTCGGAATTTGAACCTTTCAAAAGGAATTCATATACTTAACGTTAATTTTAGCAAGCAACTGAGCGTTTAGCGTTTAGGTTGGAAATATCGGATTCCGAATTCCGTGGTTTCAGCCTTGGACGAGTTTGGAAATATGAATTACTAGCTGGCTTACCCGGCTCCGCCGTATGTTCCGAATAGAAATAACCGATCCGGACCAAACTTGGCACACATACCCTTCGGGCCCCGGCGGGTGTCACAGTCCACTTTTCGTTATCGATCGATGTCGATTTTATCGATTTTTTGCAAAATTTGAGCTACGGGGCTGGGATTTGGCACAGGGGGGTAATCGAGCATGCTAGTCACCCCCCTGGGGGTGATCAGCATGCTCGATTACACCCCTCTGCCAAATTCCAGCCCCCTAGCTCAAATTTTGCAAAAAATCGATAAAATCGATAAAAGTAATGCACGATTTTAAAAACTAATATTGTATTCGAAATCCCCATGCTCACTTACCCCCCTGTGCCAACTCCCAGCCCCGTAGCTCAAATTTTGCAAAAATCGATAAAATCGATATCGTTCGATACGAAAAGTAGCCTATGACACCCGCCGGGGCCCAAAGTGTATGTGTGCCAAGTTTGGTCCCGATCGGTTCAGAAATGGAATTTTCTATTCGGAACATACGTACACACAGACAGACATACATACAGACAGACAGACAGACAGACAGACATACAAACAGACATTCAGCTTTATATATAAGATAACGATTTCAAATATTATGAAAGTCAGAAGGAAAAGAAGTTTATTCGAAAGATGAAAAAAAGCTGCATATAATGACACCCTGGTTGCTCTCCATTCATTCTTCTGGGAGCATTGGGATGGCCCAATATGGAATTTGATAGCAGCAGAAGAATAATTTCAAAAATTTTGAGAAGCCAGCTAGAGATGCCAAATGAATGTGTTGAATTGCATTTTGTTTTTTCTGTCCAGCTGTTATCAAAGCTAGAGTAAAAGCTGAAACAAACTCAGGGTGGGTAAATACCATGGGTTGGAGATTCTGCTGATAACTAAGCAGGAATCTGAACAAAAACATGACCTTTGCAAAGAAGAAGAAAGTTTGCATCGAGCGCCGTTTAGAGCGTTTGTCTATCAATATTTTGTGTGGGTTGCGTATGGGTCTTGAAAAACGGCACCAACTTTCGGACCCACCTAGTAGAATACAATCGACAAGTTTAAAAAACAAATACAAATCAACAGTACAAGCAGGACCATGTTTGATTGAGAAAAGCTAATGATAAGCCATCAAAAACATGAGCCTGTGAGAAAACCCCGAGCCGTGATCGCTGTGAGTCATCTCAGTTTCCTGGAACGCAAACCACTATACGAACAGGGGAATCTCGTATAAAATGACTGACTGATGGCTTCAACAAGTCAGCCTTTACCTGTCAATCCAAAAACAGAAGCTCTATCATCATGGAAGCATGTATGTATGGTGATTAAGATGTAAAATGTGCCAACTGGTCTAGAAGTCCTGCTTCCGAAGCCCAATAAAGTCTTACACACTAAATGCGCACCCTACCAGCTTTCGCAATGTTTTTTATACAACTCTACAATTCAGCCGTACTTTAGAAATACTCTACTATACCTGTGCAAAGTTTGGTGTCGTTTCATAGCCTGCCGTTTTCGTTACAATTTTATGTATGGCAACAAAAAATGAAAAAAAGGGGGGGGGGGTCAGATCTGGGTCGCATTCAAATATTTTCGGAGCTATGAAAGCCTGTTCGCTGCAGTTTTGCTGTATTACGACACCATCCTACTGTTTTCTATCCTGAGATTTGAGTCGTTTTACTGCGCCTCCAGTGTGTTACAAAATGAGCTTAAAAATCTTTTTCTAGGATCGCATCCAATTTGCTAGAGTCGCATCTAATTTTTCACTTCTCTCGGATGGCTGCAGCTTTCTACTTCACTTCCTAGCGCTCTACTACATAACCGGTTCATTGCAACCTCTTAGCCTTTCCCTGACCTTAGTTACAGATTTCCAAATACCATGCTCATGCACGTTTTTGAAACGGTTCGGGAAGGCGGTGAAATAATTTTATTCGCAGCAAAATTTATGCGAAAATTAGTAAATGAGTTTTTTATCCCAAACATTTTTTTACACTCAAAAAATGTCACTTTTCTACCCGCAAAAAATTGTGTCGCAGAGGGGATAGAATTAAGACTATCGTCTAGAGCGTTCTTATTTCTAAGAACCCGCGAAATGGGGGACGGGGGTGACGTGAGGGGAGGGGGTCGCATGGATGGAGAATCTTTAAGGGGAGAAGGGGTTGCAAGAGGAGGTCCCAGATAGCATCAAAACGCTTGATTCTGGTTCCGAATAGGTAGCATCACGTCAAAAATGCCTTTTTTCATGATAAAAGGCGGATTAGCACCATTTCTATTTACACTAAAGCTCAAATCAGACACATCCCAGACAACACACATCGATGAGTGAGGGGACTCGGCGGGTATTTTTTGAAGCGATTTTCTTGCTCCGAAATTCACCTTTTGCGGTGGGACCAGTTTGGGTGAATAGTCAGTTAGGGAGCTCGTTATTGCAACGCAATGAAATCCTTCCGTCCTAGTACTGAACGGGCGGTGCATTCTCAGACAGTCGAAGGGATACCTCCATATGGCGCGAGTCTGCCACTTCTGCTCCGGAGGTTTTCCATCGACTGTCTGAGTTCAAGCAAAAGCTGCTGCAGCTTGTGTTGCTCGCTGCAGCGATCCTCAATGGAAACCGGCCCACAGCCTTCACACAGAGCGTTGTTAGTAGGTATTGTTTATTAGGTGTTATCCCCTGATAAAAAAATCTTTAATATGTGTCATCGACATGCATGTATAGGTCACTTTATATAATTCATACACAATGAGCAGGACCAAAAACTGCGCAAATACATTCAAAAACGCATTTGCTAGGTAATCAGAGTACACGTAACATTCAATATCAGAGTAGTAATGCTGAGCAGTAATTAGACAGTAGTACACAGACTTAAGCGAGGAAAACTTTCGTTGGTATTTGGTTTGTGGACGAGTCGTGCATGTTCATAGGAATGCTGGTGTTGATGAACACCGGCACAGTGAACGTCGGCGACGTGTTGCACCGCGAAAGCACGTCGCCTTGCTGAGGTAGTAGAGTTTGATGAGTAAAATACGCCTCGGTGATCAGTGGGGCCAGCACCTGATTCGCTTTCTCTGCACTTCGGGCTATATTTCTGTAAAGACACGTATTTTCTTCTAAAAGAAATTTATCTCGCATTTCTCAACCTTGATTCATCCTTTTGTTTCTGTCCAACTTCACTGATACCAAAAAGTTCAGCCACTGATGGAGTGTCAACAATGCTGTGAGCGATTGACAGCAGCGAGGGTATTATCAGCAGAAGGCAAGAAACTCTATAAATACCGTGGTATTAACGTCAATGAAGAAAAGTATGGCAATACTTTTGGCTCGTTCGTTTTAGGGTCAGCATATGTCTGCAATTTGATATTGCAATTCTGAAATTGATAAGCTTGTGGTACTGTCTATGGTCTATGGTCTCCACGTATGTATATATAAAGCACCTTATGCACCTTCGATGCATTTTGATTAGATGCTGTATTTTGATAACACTTCTCGATCAGGAAGAAATGCATAGACGTAATGAACACCTTCAAGATTCGCTTGAAAAGCTAGGCAATCTTCTGAAAAAGGCGTTTTACGACGTTAAACCTTGAGAATCATAGTTTCTAGACCAACAAATGCTTTGAAATCAGTAGAACAACGAGCCATTCTGGAAATACATGAACAAAAGGTATTTAATTTGAATTCGCTATATAGTATACATAATTGTTCTTGCAACTACTAACATGTTATCGAACTTCCTAAGTTCCTACTAGTTTTCGCGCTCTGGTCATTTGCTGCTTAACTGTTCTATCCTCAGTTACTTTCAGCACTTGCAAAGATTTTGCTTTGAAAACGTGAGTGAGGGATAAATGACTGATAAAGTTCGTAGTCTGAAAAACACGCGCAACCAACGGATAGGAGATCGTTTGCACAATAAATGATGCATAGTTTTATAATAGACAGATTGCGGTCTGAATTTGTATTGAGCATTCTCTCACCTAAATGACGCATCTAGAGCTGAACACGTCTCGCTGTAAAAACCGAAAAGGGCTTTCAGCAGTGCATCTCTCGCTTCTCTTAGCTTATCTTTAGACTGCTCTGATAATGCCGCTACGTCACCGTTCAGCAACACCAAAGCCTGTAAGTACAAACTAGTTATGAGCTAATGAACTAATGCTTCCATCTTCACCTTCAGAAAACCAAATTCGGTTTCATCAGCTCCTAGTCTTCGCAGCGGAACAATCAGTTCTTCTTGTATGCGAGAGTGAATTGCAGTAAGTGAGGAAGTAGATGATGGAGTCATGCCGAGGATTTGATCATTTGGAAGTAGGAGGTATGGGAGGTGCACGCTTTTTTGCACTGTATTGAGCAGAGAGAAAGACGGGAAGAACTGTCTGAGTAAGAGCATCTGAAATGGAGCGCTGAGCACTGTTTAGCTACTAACGCATACTTCAAAGATTACCTTGTCACTGAAGGGAATCTCCGGGAGGGGATGAAGCATACTAGCCCATTCGGTGATGTTGATCATCGTTTGCTGACGAGTGTTCTTGCTATCATTGTCGTCACGAAGCAGCTTGTTAATGGTCTGGCTGTTTGCTACCCTCTGCTCGATGAAGACAAGCATTTGCAAGAGACGGCGTGAGGCACTCGTGTCGGTTGCCTTCAATATTAGCATTGTCACTTCTCCTATACTACATGATTATCCTTGAACCAGCAACCTGGGGTAAGAAATGACTTACAGGAGTTGATACATCCTCCGGCTTTGTATTCTCGGCAGAGGGCCGGAGTGGGAGACGCTTCCTATACTTAGCAGCTCCGATTCGGTCCCTTTCATTTTGTATTGCTAAAATCACTTCACTTGAGCTTCATCAGTCCCATGTAGATTGCTCACATACCCTCAGGTCGCATTCCATCGGTTAGGCATTTTTGGAAGCGACAAAATCGACAAGCGTTTCTATGGTCTTTATCGATGTGACAGCTCTTATCAAAACGGCAAGTGTATTGTAGATTTTGGAAGACACTGAAAATATTCGATAATTAAATAGTGCAACTACAAATGGTATTGGGCCTGTGACTACCTTCTTCTGAAGAAGCCTTTACAGCCATTGCAGGCCACAGCACCGTAATGCTTGCCAATGGCTTTGTCTCCGCACACAACGCAGACATCTGAAGTACTTTGGTTGGATGATGGTCTGTATGGATCCATTGAAGTTCTGAAAGGCACTTTTTTGCCTATAAGTTCCATTTTATCAAAATGCGCGACGTATCCATAGCAGATGAACATAAGACCAAGAAATGCAACAAATTTTCCCAGGAAACATTGCTATTTCGAGGGTGTTCAACTCATCGACAAATTTGTGGACATTGGTAAATCACATCACCTTTGGAAATTTTCTTCTGACTTCTAATGTTTATTGCCTTTTGCATGCGCGACACTTTCGCAGTAAACAAACTCAACACTTCAGTCAACATGGAGCGCATCATTATGGAATTGCGGACGCTCAAAATGACGCGACTTATCAATAGTGAGCGTTGAGAATTCTGTGAAAAAACGGGTTGTCGTCAGTGGGTCAAACATTTGCTAGAGTCCTACGTGAGAAATGAGCTATGAGCTGTGCCTCGAGTCTACGCTTGCCGATGAGAGAAGAATCAAAACGAGCGTACATAGACAAAAGTTCAGCTGATAGAAAGCAGATAATAGGCAGGTTGATGCACGTATGCAGGAGTTATCTGGCACGCAATGCGATAAGGCAATCCTGCGGCACACGGGCAACTTATCAAAAAACACTCACTGTTCGCAGACATTTCACAATTCAGCGTAAACACAATGCTATTATGTCCCCGTATGGAAGCAGGAAAATTCGCGCTTATCCGGAGAAACTACAGTCCATCTAGATGCGGTACCGAATGCAGCATGGCGACCTTCAGAGAACAAACAAAAAACGAAACTGAGAAAAAACAATGAACAATGGATCGCTCTCAATATAGAATCGCATAACAGAGTTTATTCGCTTCGTCAGCTACCGAAGATCATCGTCCACGCAGAAACTACGTCATAGCATGTGGTCGGAAACCCGGTTTTTCATGCGAAACACTGGACCGAATGAAGAGACGAAGACAAGAAAATAGCATGGAGGCCAATCTGGTGAGAAGAAAAAGTTGCGCTGGTGGAGCGCACGTTTTTGAGAGACCGATACAGCAAATAAGCGTGAGAATAACCTTTAGTGGTGGATGCTGCGATCACGTCCTGGGTCCAAGTTCAAGAGACGACTGACTGGGAACTAACAAAGAACGAAGTTGTAACAAAAACGATAGACAACTCTTGGTCCACATAAAGTGTGAGTCTACTAAGCACAGTTTTGGTAGAAAGTAGCTTTACTGTACACTGGAGTCTCGAGAGTGTCTATGTTGTCTTCGGATTTTTGAGATCAAAGACTACAACAATTGGCTAGTAGAGAATATCCAGAGACCAAGAGATGATGGTCACCGTTTGAAAACCAGCTTTACTCTGTATGCAGAAAAAAAATTCAAGACTTCTGTGGAAATTATGTCCCTATAACACCCACTGAAAATGCAAAACAAAATCTATAAATAATCCAGAACATCTTTATGGGTGAATTAGACAGAACAAACAAAGAAGGTGCAATCGGCCGATGAGCTACTACTGTAGACAGCACGACCCAGCCTAACCTCAGAATTAATTTGCTTATTCTTGAGTTGCAGAAAGATAACAGCTGTTTTTATTGGTTTGTAGAAATGTTACAGATAGGTATGGCATAATTGGGAAGAGTAAATCAATGAGAATCGGATAATTAAAGGCAGCGGCTCGGCAGATCGGCGAATTTGTATTCACCGTTCCCGATTCCCTTGATGAGCGGAGTCGAAAACTGTGCTTTGCAGCCCTTGAAGATGATAATAACTTGCTTTTCCGGACGTGGAAAGTGCTGTTTAAGCGGGCAAAAGCCCGTCCTCTAAAATTGGCTCGATCCGCTTCTCGCTTAAATAGCAGCTTCTACCTCCAGAAAACCGAGTTATCAATACCGCAAAAGCTGCAAAGTTTCAGAAGTAGCATCCAGGGAGGCAAGAACGATGAATACCCAAAATTGTCAATGTGTCGAGCCACTGCTTTTAACTTTGTTTGTGCAAGAATTATTTTATGATTACGAAATGGTGGAGGAAAGTAAGACAGAGTTTTTCCAATTTTCGAAAAATCTTGTTCCAAAAGATCTGTCCCGACGCAGCAGACTGTTGAGTTTCCACCATTTCATGACCATAGATGCTCAAAAACAAGCGAGGGCTGTCCAAAACTGAACTTCGCGCAGCTTGGTAATTTCGCATTTTCAAATTCATAAACAGCAGGTCACAATCTTCTTAGTGGTTCGCCACGCAGTCACAGGTTGTGTGTAATCAATCACCAAATTACTCACCTGTGCACTATAACCAAAAAACGAAACTTAGAAATCCAAAATAGTGATTTTTTGAATGGTTAGCTATGCAAAGACGAAACTGCTTTCAATACAGAAAATCTCACAAGGGAAGCGTATATAGTCGATGGCCTTTTCAGATGAGACCCACACTGCTTTGAGGAGTATTCCACGATGATTCGAAATCTGCCTTCCAAATCTGCCAAGCGCCTCTGGACACCGAGTTATGACCGTTTTCTGGAACGAAAAATGAAGGCAGAATTTAGGCAAAATCGATTTCTACAACCTTTCAACGCCCAGATAAAGCATTGTTAAGTATTACCATATTGGACAAAATGTATCCATTGCATGAAACGACTGTGATACTTGACACTGGGCCATTTGAGCAAATTTGTGCGATTTTGCTCCAGTATTGCGTTCATTTTTTTGGCCTGAAAAACGCCCATAACTCGGCGTTCAGAGGCGGTTGGCAGATTTGGAAAGCAGATTTGAAATCGTGGCTTAATGCTCTTCAAAGCAATACGGGCTCATCTGAAAAGGCCACTTCGACTAAACAGCTTTCCTTGTCAGTTAACAAACATGATGGCCCGCAGTAAACCCCCATCAGGGCATCTCTCTTGAGGCGGACCAGAGTTGATCTCCCGTGACCGAGCTTTACTACGGCCCGATATAGTAGAGGCAGACTAGCTGTATGAAAACATAACTGCTTTTGACTGCTTTTAGTATTGACAGAGAATCTCAACTAACAGATACGTTATTGTAGTGATTTGAAGCTATCTCTCACCCTAAAATCTAGCAGATAAGTCCTCCCATCAGATAAGTCCGCTTTGTTGACTCAAATAAGGCTCTTCAGATAAGTCTGCCTTCAGATAAGTCCGCTTTCTTTCCATTATAACTACCCTAAAGTCTCACAGAAAATTCCGGACTTATCTGTAGGCGGACTTATCTGATGGGAGGACTTATCTGCAAGATTCTTGGCAGTGCAAGGGTGCATTTGCATCAATTTTTCTTGTCAAAAAAGCGGACTTATCTGTAAGAGTTTAGGGTACTTGTGTTTTCATAAAGCTTCGGAGTTGCATGTCAAAAAAGAGCTTATTCATAAGCCAACTCAATAACTTCTTGCACCACATGTCGTCCATATTCCTTCTAAAGATGAAACTTTACTGATCTAAATTCAGTCAAAGGCTGGGTCTATCACTTTGATAAACTAATAAGTTCGTACGGTCTTTTCTCACAAGCGCACATATAATACACCATCCCGAACAGCTTCTGATAGTTAAAGGATCAAAATTCATCTACAGCATATTGTTATTGATCAAATGATGTAGATATGCTTCTTCGTCGGTAGTTAGTATCTGTTGCCTGCATCAATCTTACCCTCATTCAATCAGCTTAAATCAACATAAACTATTGAATGTGATAAAATAACAATTGCTTTTTCTGCTTATTAAAACAGTAAGAAGAGTTCTGATTATATCATAAAATGCTCTGATTAATCTCGTAGCATGCACTATGAATAAAACAAACTGTGCATGTAAAACCCAAATTTTAAGGGTTGGTAAAAGAGCGAGTATTTGTTTTCACACGATTGGTTGCATAGATGGCTTCCTTTCCAAAGGATATTAGGATTCAATGGTTATCTCAACAGTTATCCGCTATGTAACACCAGAGACTATGGAGTTAGAATTTGATATTGTGAGCATTTTTTCATCTCATCACATTTATACCCCACATGTATAGGGTGATCACTAAAAAATGGGACACCTAGAGAATAAATGTAGATTTCTCAAAGAAAGAAAAATGATTAAACTTCCCAATTTTGATAGATGTTAGAATAGATTATTCTCTTTCAGAAAATACCTATATAAAGTCATTTACATAACTAATAATTTTTATAGTGGCTGAAATGCAAAGTTAGTCACTTTGACAAATTTTAAACTTCGAGCAGTATCTGCGCAGTGAAACATGCGAAACCATCCAAAGTACTACTGCTACAATGCGTGAAGGTACAGTCACCAGACCCACGATGTTTTGCTGGTGTAAATTTTCAAATTCAGGATGGCCATTAGCAGCTTTGAGAACAAAGATACGTGCTATTTTATGCTTTGCAGGTGAACGCATGTTCTATAGGTACCATCTGAAAGAGCTTTTTTTACGCTCTATCCATCCATATGCAGTTTACCTCACATTTTATCTATCTTCGGAAAATACAGATTGAAACTTGATTTACTAGTTTTTGTTGCGTCAAAAAATCGCGATTTTCCAGGTATTTCGCTTTTTTTTACCCAGAAATAGAAAAAAATTCTGTATGTTCAATATGTTGTTTGAAAGAGCATTAAGAGCTCTTTCGAATGGTATATCAACTGCTCTATAACTTTACGGTATGGCAGCGTAAGAAGCGATGTTTAAAAAACCCTGTTCGCGTTCTTCAGGGCGCCACGCCTAGGGTTGTGGGAGAGGAGCGTTGACGCTTTGCCAGAATAATAGGCGAAGGTCGCTTATATAGGCGACGTTTACGTTGCAGCCTGCTTGTTGTTGATCGAAACAAAAAATCTCAAAATTTGACAAAAATCAAGCTGTCCCATTTTTTAGTGATCACCCTAATAATAAACGAGCAATCCTATGCGAAGTAATCAAAGGTTGAACATTGGCACTATGTAATCGAAGTTTGAATCCAAACTGAAGACAATAATCTGAAAATTCAGTTTCTGTGAACCTGGGCATAATTCGTGTAGTAGAAGTGCTTCTGTCCCAAGCAGGCTTGTTAGGCGTCCTTCATTTCCCATCACGGCCTAACGTCTCGACGTCTTTCGTCTTTCTCGGAGGTCTGAAAATGGCTCAAAACGTTCCCGCGAAACGAAACCATCAAGTACCACCTCCATTCCTGCTAGTTCTCAACCTTCGTTCAACATTCCCACCGTATAATTGGGGCATGGCCAAACCTTCAGCGGGCGGTACTTCCTTTACGGTCACATATTCTGCCAACGGGCAGAAATACAGCATTTTTTGCAAGCGCTCGGCAAATAATTTCTTTCAGCGAGCGCTGCCAAACTTTCAGCAAGCGCTCGGAGTCTTTTTACGCACTTTCGGGCGTACGCCGAGAAAGGTGATACTCTACTCAGATAATCGCCGGGGGCAGGCGGCCATGCGATCCATGGGCGGGCGGGCACCGGAAAAATAGTTCGCTGATTTTTTGCGATCCGCTTGCAGATATTTGGAAGAATTTTAGCGAAATTTTAGACGAATGCTTGGGGAACAATTGCGGTTTCCTTATAGATTAGCTGCAGCGCAGTGGCCGCATTCTCGCGGACTTTCCGCGAGAATATGCAAAATTTTTGAGAGCCACTCAGACATCCGCCGGGGGCAGGCGGGCACCGGAAAAATAGATTGCTGATCTCTCGCAGCCCGCTCGCGGATTTTTTGGAAAGCAATCAGGACTTTTCGGAAGACCTGAGTTCTCGATTCCTCAGAGATTCAGCAATATATCTGCAAAAGATAAGAGCTTGCTGAGTTCTCGATTCCTCAGAGATTCAGCAATATATCTGCAAAAGATAAGAGCGAAAAAAATTCAACAAGCGGTCTCTCAAAAATCCGCTGACTCAGCAAGCGGTCTTCCGAAAAGTCCTGATTGCTTTCCAAAAAATCCGCGAGCGGGGTGCGAGAGATCAGCAATCTATTTTTCCGGTGCCCGCCTGCCCCGGCGATTGTCTGAGCGCACGGTCCTTTGTGGAGGACCGCGCAGACCCCAGGTACTTTCCGCTAAGAGAAAGTACCTCAAACTTGAGTAATTAAACCAACGGTGACACCTCTGCCACACAGAGTCTTACCTGTGCTCAACGTAAGCCCTAACTCAGATAAACGCCGGGGGCAGGCGGTCCGCAAACTCGCGCTTTTCTGCAGGCGGTCAGCAGAATTTTGGGGCGTGGCCAAACCTTCAGCGGGCGGCACTTCCTTTACGGTCGCATATTCTGCCAACGGGCAGCAACACAGCATTTTTTGCAAGCGCTCGGCAAATAATTTCTTTCAGCGAGCGCTGGCCAAACTTTCAGCAAGCGTTCGGACTCTTTGTAGGCATTTTCGGGCGTACGTCGAGCACAGGTAAGACTCTGTGTGGCAGAGGTGTCACCGTTGGTTTAATTACTCAAGTTTGAGGCACTTTCTCTCAGCGGAAAGTACCTGGGGGTTGCGCGGTCCTCCACAAAGGACCGTGCGGCCCTCGAAATTTTTGCATATTCTCGCGGAAAGTTCGCGAGAATGCGGCCACTGCGCCGCAGCTAATGTAAAGAAACCGCGACTGTTCTTCAACCATTCGTCTTTAATTTCGCCAACTTTCTTCCAAATTTCTGCAAGCGGGCCGCAAAAAATCAACGAACTATTTTTCCGGTGCGCGCTTGCTCAAAATTCGCATGGCCGCCTGCCCCCGGCGATTATCTGAGTATGTGGCAGAGGTGTCATCGCTGGTTTAATTACCCGAGTTGGGGGTATCTTTCAGCGGAAGGTACCCTGGGCAGTGCTCCTTCACAAAGGACCGCGCGCCCCCAACAATCTTGCATATTTTCGCGGAAAGTCCGAGAGAATGCGGCCACTGGGCCGCAACTTATCCACATAATATCTCCTGCGTGACGAAGGCGGTTGCCCAAATAGGTTGAAGGCTGTCGCGCACGCGGCGCGCGGGCAATTGTCAACCACCGAGCGCGCGCACGCTCGGTCAGCGGTCATCCACTAGAGCGTGCGCGCGCCCCGTGGCTGGCAATTGCCCGCGCGCCGCGTGCGCTACAGCCTTCAACCTATTTGGGCAACCGCCTTCGTCATGCAGCAGATATTAGAAAGACCGCAATAGTTCTCCGAGCAATCACCCAAAAATCGACCAAAATTGACCCAAATTTCTGCAAGCGGATCGCAAGAAATCAGCGAACTATTTTTTTCCGGTGCCCGCTTGCTCAAAATTCGCATGGCCGCCTGCTCCCGACAATTATTTGAGTAAGTGATCTACAGTCTGCTTAGAGATGGATACCTCTCCGATATACTTGCATCTGACAATGAGAATGAAGTAACAGCTAGAGTCACGATAATAGGCAACACTCAACTATCTTCTAACACCACCAAGCTCCTAAGCCTTGGTCCTTCTTTCTCTGCTGGACAGAATATCAACGCTATGACTTGCCGCAGGATAGTAAGAAGCTTGCACAAACTCAGAGAGCACTCTTAGATTAAGAGCCGAGTGTGGCAGTCCAACAGTCGCAGCTCGCGATAATAACAGCTTTCTACGGACCGTTCCCTTCTCTCAATCATTTTACAAAGAACCATCACCCATTTCATATGATATGAAGTTCTATTTCTTATGCTCTGTTGTTTTCGAAGTTTTGAATGAAGCAAACCATCAACTCAGAATAACCTTACAGCTAAACAGTGGCAAGGTTTCAAAGGATACGTGAGCTAATCTTAAACGGTACGGTGCGACTATCTGTAAGCGATGAGGGGGGGGGGGGAAATTCGTAGTAATGCCTCAAGAACTGGATCATCGAACAAAACAGCTCATCTGGACAACACCACAACTACAGAGTAGTTTCTGCGAGACTTCCGGTCGCATTTTAGAAAACTGAGTGACGCTTGGAACGCATAGTCAAATCTGTCTGACTTGACGAAAGATTCCTAAAGAGATTGAAACTCAAATATCCAAGTTGCCCGATGTTTTACAGCCTGATTAAGGCCCGTATGCACGTACATCCCCGCGGGGAGGGGAGGGGATCTGAGAGGGGAGGCGCCATTTCTCGCTGCTCTAGATAAATTGCTTCCTTCTTCTCTATCGTGCTTATAAAGGTTCTTATACACTTATTCACTTAAGGCCAATAGTGTATTGGCGCCGGCGGCTGGCAATTACTATCTTTCCTCTTGCACCATACCCAGCGCACCTCCTGCATCTACAAAAGGGCGGTGATCAAGAATATGTTGGCTGTGCAGATGTGCTCCGGAGAAAGGGAACGGTGCGAGTTGCGAGATCTGGCCTCCGAGATTGCTTGCAGCAACGGTTATCATTCTTTGCCACATAATCAATATCAGATGAATTGTAACAAAATCCGCGATACTAAGCTCCCACTGTGCCTTCCATTTATTTCCGATAACATCAGTGCGGTTTCGAATATGTATTTCACGTGCACAGCTACTGAACAATATTGTTTTAGTCGACATCCCAGGTGGCAATATCAAAACGCATCAGGCCCATCAACCCCCTTGGGCACACATCGCAGGCTATGTCACCAAGATACAGAGTTCGAGGTTTCGGTTAACATTCTGTCAAGTGAGACTGAGGTGTCGGCGCGAAAAACCCTCGAGGCGTGCTGGATTCTATCCAGAATTCCCAAAATGAAGCGGAAAGAAGAATGCATCGCCATAACAATTGAGCTCGTGACATTACTAGAGTTATGCAAGCTTTGATCTATGCGTAGCCTCCAGAAATTTGCCTCATTCACTGCTAGCGCACTCCAGTCAGCGGTGGTTCTTACTCATCTAACAGCGAAGGTGAGCTGATACTCAGATAATTCACCGGAACTTAAACAGGACAAGCAGAATCTGCAGCGATTCCGCAGCACTTTCTTAGTCATTGAGAAAGTGCACGCTCCATTATACAGGGTTTTCGCAGGAATTTGACATCAGAGCGATCGTAAGCCGGAACTTCCGCAGCACTTTCCATAAAGCGCTGCGAAAACGCAGAAAGGCTCGCAGGGTTTCCGCAGCACTTTGATCTGCCAGCATTTCGGCAGGATTTTGAGAGCGCATGCATTTGCGATTGCGAAATAGCGAACGCATCTTCAGCAATCAACGGCGCATAGCACATTGCTCTTTTCTTCCTTCGTTCTGTTCTTCCTCTTTTCTTTCTCTTTTTTCTTTGTCTCTTCAACGTTGACGTAAGTAAATCTATATTCATCCATATTCTAAGTATTCTTGCAGGCATCGGTGCAGGTGTGTGAACATTCATCACCAAGCTGCTGGAGTGCTGGAGAAGGACTCAATGGAGGGACTTCATTCAAGCACAACGCTCTTGTTCAGGTATGCCGAACTTCTTTGCTTTCTCTGCTTTGATTAAAATAATAACGCGAATAATTTGAAACTATTACTTTGCACAAAGTTCATATTGGATCTAAAGACAGCAGAAGTAATTCGGTAGAAATATATCAAAACAAGGAGGGGGGGGGGAGGAATAATGGGTCGCAAAATTTTTGAAGTGATCTATAAGCTCTTGGCGAATGAAATATTAATATTTTCAGGATTCAAAGTATTAGGTGAGGCCAAAAGTTCATTCGCCAGTTTTCAAAAAATCATAACTTCCTTTCGAATCGATGGATCTCTTTGAATTTACATTTTGCAAAAAGAGGAAACCATTCTGTTTACAGCAGTACTTTTGCCATGATTTGACATAAGAAAGTTCGAAAGTTAGAAGCACCTGAGGAAAATTACTCAAGATTGGCATTTTTCGAGCTGGGTCACAAAAAATTCTGAAAGTGTTTCTGTTCGATAGAGAAAATTGTGCTCTTTACTATAGTGACTTTTCCACGAAATAAAACGAAAAAGATTGAGAATTAGAAGCAAATAAAGAGAATTACTTGAGTTTTGCAATTTCTGAGCATGCTCAAAAAAGCCCAAAAACAGAAAAGACGGGAAAGTCATGAACATGTGTTTTGTGACCTTCTCATTCTAGCTGAGAGAATCGTGCTTGAAAGCAATTTTGATTTTCGTAATATTACCGAGTTTTCGGGTCTGATTTTTTATGAAAATCAAAATTGCTTTTGATTGGCACAAATTTCTCTCAGCTAGAATGAGAAGGTCACAAAACACATGTTCATGACTTTCCCGTCTTTTCTGTTTTTGGGCTTTTTTGAGCATACTCAAAAATTGCAAAACTGAAGTAATTCTCTTTACTTGCTTCAAATTCTCAACTTTTTCGTTTTATTTCGTGGAAAAGGCACTATAGTAAAGAGCACAATTTTCTCTATCGAACAAAAACACTTTCAGAATTTTTTGGTGAGCCTGCTTGAAGAAAGCCAATCTTGAGTAATTTCCTCAGTTGCTTCTAACTTTCGAACTTTCTTATGCCAAATCATGGCAAAAGTACTGCTGTAAACAGAATGGTTTCCTCTTTTGGAGAAACATAAATTCAAAGAGATCCATCGATTCGAAAGGAAGTTATATTTTTTGAAAAACTGGCGAACAAATTTCTGGCCTCACCTAATAGTTGTGGACAATCTTTCAAGGAGCTATGCTAAAAAAATCGAGATGATACAAAAATTGGAACAGCGTAAATTCAACCATTCCTGCATTTTCTTTTGCTGGAAGTGACGACATGCCCACGAACCCAAAAGTTCAAATCCCTCCCTCCCCTCCTTTGAAAGATTTATGGCACCGCCACTGCTTTTCGCGTGTCTATCCTTTTCTACTCCTCTCTGCTTCTGATGTTTCAAAGCTTTTAGTCTCACAATACCGCACACAGTAATAATTTTTGACTTAAAGATTGAAAAGTATTCAAAACTTACGATTTGAAATAATAGCTCAAAAAATTTAAAATCAAAATTTTTAAATAATACTGTTGAATGATTGAATAAAATAGAGATAATGTGGTAGAAATATATCAAAAGAAAGGGGAGGAGGGCATAATGGGCCTCAGGAATTTTTATAGTAGTCTGCGACTGTAGATAATGAAATGATCAGAACTCATCAGCTGAACTCCAAAGTAGTTGTCTAGGCAATTTTCGAAGGTATGGCTTACTCCACGCCCCTTTTTGCTAAAAAAAATCGAGGGCGTACAAAAACTGAAACCACGAATATTCAACCATTCCTAAATTTCTTTTGGTGAGTCCCCCCCCCCTCCTTGGAAAAGTTTCTTGTACCGCAATCTTTGCACACTCAAAAAAGGCAGGTAATAATAGCTATGATACCGGCTATTTTCTGCAAGCAGATTTTTCAAGACCAAACACGAGAATTTTAAAATGGAATACTTCTTCACCGACTTCGATCTCTGGAGCTTACTTTCATCAAAAGGTGCCTCAGGTACCATGAGAAAGGGCATGATTTCTTCTTTCAAAATAAACGTGCAGATCGGATGCGAAGTAAGAAAGTTTCGGGTTCTTAAAAAGGGTGGGAACGAACTTTTGATTCATTAGTATTATTAGCTTCGCCCTGATAGCTCTTGCGTAATTCAAACAAAATTCAATAACTACTCAAAAAGTAGACGTAAATTGTGGCTTGGTATTCCAAAACTAAAGGAAGATTTGCGCTCCACAAGATGTTTAAGCTAAACATCATATGAGTTAGTCATCGAAAACGAAACTTTCAAAAATGACGATTCAAATTTTCTGATTTCGAGTCTGGTGCTAGAAAACCACAGGGGGCCGCTAGCTAGTTCAAAAAAAATCTACAGAAGTTTTCTAAACGCCAAATATCCATATGTTACTTTTGGCAGGCTTTAATCTCGTACAGGATTGTAAAAACAAAAAATCCTTGGAAAATGTCATTTTACAGAAAAAAAATCCCCTTACCGCCGTAGTTTTTTCACAAAAACACTGTCTGGCGCTTCGAAAAACGTCCCAGTGTTTTCAATAGGCACTATGTCTATTTTTTTGTTCCAAAATGGCATTTTTCAAGTATTTTTTGTTTTTACATTTCTGTACGAGATCAAAGCCGGCCAAAGCAGCATATGGACTTTTGTCGTGTAGAAAATGTTTACAGATTTTTTAGATTAGCTAGCGGCCCTCCGTGGTTTTCTTGCACCAGACTCAAAATCGCAAAGGTTGTCCCGAAAGTTCTGTCGCACGATTTTCAAAATTTCATAACCTCTAATTTTTCCAACCGATTTGATGCTTTTATTTTTGTTTGAAAGAGTAAGTCATGACATCTTTATAATAACATGACTTTATAATGACATCTTATCTGCTTACTAATGGCCTTCTATTGCATAGATAGGAGCGACAGAAGAAAATTGGTCAAAATTTGAATTTTCTGTGTAGGGTCATAAAAAATCGGAAACTTGCGAAAAAAATTGGAGCAGTCGGTATCGTAGGTTCTTTCACCAGCTCATTCTAGCTGTGCAAGGTTTGCGCTGATTGAGCGTCTCTATCAAAAGTTATTATTTTCGTGAAACTAATACACAAGAGCGAATTCGGTTTATTAGTTTGTCCGGAAATTAATGCAGGGTTTGAATTTCAACCGCAATAAGTCATACACTTCTCATTTCTAAACAGGTCGCCAAGTACCATTCAATAGAGCAAAGTAGTCTCTACAAGATGGCTCTCTTGCTCTAGCAATAGCTCTGATCCACCACGAGTTTCGAGCCAAAAACAAAAAAGATTCAATCGCCCGAAAAACTGAGAAAGATCGTAACTCAGTTTATAAAAGTCCTACAAAAATTCTAACTCGCTCACGTAAACACTCTCCACATAAGACATCTATATACGCCGTTGCCGTATTTTTTCCTGCGTTAGAATTCAAGAAAACGGAAAATTTCGTACATTTGCCAAAGTAGTGCTGTGCTCTTCCTACATAAGTAGTTGTATTTAACATAAATTTTCAGCTCTCTACAAGTCTTTAATTCTCGAGAAATTTGAACTTTAGCTCGAACCACCTGACCAGGGAAAGAAAAAAAAGAAAAGAAAGAAAACCACCTATATTCGATATTTCTCGAGAACCAGTGCTTGTAAAGAGCTGAGAACTTACGTTTGTGCTTCTACAGGTTTGTAGTATAACAACTACTTATGTGAGGACGGCACAGCGTCACTTTGGCACATGTACGAAATTTTCCGTTTTCTTGATTTCTAACAGAAAAAAAAGTACGGCAACGGCGTACATAGATGTCTTATGTGGATAGTGTTTGCGTGAACAAGTTAGAATTTTTGTAGGGTTTTTTCAACTGAGTTACGATTTTTCTCGATTTTTTAAGCAGCTGGATCTTTTTAGTTTTTGGCTTGGAACTCGAGATAAATGAAAGCACTTGTAAAAGCAAGATAGCCTTCTTGTGAAGCGTGCTTTGCTCTGTCGAATGGTAATTTGCAACCTATTTAGGAATGAGAAGCACATGATATATTAGTGCGGTTGAAAATCAAAACCTGCATTAATTTCCACAACCTAAAATTTTGGCATTTTTTGGGAAAATCGTAACTTTCTATAGAGACGCTCAATCGGCGCAAACTTTGCACTGTTAGAAAGAGCTGGTGAAGGAACCTGTAATACCGATTGCTCCGATTTTTCTTGCAAGTTTCCGATTTTTTATGACCCTACACAGAAAATTCAAATTTTGACCAATTTTCTTCTATCGCTCCTATCTGTGCAACAGATGGCCATTAGTAAGCAGATAAGATGTCATTATAAAGAGCATGACTTACTCTTTCACACAAAAATAAAAGCATCAAATCGGTTGGAAAAATTAGAGGTTATAAGATTTTGAAAATCGTGCGACAGAACTTTCGGGACAACCTAATATTTCTATAATGATTTATGAAAATTCGACAATATATAATAACTTTCACTTACATATACCTGCCTCAGAGTCTGACATATACGTATTTTGTCTGGAAAATGCTGGAGTAATAAGTTGAAAAGAAAGTTCTGTGCTCCAAATTTGATAATTCCAAAAATTAAAGGCAGCGGCTCGGCAGATTTTCAACTTCGGGGTTTTGGCAGATTTGGGGCTATTCCGGCCCCCTGAATCAGGGCTCGGTACAGGTGGCTTACCGGGCAAGCTGGATATTGTTTTGGAGGTAAAAAGCAAAAGGGATACTGTTTTTGCTGAAGAGCATGCCGCTGTCTTTCGATCTGCTGCCGGCACGCTGCCGGCATGCCAGCAGCATGGTCTCCTAAACAAACAAACGGCTTGTTTAAAGCGAAGTGAAAATGAAATGAAACCAAAATGGGTGTAGATGGGCAATGGGGGAATAGTACTATGCGCAAAAAATTATGAAAACGTTAAGTGAATTAAAGTCGCGGCAAATTTTTTTAGGAGTTAGGTGGCTTTACAGCCATCTGGACAGCTACCTGAAATGGCTGTAAAAAGGAAAAGTCATAAAGCTCTTTTCCTTCACATAATTTTTTAACAAGTTTAGCACATCTTTGTTCTACATCAAAAACCATGTAACTGAATTTTTGAATCTCCCCAAACCCCCTCCTCCTCGCCTCGTTACAGCCCTCTAAATATTTTGTATGGCGGCGGCCAGCCTGAGCGCGCAACCTCAGATAATCGCCGGGGGCAGGCGGTTCGCAAACTCGCGCTTTTCTGCAGGCGGTCAGCAGAATTCTGGGGCGTGGCCAAACCTTCAGCGGGCGGTACTTCCGCATTCTGCCAGCGGGCAGCAATACAGAATTTTCTGCGAGCACTCGTCAAATAATATCTTCCAACGAGCGCTGGCCAAACTTTCAGCAAGCGCTCGGACTCTTTTTAGGTATTTTCGGGCGTACGTCGAGCGCAGGTAAGACTCTGTGTGGCAGAGGTGTCACCGTTGGATTAATTACTCAAGTTTGAGGTACTTTCTCTCAGCGGAAAGTACCTGGGGGTTGCGCGGTCCTCCACAAAGGAACGTGCGGCCCTCGAAATTTTTGCATATTCTCGCGGAAAGTCCGCGAGAATGCGGCCACTGCGCCGCAGCTAATCCATAAAGAAACCGCGATTGTTCTTCAAGCATTCGTCTTTAATTTTGCCAACTTTCTTCCAAATTTCTGCAAGCGGGCCGCAAAAAATCAACGAACTATTTTTCCGGTGCGCGCTTGCTCAAAATTCGCATGGCCGCCTGCCCGCGGGCGGTTATCTGAGACGGTGCGCGCCGGACACAGCATGCCGCCAATTCGAAGAATACGAAGTTCTTTAGTCCCTTTTCGTTTGTTCATGCTGCTTTTAAGTTTTGTTTCATTATTTTTTGTTATTCGTGATTGGTCCATTCCTATTCGCGTCATAGGTGATGTCGTATTTGTGTAGCGAAATCGGCGGAGACTTCGTTTTTGCAAAAAAAAAGCCACCTCATGCCGAGCCCTGCCCTGAATCACGACATGAACTACCCTTAGCGCAGAAATGGGGAAAACCCCGTCTTTTGAAACCCCCCTTGAGACGGGCACGGACGAGTAAGCCGTTTTTCTCTGCCTTCAAAGACGCAGAGTAAGGAAGTAGAGAGCGCTAGCCCTACGAAGCTACGAGTGACGGAGCGTTTTCTAGCGGCAAACATACTCGTCCGCACAAGGTGTTAGAGGAGCGAAAGGAGGAAGGGGAGCGGAGCTTGGCTCGCCCCCCTGACTTGCAGAATACACATTTTCGGCCCGGAGTTGCTCTTTTGGTTCACTTGGAGGGCCTCCTATCCATCTTTGTCAAATTCTGAGACAGTCTATTCTGCCGAGCCGCTGCCTTCAAAGTTGAAGTAAAGCCTTAATTTTTTGCGAAAACTCTTGAAATTTACAAATCTGTCTCAAAACTTCTCTTGTTGAGATTTCGAAACTTCCGAAGATTTTGAATAAATCGTAAATAGATTTTGAATACCAGACTTCCTCCGTATTTTTTGGCGAAGAAGTTGCAAAATGGAACATTTGCGGCAAGGTACGATTTACATCAAGAAATTCAATTAATCTATTACAGAAATGAAAGGGGGCCGAAGCCGGCTTCAGTCGCGCGGACAAGGTCAAAATGACAACCGATGAATGGAAGCGGGCTAATTTTCCATAGCATCTTTCGATGCATCTTCCCCTTGAAGCGCATCTTACCCAGGGTCAAGCGTGGGGTGTGGCACGCTACAGCTGGGGGGGGGGGGGGGGGTCGTACTGGGGAGACAAAAGGGGAGGGGGTCGTAGTTGCGTGATCTGATAATAGTGATAACATGATATTCGTATCATATCCATAATTAGCATGTCAATTAACCCCTGTAGACAAAGCTTGAGCGAATTCTGAAGATTCAAGATACAAGGCTACCTAGGTGAAATGGTCATATTCCAACATGGTTAACTTTGTTTCAAAGGTGAATTAGCTATCCGTTTTGCACTCAAGACAAAGCACTACTCCTTCTTTGTCCCAGAAATCCCGCTTCAAAAGACCTTCAAACTCTGGAATTGAAAGCCAACCAAATCTCATTTTTCCCATTTTCCGCTTTTGATGGCTGTGCTTTCAGCAACTATTACTCAGAGCAAAGAAAACAAATCAGGCTTAAAAACATTCCTATGGAATCTACGAGGTTTAGGCTATCGATTTATATGAATACTGTTCGCTAAAAATGTTTTTTTGATATAGTTAGTGGGGTGCGCCCCCCCCCCCCCCTCAAAAGCTGTGGCAGCCACAGCTAGCTTTTAAGGGGGTGTGCCACACCCCATTAATTACGTCATAAAGACATTTTTAGCAAACCGTACTTATATGAATCGATAACCTAGATCTCCTAGTTTTCACAAAAGTGATTTGAGCCTGATTCGTTTTCTTTGCTCTGAGTAATAGTTGCTGAAAACACAGCCATCAAAAGCGGAAAATGGGAAAAATGTGCTTTTGGATGACCTCTAATTTCACAGTTTGGAGGTCTTTTGAAGCGGGATTTCTGAGATGGACAAAGAAGGAGTAGTGCTTTGTCTTGAGTGCAAAAATGGATAGCTAATTCATTTTTGAAACAAAGTTAATCATGTTGGAAAATGACCATTTCACTCAGGTAGCTTAAAATCTTGAATCTTCAGAATTCGCTCACACTTTGTCTACAGGGGTTAATTGACATGCTCATTATGGATATGTTGCCCATTATGTTTGACAGGGCCTTCAGGTAATGCTATCTTAGGTATATAATTCGGGGGGGGGGGGGTCGTAACCAGCGATCGTGTTCCACACCCCTTGCTTGACCCTGATCTTACCCCTTGTAAATAAGTTCTTATTCTTGCCTTTACTTTATTCGTCCATCTATATCATTGCTTTTTGATTCCTAGATATTTACCGATTCCATCCTGTTCGCTTATACATATACAGGGTGTACCAAAAAATGTTTAGAACGTTTGATCGTTAATATCTCTCTTCCCAAGAAGTTTTTTGCCTTGCTTTAGGTACCTTTTTGTAGAGCTGGCTTCAACTTAGATTTACATTATAGAACGAATCACCCATCTCTCTTCATTACTGTAGGATTACGGTAGAAACTTGAAACATATGATGTCAATGTGGAAAAAGCTGCCGTTTCAAAATTTTTCAAAAAAAATGTGAAAACTCGTGTAATAAGGTTTCTATAGACGCTGAGTTCAATACTCAACTATTCACAAGATTACGAAGCTTTCTAAACGGTGTAATCGCACTTTTTAGGAACATTGAAAAAAAGGCCGCTACCTCTCACCTGGCATAACTCTTCAATGAAGCATCATAATAAGTTGGGAACTTTACAGTTATAATCAGCAATTCTAATTAGCCTGGTGTAAAAGCTTTCAGGCTGTTTTGTTTCCTTTCTGAGGCAAAATATGGCCTTTCATGGTTCAAAACCCTCTTTGAAGTTTCTACCGTAGCCCTACAGTAATGAAGAGAGATGGGTGATTCCTTCTATAATGGAAATCTAAGTTGAAGCCAGCTCTACAAAACGGTACCTGAAGCAAGGCAAAAGACTTCTTGGGAAGAGAGATATTAACGATCAAACGTTCTAAACATTTTTTTGGGACACCCTGTATATTCATATTAGGTCGTTTCAAAAGTAATTTCGCTTTTTTCAAACGGGCACCACATGTGATGGGACAAAAGTTTCTGAGAGACTTTAAAAGCATTCGATGCAGAATTTCATTCTCTTTCTAAAGATTACGAAATTGTTGCAAAACATTCAATGAGCTTTCAGAAAAAAACCAAAATCTGCGACCCATGCTTTTTGAGATGGTCAAGTTTCACGATTTTTTAAAACTTTCATATCAATCCTCAGAAGGAGTTCAAGTAAAGATTTGATAGAGTAAACCTTTTGGAATACAGTACTGCTTTTTTCTCTCTCTCTCGTAACCCGCCGTAATTTTTTAAAAGATTTTCTAACAGAACCATCGGATTTTGGCAGGCCCACCTCAGCCACAATCGCATCAAACATCAGTAATTGCTCGGAATTTGAAGCTCCCAAGATGATATATGACTTAATATTGATTTTATAAAGCAATTTAGAGTATACGGGTTCGAAATATCAAATTTCGAGTTTTTCGGTTACAGTCAGGGGCTTGATAAAAAAATGAGTTATGATGATTTTATCCCCGGAAACTAAACGAATCGGAAACAAAAAACACATTTTAGAAAGAGGAGAAAATGCTGCATCGAATAGTGTGCGAGCTGCTCTTCTTCTGATGTTCTACGAGGATTTAGCTGCCCAAGTATGGAAATCGGTAGCATCAGTTAAAATTCTGTTAAAAATGTATGACAAGCAATGGAAAGGAGAAAAAATCAGTATTATATTCTGTAAGGGTTACTCTGTCGAATCGTTACTTGAACTCCTTCTGAGGATTGATATGAAAATTTTAAAAAATCGTGAAACTTGACCATCTCAAAAAGCATGGGTCGCAGATTTTGTTTATTTTCTGAAAGCTCATTGACTGATTTGCAATAATTTCATAACCAGTAGAAAGAGAATGAAATTCTGCATCGAATGCCTCCAAGACCTCTTAGAAACCTTTGTTCCATCACATGTGGTGCCCGTTTGAAAAAAGCGAAATTACTTTTGAAACGACCTAATATATATTAGGTTGGTCCGAAAGTTCGTTCGCACCATTTTCAAAAAATCATAACTTCTTTCCCTCGCAATGATTTTGCGCCATTAAAATTTTATTAGAATGCGTAAAGCATGCAGTTTCCAAAAATTCTCTGGTAGCTTTCCAATATGCTCAGGTTGCAGAGATAAAAATGAAAGAACGAGATCATCCGAAATTCGGAATTTTTAAGCAAAAATTTTAAAAAACTAGAAACTGTGCGATGAAATCCCGAACAGCCATCATCCTAAGTTTTCTTATATTTTATTACTAACTGAGTCAAGTTTGTGCTGATCGAGCCCTTGTTTCAAAAGTTATGAATTTTTGAAAAAAAATGCCGAAAAATCAACTTCCTAAGAATTCTTGAGAAATCGATTTTTCGGCATTTTCTTTCAAAAAATCACAACTTCTGAAAAAAGACCTCGATCAGCACAAACTTGACTCAGTTAGTAACAAAATATAAGAAAACTTAGGATGATAGCTGTTCCGGATTTTATCGCACAGTTTCTCAATTTCTAGAATTTTTGCTTAAAAATTCCGAATCTCGAATGATCTCATTCTTTCATTTTTATCTCTGCAACCTAAGCATGTTGGAAAGTCCCCAGGGGAACTTTTGGAAACTACATGCTTTACGCTTAATAAAATTTTAATGGCGCAAAATCATTCTGAGGGAAGGAAGTTATGATTTTTTGAAAATGGTGCGAACCAAAATTATCAAAATATGCGACCCACGCTTTTTAAGAAGGCCAAGTTTCACAATTTTTCTAAATTTTAATAACAACCCTCGGAAGAAGCCCAAGTAATGGATGGATAGCGCAATCCCTACGGGAAACAGCACAACTTTTTTCTACTTTCCAAAGCCCGTCATAATTTTTGTATCGATTTTTTGATGGAACCACAATTTTAGCAGGGCTCATCTCAGACACAAATGCATCAAACACCAATAAATCTTCAGATTTTGAAACTTACAAAGTTGGATTGTGGTTTGATACTAATTTTAGAAACCAAATGAGCATTCATCGCTTCAAATTAGCAACTTTCGGGAATTCTGGGTACAGCCTGGGGCGCCCTGGAAAACCTGAATTATGATGATTTTATCCCGGAAAACTTGATGAATCGGAAACAAAAAACAAATGGTAGAAAGGGGAAAAAACTGCGTCGAATGACACCCGAGTTGCTTGCCGGTTGTTGTTCTGTGAAATTTGAGTTGACCAAATATGGAATTTGATGGCATTGAAAAATTGATTCCAGAAACTCTAAGAAGCACGCTAGGGAAAAGAAAAAAAATAACCCTTTGTCCTATAGGGTTTGCTCTAACTACCTGTCACTTGTACTTCTTCGGAGAATAGGTACAAAAATTCAGAAAAATAGCCGAACTTGAGCATGTCAAAAGGTATGAGTCGCAAATTTCGCTAATTTTTTGAGAGCTCATTGAATAGTATGCAAGAGACTAAAACCATTAGAAAGAGGATAAAATGCTGCATCGAATGCTCCAAGTAACTCTTGAAATCTTGATTTCAGGTAATGTGGCGTTCATTTGGAAAAAAGCGACATTATTTTCGGAACGACCTAATATATTTGCTTCCGATTCTCATGTGTATACATATGCATATTTGAACACCACATTAATTTGTTAATTGATTCTCAGCCTCACTGATCTTGTTTAATCTCAGGTGCATTATCAACCTGCCTCTTGCTGTATAGATGGTGCCTGCATGCATTGTGCCATTTGCTTTCTCAATAAAACTATATCGCTGTTTACGTCTCTTAACATCTAAAAGTCTAGAGGAATTTCCACATTAAAGTGATGCCTTAGTAAAAAGCGAAAACCTAGTATTGGAAAGAAAAACCTAGTATCAAAAAGGAAGCTTGATATGGAAGGAACGGATTGCGAATCAAGAGCGAAAACCGCAAAGTGCTGCGGAACTCCAACCAAAGTGCTGCGGAAACCTGCGAAACCGCTGCGGAAGTTCCGGCCAATTGTCTGAGTAGTTCTTGGCCTTAACGGGAGTCTTATCAACTTTTGAAACTTTTCTTGCATGTGTTGAGATGTTTAAGAGGTTAATTCTCAATGTCCCTCACTTTACAGGCTCTGATGAAGGTGATTAGGCCGAAACGTTGGCCGAATAGATGATATATTAATCTTGGTGTTGTCACTCAAGCAAGTTAAAACGCAGTTAGTTCGAAACAGACTACGATCGATAATGTATATATAACAAGTCGATGTCATAGTCTGTCCGCACGGCAAAATAGGTGATTGTGCCCAAATGGGAGCAGCATATCAGTCAAATGTCTTAGCTACAACGCCATCTATATCGGAGAAACTGGCGGGGCATTCAGTAATCGCCTAAAAGAACATCTTACAGATTAAAGGCGAAAATTGATTTCACCTCTAAGCAAACATAGCCACGATTCGCATAGTGGAGACGATGTCGATATCAAATGCCAAATCTTGGCACACGAAAAGGAGACCCCGGCGAGGAAACATTGAAAGCATTCTGGATTTCTGCGAAGAATCCAGCAATGAACAATAAGAATGAGTGTTTGTCACTCACGTACTTCTTCTCCTTCATATCTTTATGCAGACTGTAGATCACTTATGTGAGTTTATGGTATAGTCCATTCCATCCGCCAAGACCATCACTTCCGGTGCGGAACCACAAAAAGCGGTGTCCACAGGGTATGTTCATCGTCTGGCATAGCAATTTACGGTAGAAACGTTGAACGAAGGTTGAGAACTAGCAGGAATGGAGGTGGTATTTGGTGGTTTCGTTTCGCCGGTAATGCTTTGAACCATTTTCAAGCCTGTGAGGATGACGAAAGGCTCGAAATTAGGCCGTGATTGGAAATAAAGAACACCTAACAAACCTGCTTGGCACAAAAGCACTCCTAGCCTTTCTTTACACAGGCTTTGGCACACGTTTACGTGTATGGGATAAAGATAAAGATACTATCTTGAAAACAATTTTTTACTTCTGGCTTCATAAGAATCCAAGTTTCTCTTGAAGGAAAAACTGTTTTTTTTAATTTATAACTTTTCAATCAATAATTTACATAGAATTTTATACTCAAGCCTGCTTGATTATCTTCAAATGTCATGAGCGTGACGCTGGCGGTAAGGTCATCCCTGAAGCGCTCCCGTACTTCGTTAAGTTCAATTAGAAATTCTGGAAGCTGAAAGTTGTAACAGGTGTAAGAGTGGTGTTTCTTTTTTATCACTTTTCCTTTTTTGATTCCCTTCCTTATCTAAAACATTTGATTCTTTGTAGATGGCCTGCTGAAGCTGTCGTCAGTCTCTGTCAGATTTTCTGATAAATTTTGTCGTGTCTCGTCACGTTCTGTATCTAACTTCGAAATAATTCCTTCTTTGAGTCCTGTATCCAACTTTGAAATAAATCCTTCTATCTCAGAAAAATTCACTATTAAAATTATTCAGCTCTGTAACCTTTCACTAATCGATCGATACATAGCACGTTGGCAGCCTTGTATCAACTCAGGGGGCGAGTACGACACGATTACTATAATATTTGTAATACACATTATCATGTTCCAAAAAAATGTCCCTAGTGTTTGATCGTTAATAACTTTCTTGATCGATTGTCTTTCGCCGTCATTGAGGTAAAATTTTGTAGAGCTGACTTCAAACTAGATTTGCATTATGGGCCGATTACCGATGTTTCCAGGTTAATGTAGGACTACATAGAAACTGAATAGTTTTGAGTAGCCGAGTGATCTACCTCTGAAGGGGACCGAAATAAGCTAAAAACTTTTACATATGTTGATCATATTAGATGAATGTAAATACTCACACTTCAACGTAACGCTTTTTTATGAGTAGCAACAGAGAAACAGCAACAAACGTTTTTTTAGAAAAGAGGGGGGGGGGGGAGGTTCCCCTCTAAGGCTTGATCACACCGATTACAAAACCCTGAAAACTCGTAAAAATGAACAAGCAACAGCTCGCCCCAGCTCAAAGCTTGCAAAGATCAATGCAGTCGATGATTCTGAAGAAACATATCGTATTCGTAACCGGCATGCTCACATACTTTCGTGAAAAGACAAAGCTGCTTTGGGTTGAAAAGTAGAAATCCAGGTAAAATCGAAGATTCCTTGCAGCATCAACTGATTATACACTGAACAAAAGGATCGTATCACTTTATGACAAAACTTTGGAATAGTCACATCATATACAATATACATTCGTGCAACACATAATTCCGAACGATTATGCATTCTGCGTATTTCTTGAAAATCGCGTTATACGACAAATCAACTATAGGCTGTATCACCCACCATCGATCGCGAGGATCCAAGGGATGAGGCTGCGCGCGCGCGTCGCATGCGTGGGAAATTAGTACTCGAGCGCGACTGATCGCACCAAAGCATGTGCAGTCGTCCCTTCAAGCTGTTTTTCCCTTCGTTTCAACTTTTCCCCGTGCCTTTCCTGTCCTTCTGTGCGCTTGCGTCAACTACGGCTCATTTTGGATGGTGAGGCATCGTTCGAGGAAGCACCAAACCGGAAAACTCGTTGAGAGATGCGAGATGCTATCATTCAATCTTGAACTATAGGACTGCAAAACGTAACGCTCACTTGTGAAAACAGACCAAACATTCGCATCTCCTCATTTTGCTTCAATTGGTCACTTCAGATGCCAGCAACAAAAGGTGGAGCACGCAAATCAACGTGTGCAATGCGTTTTCAAGTGGCCTAGCCTTAGAATGAGTTTTCGAATGGTTCTATTGATTTTGTATTGAGATTACTCAGGAATACAACAATATCTGGGAGTGATGGCCATGATCGCAAAGAAACTTCTTGGGTGATGGTTCACGCTATGCTATTTTGAAGCCTGCAGCATATAAAATACACACGCACATGAATGAAACCTAATGTAGGGATGTAAAGCAGAGATAGACAAAGAAACATCAAAATAAGCAGAGTCAGTTGATCCGTCCAACTCTGAATGTAGGCCAATTTTGCGCTCGAGTACCAAATTCCTACGTATGCGGCGCGCGTACAGAGACTCATACCGTGGTTCCTCGCGACCGATGGTGGGTGATATGGCCTATAAACGTCATTTTACAATATACCCAGATGTTAGACCCAGTTTTTAGGGAGTAGAAAATATCAGACTGAGAAGTCTTCAAGCGGATAAAGTGACTTAGAGGAACCTTTCGTAGCGAAGTTCAATTACCCTATCACGTACACTGATGAGTTGATTAGTAAGGAAGCATGTGAGGATGAAATTGCCTACAAACTTTTTCAACTACAAGGAGCCACCTTTTCGCAACAGTTCGACATCTGATAAAATCGCAACGGCACAATTTCAAAGCATTAATGTGTTCTGTAGATCTGTAGATCGACGTACGATTTTTTGGGATTCATATGGCTTGCGAGGCAAACTTCTAACGTGAAAAAGATTGAACGTGCCTACTTCAACAACTACTTAGGAAGACTATGAGCTTTTTGTTCCGCGACATGAGGCAGGAAATCGTATACATGCATTACGCTCGTCCTTCAAAGGCAATCGTAACAAATCATACAATGATGGCCGGCATTATATGGCAATGAATGACCCTTTGATCCTTCCTTGTTAAACTTCGGGAAACAAACCATTTCATCGATTTTCTAGGAGAGTGCGAAAATGACTGACTGTAACAAGCAAGCATACAGCCCAAGTTTTTGGAGGGTTACAGGAAGGTGTTTTTGCGAAAGCGTTCAGTTTCTACTGTGGAAAGAATCCAGTGGAGGGCGCCGCTATCCTTCCGAGTCTTGTCACCGCTAACACTTCAAAGGGATGCCACCTTTGGTTCTGCACATAGGTGATCCGAGGATCAAGATGAACTGTGTAAAGTTGTTCGGTAAAATAAAGCAAGTGACGTTCTCTTGGGACTGCTCCGACTGCAGGTTTTGTATGAGATATAAAACCATGGGAAACCTACTCTGTATTCAAAGTACAAAAGCCTTGCTATGCTGCGCGATAAGGAAGAATGGTACGAAACAACAACCTCATATGCGTTTAGATTCCGTTAAAATGTGAATTTCGGCAAGGCTACTAGACTCAGGAGGATGTCATCGTTATCAAGGTTTGCCGTTTCTTGACTGCACGTAGGCAACTCAGCGAGTAGATTGTATAAACTACGGTGAACAGGTAGGACATGTGCCAACTTAGTCGAATTGATATTACGCGAAAAACAAGAGCAAATGAGGAGGCCTCGTACAGGGCTTATCAAGCGGAGTGTCGCTTGCTTCAGCATCTCCACTCCCGCGCTGGACTCTGCATCTCTTCCGCGAACATGCTCTCTTATCACTTTCCCAGGGCGAGCGTATGAAAGGCGGAGCCTCGATCGATTGGAAGTGGTTAGAGAGCATGTTCGCGGAAAAGACGCAGAGTCCAGCGCAGGAGTGGAGATACTGATGCAAGCGACCCTGCTTTGATAAGTCCTGATCACCGAGCTGCGCAAATTTGCATTAGCCTACAACACCTTGAGAGCATGTTGTTCAGTGGGACAAAGGACAACCTACATGCGATTGCGATTCTTTCAGATAAACATACATTCCGAAAGACTCCTATATGCACTTCCTAGAACAAATATCCTTGATTTGAACCAATTAACCTCACATGACTTCTTGTAATACTGATAATCTAACCGCTTTTCGTTTTTGCTTTGAAAGAACTCAATGATATCCTAGAAAAGTACATTATGAAGGCCGTCACGCTCAGCAAAATTAGCCAGACTACCAAAACAAGCATGAGTAGGCTGACCATCTGTCCAAGCGAAGCGTTCGGACCAGAAAACCGAGTGGTTATCGAAGGCGGAAGAGATTCGCTATCGGCAAGTTCGCATGATACGGTTTCACCCTTCAAAATGAAGACTAAATTTTGAATGAAAATAGAAATGTTAGGAAACTACAATTGTGGTTTGCCTTTAGGCAACCACAGTTGTAGTTTGAATGAAATAAGTATGATTTAGTGTAAAGAATGCAAGTACGTATTTCAAGTAGGCGAAATAAGCTTCTATAATAACTGACATTCTCGATTGTGAACAGAAGGAAGAGCCAAAAAATCAAACCTCTACAATATCATTTAACAATCTTAAAAAAAGGCAAAATATGTATTCGAATACATAATTGAAATCCAAGGAACTCACATTTGAGCTATGATGACTTAATTGCATGCGGCCGTCTTCATAGATTTGTACCTGAATTCCCATTTGTTGTAATTGTTTGATGTGTTCCGCGTTATTTCCAGAGAAGGACCATGCACGTAAACGTTCAGATCTCCAGTAAGAAAGAGTAAAATTTTCCCGGTTTGTTTCTCAGAGCTTGCAAAACTAACGGTTTGAAGCACTGTCCCGACTGCGGTTCCTGCTGTCGCTGGATATCAAATAACTTCTCGAGAATATTTTGTGTTCGTTCTCGAATTCGCATTGCTTCTTCAGCTTCAGTAGGCTCCTGATCGGCACCGAACGGATTTGCAAATTCGTACTCCTTATCGGGCAAGGTTGGTACATCATCAGGACGAATAAATAAGCGACGAGGAACCTAAGCACGAAACTGTCAATTGGGGACACATCAAAGCTCAAGTGCAAGGATCATGCTAAGTTTATTGCGCATGGCAGCTTCCCGAATTAAAAGCGCAAGGAACACCAGTAACATAAAACTAAATATTTCTATGAATACTTGCATATTCAGATAGCAGAGATTAAAAGCATATTCGTCAAGTGAAGTAGCAAAGTGAAAAAAAATTGAAATTATCTAAACACACATCTTGGCTCGAGCGTGAATCACGTTATGGAAAAACTCCCCAAGGTTCCAACTAAACAAGTAATCCACATGCACATGAAGGCGTTACCAGTAAATTATGCTTTCATGCTACAGCATGCATATATACAAATAGCTGTGCTATTAGCCAATAGCTTGCACTTACAGGGTGCGCCACAATTATTTGCGCGTGTATCATTAAGCGCCATACAAACATAAAAACGGCTCAGCCAGCGGTCAAGCTTGATATTGTTTTCTTGGTTCTACAACATTGTATCCTAGTTGAAAGAAGTAAAATTGCCTGTTTTGCTTTTCGGTAAAAAATCATGAAATTTCTCTGACTTTGTCGCGTGCTGCACGCGGGTAGAGGTCCACAAACTTGCCCAGTATGTATCTTTCTAGTGATCGCTTCTTTCAGGTGAAGATTTCGCCATAAAATAGATCTAATCATTGACTTCAAAGTCACTGAGGTTCGGAATCTTTAAGAGCATTCAAAACAAAAATTTTGACTATTTAATAATTAGCGTCAGCTTGCGTTTTTTCTGTCACGAACATTGCTTTTTCCAATTCTTACTTCTCTAAATAAAGACCGATTTGGGATCTTGATAATGCTTTTTGTAGAGTATACTTACGGCATCCTGTGACATTAAATCCGGACCAAATTTCTCACTGCTATTGTTGTGACATTACTTTGAATATTTTGGCGCACCCTGTATGAGAAATTTAGTAGCTCGTATGAAGTCAGAACTATAGTCAGGATCTGACTACAATTTTGTGAGCCAGAACTGTGGCTTTTAATAGCGAAAACGTCTATACGCTGCTGCATGACGAAGGCGCAATACCTTCGGGCACGAACGCGGCTCTATTAGCCGCAGAGCGCATGAGGCGCGGGATTTACAACAGTGAGGATACGCGCGCGTCTCGTTCGCGCCCGCTCAACTGATACTGCTTCTGCGCCCTCGTCATGCAGTAGCTTTTTATGTACGCACACGCGATAACTCAGACCCTTGGCGGCGCACAGTAACAGCACAAAAACTCAAAAAAAAAGGTCACTGTTACCTACAGTAGTGTTTTCGAGCACGCCACTTCAAATCACACGTTATTTGTTCCAGAAGAAAAAAAACTAACGTCTTCTGATTGAGCGCCAATACTGAGAGGCAAGAAGTGAGCTTCAGTGGTTAACACGTAATTGTCAGGGTCAAATGGCAGCTCTGCTGGTTCCGCGAAAATCATGTACAGGTACTTAAATGTCTCCGAAAGGACAAATGAGTCCATCCTTAAGCACACGTCTAGAAGGGTTTTGCGTTGACAAGCAACTTACCTGTCTTCATGCGACATAGTGCGCACGTCTTTGACTCCAGCAAATCCGCAAGGTACGCGAACAAACTCGTTTATACTCTCCATGACCTGACATATACTTTCTTTACAGTTATCATGATTTGACGTTTATGATGGCATGTGAGGGAACGGCCATACCGGCAACGGTTGCCGAGGTTGACGGCGTTGGTCAGACAATCAAAGGCTCTCAGCGGGCAGCCCAAAACCTTTTGGTGAGGTTTGGCGATGGCTTTGTGGCTACCCGTTGAGAGCCTTTGATTGTCTGAGTAGGACCTCTCTGTGTCTCATGTGCCCCCTAAGCGGTAACCACAGCAACCTCGGCAACGCCGGCGACCTATGGCCGTTTCCTGAAAAATCTATGCAACAGACCCATGTTTCAGTGTTCAGGGTAGAAGAAAGACCGGGGGCGGTATGCAACAATCGCCTGTCCGGGTAAGTTACCCGGACAGGTAGTTTCCGCTTCATAGCTCGGTGCTATGGGGATCTGTGTTCTTCCTTGTTTGTTCATCTTTGGGAGGCTCTACTACCCTAATATTGTAGCACAATGATTAGCAGCACTTTGCTGTATAAGCTGAGATAATTCGTTATTTGTATGATTCCGAACGGGATCTCCCACTGATCACGCCCTTTTTTAAAGTTATTTATATCCGCAAAAAACTCAAGGAAAACGTCACAGAGTTTTGCTCTCCATTTATTACGACAGTGCTACGCATGTTTGTGAAAGAAATAAGTGAAAAATCAAGTTGACAAAACCCTCGCTGAAGCTGTGCTCGCGTATTGGGCTTTATCGAAAAACTCAAAACTTGCACATTTCATCTGTGCTACTAAAAACATGCGTAGCACTGTCGTAATAGACCGAAAGCAAAACTATGTGACGTTTTCATTGAGTTTTTGCGGATATAAATAACTTTGAAAATGAGCGTGATCAGTGGGGGATCCCGTTAGGGATCATACAAATAACGAATAATTCAGCTTATACAGCAAAGTGCTGCTAGTCATTGTGTTACAATATTAGGGTAGTAGGGCCTCCAATAGATGGACAAACAAGGAAGAACACAGATTCCCAGAGCACCGAGCTATAAAGCAAAAACTACCTGTCCGGGTAACTTACCCGGAGGGCGATTGTTGCATGCCGCCCCGGGAGCGGACGTATCAATCGCCCGTCCGGGTAAGTTACCCGGACATGCGTAGCACTGTCGTAATAGATTGACAGCAAAACACTGTGACGTTTCCATTGAGTTTTTGCGGATATAAATAACTTCGAAAATGAGCGTGATCAGTGGGAGATTCCGTTCGGGACTATACAAAAAACGAATTATCTCAGCTTATACAGCAAGCTATGAAGCGGAGACTACCTGCCCGGGTAACTTACCCGGACGGGCGATTACATACCGCCCCGGAGAGAAAGAAAAGCAAATCGTAGTGAAAAGAAACAAAAACAACAATAAAAAATTGGAGTAGAGTACTTGATTGCGAGTAAAAGAAATCGATTGTTTCCGCCCCACTACTGTCTTTACAAACTACCTGCTTACCTGCTTGGCAACATCGAGATAATGTGGATCCTTCGTGGCTCGATAAAGAAAATACGTGCTTTCAATAAATTCAGGACGAATGGGATGCTCGCCCCAATGTACTTGAAAATCATGAGTGAAGGCCTCGGGTAGGAACTTGTGTTTCTAAATTTAGGTTACGTGCAAGTAAAAAAAAACGGAAAATGAGAATGTAGATACGAACCCGAACTACTTGAAAGAGCATCTCATGCATTTCAACTGCTCTTCTCACATCACCTTTCAGAACCTAAACATGGAATCTGCTATTAGTTTTGTGCAAAGACTTCTTCTTAAGTCGCAAACCTGTAAGCCGGGCCAAAAAGCTAGAAGAGCATCCATAAACGAACGTGTAGCCACCGTAGGTCTATGCATGTGTACGTCAACAAACAATGGTCCCTTATTGACGTAGCGCATCACAGCTTCATAGTGCTGAAAAGCCGAGTATAACTTTTCTTGCGATATACTTGTGGAGCTCACGCGATCGAATCTCTCCAAAAAGCTTTTGTCACCAAGAAGGATGTATGCCTTGAGACAGTATTCATAATATGAGTCAATGCCCGCACCTATTCCACTTTCTAAAAAAATGTCCTCAAAAATATTGTAACAAAGTCAAGCGTTGAGATACCTCTCCGAACCCAATCTCCCGAATGCACATTCAGAACTGTGCCCATCAAATCCGACGTTCGGTGACGTTGAGCCCATAAAAAATCCATGGCTTTCCTGGCCTGGAGACAGATGACATCATGTTCGTTCTTATGGGCCTCTGCGAGCAATCTTTCTGCTTTATATCGTGCATAGGATGACTTGTCGTGCCTACTTCTCTTAATCGCACATGATACTTTTGACTACATTGGCTATGCAGTTTATTTTGCAGCGAATAATTGTATATACTCTTCGCCTTCGCCATATTCCTGTGTCGCAAAATAAGCAAATGACCTCATTTTCGACAAGGTTGTCGGATATCGTCATGATAGCAAGGCAAACGCAAATTCTGACACTTAGTCAGAAGCACTCAAAATAAAAAACATTCTGAAGAATGGAAAAATTACCTTTTCTTCATAAACACCGTTCCCGGTCAACCTCGAAAGTGCCGCCATTTCCAGAAGCATGGTTCCTCCACAAGCAGTGCATGTGTCTTTCTGACGTTTCAGATGATCCAGCATCCCATAGCGAAGATTAATCTAAACGTGCATGTTACGACACACTACACTTCATCACTGCATCAAAAACAAGTACTTGTGTGAGCTAGTCGAGATAGCTACTGCTGCTGGTTTTGCTTTATCGGAGGAAATCGAGCAAAACTGACAGCAGTCAAAGAAGTGCGAACAAAAACAAAAAGGAAAGAGAGTTAAGTTAATAAGTAAAGAGACTCGGACTTGAACCTTACTCTGCTATACGGCAATCCCGAGGACGTGTTGAAAGCGGGAAGCAAACGATTTCCTATATCTTCGGCCATCTTGAGTAACTGTCTATCACTATACCACTGCAGACGAGAAGGATCTCTAGCTCGCACCAACTCCGCCAAAAGGTGACCTGCAAGTGCATAATGAATAGGTGACAAAAAGAAAGCTACGGCCCCGGCTAGACTTCGACGCGCACAAAAGCGCCCGAATTTCGGTAACATATATTCCCTTTTTCTATCTCTCCTCACACAAGAATTTGGGTGTTTTTAGGCGCTTTTGGGCGCTTTTGCACTCTTGAGCGAAGTTTGGCCGGGGCCTACGAGTTTAGGGTGTCACAAGTTCAAAATCTAGTGAGGTGTGTGTGCAATACTTTACACTGACAACTTCTGGAAACATTATGAGTCTGAATGTATTCACCAACTCCTGTAATGCAACACCGCATTCTTTGTAGTTTCTGAAACTGAATCTTTTCGTGTTTCCAGCAGTTTTCACAAGAAATCAAAACTTATTAGAAATTGCGAACTATAGATTCGAGAACTGAGGCATGAGGAGGCCAGAATTGATCATAAAAACGAAGTTTTCGCACTTACCAGAAAGAAGTCCTCCAAGAACTCGAATATTCGTCTCAAAGACGGAAACTATAAGGTCCGAATCGAGGCGAATGTTATCAACGACCATCTTTACAGCTCGCTCAAACTCATCCAAAGCACCAACAACAACCAGCGTGTCCAAAGTGTCGATGAGCGTTAGCGAAAAGCTGAAAGGATCCATCTGCCCACGTAACATACATGAACAGAAAGACAATTCATAAAAAGCAATGTCATAAACAGGGTCAAGCGTGGGGTGCGGCACGCCACACTTGGGGGGTCGTATTGAGGAGTCAAAAGGGGAGGGGGTCGTAGTTGGGTAATCTGATAATAGTGATAACATGATATTCGTATCATATCCATAATTAGGTCAAATAACCCCTGTAGACAAAGTGTGAACGAATTCTGAAGATTCAAGATACTAGGCTACCTAAATGAAATGGTCAAATTCCAACATGGTTAACTTTGTTTCAAAGGTGAATTAGCTATCCGTTTTTTGCACTCAAGACAAAGCACTACTCCTTCTTTGTCCACCTCAGGAATCCCGCTTCAGAAGACCTGCAAACTGTGGAATTAAAAGCCAACCAAAATCTCGTTTTTCCCATTTTTCGCTTTTGATGGCTGTGCTTTCACCAAATACAGGGTGTCCCAAAAAAATGTATCGAACGTTTGATCGTTAATATCTCTCTTCTAAAGAAGTCTTTTCTCTTGCTTAAGATATTAATCTGTAGAGCTGGCATCAACTTAGATTTGCATTATAGAAGGAATCACCCATCTTTCTTCATTACTGTAGGATTACGGTAGAAACTTCAACGAGGATTTTGAGCCCTGAAAGGCCATATTTTGCCTCAAAAAAGAAACAAAACAGCCTGAAAACTTTTACACTAGGCTAATTAGAGTTGCTGATTACAACTTTAAAGTTCTCAACTCTTCATGATGCTTCATTGAAGAGGTATGCCATTTAAGAGGTAGCTGCCATTTTTTCAATGTTCTTAAAAAGTGCGGTTACACCGTTTAGAAAGGTTCGTAATCTTGTGAATAGTTGAGTATTGAACTCAGCGTCCATAAAAGCCTTATTACACAAGTTTTTACAATTTTTTGAAAAATTTTGAAACGGCAGCTTTTTCTACATTGACACCATATGTTTCAAGTTTCTACCGTAATCCTACAGTAAGGAAGAGGGATGGGTGATTCGTTCTATAATGCAAATCTAAGTTGAAGCCAGCTCTACAGTACGGTACCTGAAGTAAGGCACAAGACTTCTTGGGAAGAGTGATATTAACGATCAAACGTTCGATACATTTTTTTGGGACACCCTGTATTACTTAGAGCTAAGAAGATAAATCAGGCTCCAAAAAGTCCTATAGAATCTACATGTTTAGGCTATCGATTCATATGAATACTGTCCGCTAAAAATGTTTTTTTGATATAGTTAATGGGGTGCGGCACACCCCCTTAACTTGCCTTCAAAATCCAGAAAGCGCTCCATTGCTGGTATGAGTATTGAGCACATAGCTTCTTCTTGCTACATTGGAAATTTGGAGCCGAACGCCCCACCCATAAGAAAATTATGGCTCTTTCAATATGCCCATTCAGATCAAAATCAGCCGTCAAATTACGTGTGATTGTAAAGTGCAGTCACGGAAAATCGGGCGTACAGCTCTCAGAAATCTGAAAACTCTCTAGAAAAAGATAGTGTCCTCCAGAATGTCACACTTTGAGGTGCAGAGGTTAAGAGGAGGAAGAAGGGGTCGTTTGAGGGCTTTCATGGGGAGGGGGGTTGAAAGACTTGTGCCTGACCTCCTTCTCAACTCTGGTAATGCTATCTTAAGTATATAGTTCGGGGGGGGGGGGGGGTCTTATTAACACATTCACGACAATACGACCCACCGGTGGGTCGTACGTGTCCTGCCATTTCGGACAATACGACCCACCGGTGGGTCGTACGCTTTCTGAAGTTTTTGATTTTGCTAGTTCACGGTGAAAGTTTTTAGGCAAACCGAGTAAACTCGTGTATACATGTCTCGGAGTACTTCCCAAAAGATTAACAATTCAGACCACAGGACCCATCAGTGACCTGAAAATATCACGCAAATTCAATTTCGCAAAATATGCTCTGGTCCGAAATGGCAGTCATCGAAAATCGGCTCTGTCGTGAATGTGTTAAGACAGCAATCAGGGGGGGGGGGGGGGTCGTAACCAGCGATCGTGTGCCACACCCCTTGCTTGACCCTGGTCATAAATGACAAAAAATTACTGGAGTCACCATAACGTAAGATACAAATTAACCAAACCTACTTTCCAAGGCAGTCGTCGACATCGCCGCGACTTGGAGTGACCCCTCGCACGCGACCACGACACGAAAGAGGCATAAGTTCATCAGCTGGGAACGCATATGTCATGTATGAGTGGTATCCATGCATGAACATTTCATACGCCCGCTCTCTAAAGCAACATGGGTAACGTTTTCCTTTCGTAAAAAAATTGCTCAAAATATATATTGCATATTTAGAATATCAGTATGGCAGCTGCCAGACTTACGCGGTTCTACTGGTTCATCCGGTTCCCATTTGCTACTGTCAATTTAGTGATTTAACCAAAACGAATATATTGATTGAATCGGATAAGTCTGGCACCTACCTATCTAAGAATTTTTCAAAACTAGATACTGGCTGCATAGATAATATGGTCGACCAGCTAACAAAGATTGAGGTTTGAAAAACTTGAAACCAAGCTTCTAAACCGCTGACCATAACTACAATGTCTATGTACACTATAGCAGTGCTTCTATGTGATCCACAATGCCTATACAAATAGAAATGCCTGGAAGTTATTTTACAGAAAGATTTCTGACTTGCTGGTTGTGATATGTATATATTAAATGCTATATTAAGATATTATAAATTGGGCGATGTCTCCAATCTTAGAAATTTCGTTGATCTTCGAATTCGAGTAATTTCCTATGTCTCCGATGCAAAAGAGGCGAAATTTGTGAGGAGCTTCGTACTAAAACTTTAGGAGAACTTCCACCAATGGAATTTGGTAAATAAAATTTCCAAAAGCAGACTGATTTTGCGTTAAACACTCAAAAGCCATGCAGGTACAAACTTACTTCAGTTCCGTTTTGTTCAGCTCAGCATTGCAATGGCCCAGTATCAAAAATAGCATGATGAAGATACTGAAAGACGGCATCACGGCAGGCAAATGTTTTATAATAAGGCGAAGCGATGGTATTCATCCAGGATGAGTCCAAACAATAGCTAGCAGCGTTCCATAATTAGAATGGCACCTAAAAATGCAAGTTGCTAATGACAATGCACTTGACAGCGTAGTTGCACTTCGCCCAGAATACAGAACAAGGTGAGCACGTAAAATGGCATCTTCAAGGAAAAACTCACGAGAAAATTTGAAGTTAAGTGGGCTTGATGCCCTAAGCAAGTTTTCGCTGCAGAATAACCGGTTTTGCTCCAGCGGTTGCGTCGCGGCGCGCCGTTTCGGGCAGATTGTTGGTTTGACCAGCGCAGGCATTGTCGTTTTTGTGAACCCGTTCATAAGTGCTTCGGTGACCGGCTAACATGACCGCATTTGTTGACGATGCATTGCTTTCATCGCGTGGTGATCGCAGTGGCACTTCAGTCGCCCCAATAAACTTCGCGGACAGCAACGCAGATATAGCGAAATGTGAGCCGTGATTTAACCAAATTAGATGGCGAGCCTATGGCGGACATTGCTCTTACGCAGGGTTGAGCAAGAGGTCAGGCACAAGTCCTTCAAAAAGACCCCCCCCCCCCCTGTGAAAGCCCCTAAACGACTCTTCGCTTCACCTCCAGTCTTTAGGGTGTCATATTTTGAAGAAGACCAGCCTTCATTGCAGGTTTTTATTTTTTGAAAGTCTAAGCCCGACTTTCTGCGATTGCACAACCACACGCAACTTGACGGCAAGTTTTAGATCTGGATAGTCCTCTTTTCAGAGCTATAATTTTCACAGGGGTGAAGTGTTCGGCTTCAAATTTTCAATATAGCAAGAAAAGGCTTTGTGCTCAGTACTCATATCAAAAAGCGGCGATTTTTGAATAGTGAAGGCAAGTTAAGAGGGTCAGGCGCAACCCCTCAAAAGCTCAGGCGGCCTTTTGAAGGGTTGCGCCTGTCCCCATTAACTTTATTTCCGAAAAAGCTTTTCTAACCAAGTTTTATGTGATTCGCTAGCTCAATCCTCGAAAATTCCACAGTAGGTGTTTGAGCTTGATTCGACTTGTTTGGGTGCGTAGCAAGTGTTACCCAGGCAGCCGCCTGGTGCCGCAGCCAGCCGCCAGATCTGGCACCAACGCCGCGGCTGAGCTACCGTAAGCGCGCTCTCGTCGTCCGCAATCTCTCGCAGAGAGATTTTCGCAGCAGCCTCGCACCTCATCGCGCTGAGGTGCGAGAATTCCCTCAGAGGTCGAGCTACTGCCACATATCATATATCGATCAACATAGCGGAAAATTTGTAGTTTATTAGTAACTAGCTGGCTTACCCGGCTCCGCCGTATCCGGACCAAACTTGGCACACATACACTTCGGGCCCCGGCGGGTGTCACAGTCCACTTTTCGTTATCGATCGGTGTCGATTTTACCGATTTTTATCGATTTTTTTGTAGAGTTCACCTACAGGGCTAGGAGTTGGCACAGGGGGGGAAGTGAGCATGGGGATTCCGAATACAATATTAGTTTTCAGAATTATCGATTACTTTTATTGATTTTATCGATTTTTTGTAAATTTTGACATGCGAGGCTGGGATTTTGCACAGGGGGGTAATCGAGCATGCTGATTACGAATACAACATTAGTTTTCAAGATCGTCCATTACTTTTATCGAATTTATCGATTTTTTGAAAATTTGAGCTAGGGGGCTGGAATTTGGCACAGGGGTGTAATCGAGCATGCTGATCACCCCCCCCTTGGGGATGATCAGCATGCTCGATTACCCCCCTGTGCCAACTCCCAGCCCCCTAGCTCAAACTTTGCAAAAAAATCGATAAAATCGATAAAAGTAATCGATAACCCTGAAAACCAATATTGTATTCGGAATCCCCATGCTCGATTACCCCCCTGTGCCAACTCCCAGCCCCCTAGCTCAAACTTTGCAAAAAAAATCGATAAAATCGATAAAAGTAATCGATAACCCTGAAAACCAATATTGTGTTCGGAATCCCCATGCTCGATTACCCCCCTGTGCGAACTCCCAGCCCCGTAGCTCAAACTTTGCAAAAAAATCGAAAAAATCGATAAAAGTAATCGATAATCCTGAAAACCAATATTGTATTCGGAATCCCCATGCTCGATTACCCCCCTGTGCCAACTCCCAGCCCCGTAGGTGAACTCAGCAAAAAAATCGATAAAAATCGATAAAATCGATATCGATCGATGACGAAAAGTAGCCTATGACACCCGCCGGGGCCCGTAGTGTATGTGTGCCAAGTTTGGTCCGGATCGGTTCAGAAATGAAATTTTCTATTCGGAACATACGTACAGACATACAGACAGACAGACAGACAGCTTTATATATAAGATACACATTACAAAAAATATACAAAAACAAAAAAAGTTAAATAAATAAAAACATAAAAATTAAATTGAAAGCATAATATCGTGGAGTAATTTCATAAAATTATAAAATAGATTGTTGAATGGTTTTTTGGCACAATTCGTTGTGACCTTTGGGGCAGAAGACTTCTAACACCAACTAGGTCAGATATTAGAAAACTGTGCCACATATGGAGGTATAAAAGAAGAAATGATGCTGAGTAGCTAGGATTCGAGATGTCAAACTCTCAACTTTACAGCCTTCAGTCTGAGCATCTTGCTCAAATTACCTATGTAGAAAATCCGTCCCTTTTGGAGGTAATTTTTGATTTTTTGCTAGTTACCGAATCTTTTTGAAAATTTATCAATCCCAGAATCCACTACCTGCTACAAGCCAACTCTACTCTGCAGCCGCTGAAAGTCGTGAATTTCGTGGAGAACTCGAAATAAGTGAGCAGGGGGTTCACCCTGTAATTGTATATGATGTCCCGGGCTCTCACCTTTGCTACGTTTTTCAATATCACAAAAAAACTTCAAGGACCGACACGGCACTTTATACTTGTCGCAGATGTAGGAGACAAAACAAGAAATATGCTTCTGTTGCGGTATGTAGATGACTGTTAGCTGATTTTTAAAAATTTCTCTTTAGGTAAACAATGATTTATTTGAACAAGATCCCTGCCTCTTGAGTCACAACTGTATACCCATGGACAGAAATAAAGACAAAGCAAACCGTGTGGCTTATGAGGTTTTTGGAAATTTGAAATTTACTTGTGATTCAAAAAATATTGCGAGTTTAGAGCTGCTAGAAAATAAAAAGGGGACCGCAAAAACAAAGAATCAGCCCCGGTGTCCAATTCAACGAAACCGCCTTTTCGATTTTGAAAACTTCATGGAAATGTAGGTTCCCTGACTAGATATAACTAAATTCAGTAGAAAGAAAATGACTTTAGCACTGGAGGCTAGAAAGAAAGTCTTTGCAAATTTTGTGAGAACGGGCTATGCAAGCAGAAGGTGCTCGTTTACTGGGTAATTCCTTATTTCTTTTTTCATTTCAAGATTAATTGTGAATTGTTGGATTTTTGGATTTTTGTGGATTTTTTAGAGCTGCATCCTCGCAAGTAAATAGGGTAGAAATGAACAGCATCCCCGAAGAGTTGAGAATTTTACCGGATGGGGAGGCCGCTTTCAATTTAATTTTTATTTTTTTTATTTATTTAACTTTTTTTGTTTTTGTATATTTTTTGTAATGTATATTACTAATAAGCTACAAATTTTCCGCTATGTTGATCGATATATGATATGTGGCAGTAGCTCGACCTCTGAGGGAATTCTCGCACCTCAGCGCGATGAGGTGCGAGGCTGCTGCGAAAATCTCTCTGCGAGAGATTGCGGACGACGAGAGCGCGCTTACGGTAGCTCAGCCGCAGCGTTGGTGCCAGCTCTGGCGGCTGGCTGCGGCACCAGGCGGCTGCCTGGGTAACACTTGCACGCCTCCCGACTTGTTTCGGCCTTGTGCTAATCCGAGATGAAGCACTCAACGTGATAAACGCGCCGGTTGGAATTTTGGCAGCACTTCTTACTTCACTGTTTGAAAGCGATATGAAGTCCGATTTGTAGCATAGACTTGTAGGGAACATTACTTTGTTATGAGTATACAAAAGCTGGCTTTTCTCACTTCTGAAACCAAGTTGATCTTGGACGACCGGTAACGGCACGTCGTCCATTTGGCTGGATTCGCCATGGAGCGCGTTATTGGCACGGAACTTGAATTTGGATCACTTGCATTGCAATGGATAGCATCTGAAGATAAGAATGATCCCAAGAGATTTTGTTTCTCTTTTTGACCCAGGTGCATCTTTTTGTATGTTCACTCATCAAAATCCGCTTCGGTTTATGCATGTATCTATATCATCAGCTCCCAGATTCGTGTAGAGATGGAGTCTTGCCAACCCAACGTAAGCGGTTTGACAGAGAAAGAGTACGAAAAGCAAGTCATAATGTGGAGGTTTAACACATTTAGTTTTACAATCGAAAGTCCTCAACCGCCCTACACTCAATCTGGGAATTGATCATACTTACTTTTGCGACAATGTCCGCAGTTGGCAGCTCCTCCCAGTCACCTCAAGGTTAGATGCAGGCACCCTGCGGCGGCTTTTGCCCAAGCAAAACAGGAGGAGGAAATTGCGGCGTGCATTGCATATTCAAACAAGTCAAAATCCGGGGAACGCTGGAGACTGCCCGTGCAAAAAGACATCTCTCGTTCAAGTTGTAATTCTAGAAATTAACATTGCATTCGTAATCAACATGCTCGCTTACCCCCCTATAACAACTTCCGAGGCCGTACCTTGAAGTTTGTAAAAAAAAAATCCATAAAATTGATATCGGTCGATTACGGCGAGTAGGCTAACAACCGCACCGCCCCGAAATGTATGTTAGCAAAGTTTGGCCCGGATTGGGTTGGGTTGGGTTGGGTTGGGTTGGCAAGACTCCATCTCTACACGAATCTGGGAGCTGATGATATAGATACATGCATAAACCGGAGCGGATTTTGAGTGTGAACATGCAAAAAGAAGCACCTGGGTCAGAAAGAGAAACAAAATCTCTTGGGATCATTCTTATCATCAGATGCTATCCCCTGCAATGCAAGTGATCCAAATTAAAGTTCTGTGTCAATAACGCGCTCCATGACGAATCCAGCCAAATGGACGACTTGCCGTTACCGGTCGTCGTTGATCACGTTTGAATATCACGCTTTTTAGGCGTTGAGAAACACTAGAGACTGCAGTATGTAATGGTTTGTAGAGCGCATGGAGGTGATTTGACATGCTAATTATGGAAATGATACCCATTTCACAGAGCAAGCTTCCTTGTTTACCTCATATGCCAAGGTAAAAGAGAAGAAGATTGAATTTTGGCCGAAACTTCAATTGTGGAAACAATCATGCTGTTTATGGCCGTCATTCCTTCATGTTATCACGAATCCACCGGACTACCGCATTTCTCACCTTCACAGTATTTCCCCAACTTAATAAATTCGATTCTTGATTACGACCCCCCTCAGTCTTACCCTCAATACGATCCCCCAGGTCGGGCGCGCCTGACCCTACGCTCAACCCTGCTCTTACGTTCAAATCCCTAGTGAGCACATATGCCAATTTGAGTACGCGGGTACAGTCTGTCCAAATCCCAACCAGGCCAGGGCCAACATTATATGGCATGGGGTGGGGGTCCGCGTCGCGTTTTGCGTCACGTCTACGGCTGGCTTGTCCGCTCTCTCTTCAGACTCTTCGCTCTCTCCAACGTACGCATATGCAGGGTTAATTTCTTGCGCTGCGAGCGCGCAAATCATACCAACGCTTCGGCCTTATCCGCTTGGGACGAACTGTACATTATGTAGGTAGGCGCTTGCTCAGACATTCGCAGTTAAGTTCCGCCGGAGATCCGCCCACAAATTGACAGTTCGCAAGAAAACCGGGAGTCTTGCGCGACACCCGGTTTTGTCCCGACTATCGGGATAATCCCGACAAAAAATGAAGCGGGAGATTATCGGGAGTCGCGCTTTCGGGGCGCGCTCCCAGTGTCTGAGCGTAAAGGATACTTGCGTGAAATACGACGCATGGTCATACTACCCTCAATGTCCACAACTTTGGATGTGTTTCCAATCTTACAGGCAAGAACACCATAAATATGTTGTCTAACGGACAACCTTTGATAGGATCTTGTCGTTATCCAATCTCGAACTCGGACTTGGTTTCCGAAGCTGCTGCAAGATGGCACTAATTGATTTTTGAATATGGGCGGAAGTCCTGCCGGTGAATGGATCGCGACACCATCGGGACTCCCGCAGGAGCTCCCGGTTTTCTCAGTAGAAAACATGTCAGGACAAAAGCGTGTGTCGCGCAGCATTGGCCCGAAGAAAACCGGGAGTCCCGATTTTTCGCGAACAATTTTACTTGTGTCCCGCAGTCATTCCGGCGGGACACAACTTTTTCACCGGCGGGACTTAACTGCGAATGTCTGAGTGGGCATGTACCGTACGAAGTTGCAGTGTGTGGAGGTACAGTCGTTTCAACCCGGAATAGACGAGACATTTTACGTGGAGCAGTGCGTCCGCATTGCTGGAGGCTTTGCAAGCGCATAGAGCTGGCATTTTGCGAAGCAAAGATTGAGGGAAATGACGCAGATGTGGGTTTACAACGCAATATGGACTGTAATAGCTGCAACGAGGCGAGTGGGGTAGAGAACTAATGTCTCCGATGGACTCCACCCAGCGCGAACAGCCGGCAGATACAGGCGCTATTCCAAAATACAGGCAAGCCAAGATACTGGAAGCAGTCGAAGAAATACAAAGTCTCAAGAAGTGCCGAAGGGACATCTGCGAATATCGTGTACCGCTGGCTGCACTATTGAACGAAGACGGAACTCTGACTTCTTTCCGATGTTAGATGGAATCTATCGCGAACATCACACCAACCTCTTTCGCTCATCAGCACCCATGCCGATGCCCGTTGCTCCCACTGGAGAAGTCCCACCAAGGATTCTACCTGCTGAAGTGCGTGTCGCGATACAGACCATAAAGACGTCCACGGCTCCAGGACCATCTTAACGTCGAATTCCTGCGAGCCGGAGGACAACATCTACACAGAACTCTCGCGTCGCACCTGACATTTTACCTTCAGAAGAAAAGAATTCCCGACCAGTGGAGAATACCAAGAACCGTCCTTCTCTTCAAGAAGGGCGAACGGGAGGATCTTCGGAACTACCGTCCGATATGCCTACTGGGTGTGCTGTACAAACTTTCCACGAAGATTATCCTCGGTCGCACATCTAGGACACTGGATGAAGCCCAACCCCAAAAACGAGCCGGATTCTGCAAGGGATTTAGCTGCATGGACCACATCCAGACTGGTTTTGAGGCTCGTAGAAGTCTGCCAGGAATATTGACTGCCTCTCATCCTGACCTTCGTCGACTACGAGAAAGCCTTCGACAGCGTCGAAATGCCATTCTGTCAGCGTTAGTCGATCAAAGAGTGGACCCATCCTACGTGAGGACACTAGCCGACTGCTACAAGGACTGTACAACAACGATGCAGCTATTCCATCGCCACCTAACCAGTTACGAGATGTCTTCAAATGTAACGCCAGCTTACCACAAATGTTTAGCGTGTACAACATGCCAAAAAGATAAATGCCCTGCATTCTGTACTTTTAAAATAAATTTTGGACAATTTGACGATTGCCAAACCATGTCGCCACTGAAATGCCTGCAGTATGCCCGGGGCTGTAAAGACATTCGTGCTCGCTTCGCGAATAAACCGCATGCCTTCGTCCACGAGTAGCCTATACCACAAAAGACGAAAGTCTCCGATGAATAGGCAATGTATCGTAGCATTTGTGGCGTTTAAGTACATATGTGGCCACCGCTACTGCTTTAAAAGATCACACACCTAGCGCTATGAATCCGAACAGCTCGTTAGGTGAACACTTTATCGATTTTTGGAGAAGTTTGAGCTACGAAGGTGGGAGTTGGTACAGAGGGGTAAATGAGGATGCTGATTATGGATAAAAACTTAATTATCGATTTTATCGATTCGAGAGAAGTTTGAGCTGCGGGGCTGGGAGTTGGACAAGGGGGTAAGTGAGGGTGCTGATTATGGATAAAAATTTACTTTATCAATTTGTCGTTTTGGAAAATCTTGAGCTACGAGGTTGGGGGTTGGTACAGGGTGGAATGAGGATGCTAATTAAAGCCGAAATCTATTTTATCGATTTTAGCGATTTCTGGAAAATTTTGAGCTAGGAGTTGGCATAGGGGATACGAGGTTGCTGCTTATGAATGGATCGGCTTTGGCCAGATATGTCGGCAAATTTGAGATATGGTTTTTCTAGTTATTCGATAAATCATTCGAATATTTATTCGAAATTCGACTTCCAATGTTTGAATATATTCGATATTCATTCATTCGAGAATTTTTGAACCTCGAATTTATTCGATATTCGTTTATTCGAAATTTTTCCTTTTCGAATTTATTCGATACTAGCTGGCTTACCCGGCTCCGCCGTATCCGGACCAAACTTGGCACACATACACTTCGGGCCCCGGCGGGTGTCACAGTCCACTTTTCGTTATCGAACGATGTCGATTTTACCGATTTTTATCGATTTTTTTGCAGAGTTCACCTACAGGGCTAGGAGTTGGCATAGGGGGGGGGGGAGTGAGCATGGGGATTCCGAATACAATATTAGTTTTCAGAATTATCGATTACTTTTATTGATTTTATCGATTTTTTGTAAATTTTGACATGCGAGGCTGGGATTTTGCACAGGGGGGTAATCGAGCATGCTGATTACGAACACAATATTAGTTTTCAGGATCGTCCATTACTTTTATCGATTTTATCGATTTTTTTGTAAAGTTTGACCTGCGGGGCTGGGAGTTTGCACAGGGGGGTAATCGAGCATGCAGATTACGAATACAATATTAGTTTTCAAGATCGTCCATTACTTTTATCGATTTTATCGATTTCTTGAAAATTTGAGCTAGGGGACTGGAATTTGGCACAGGGGTGTAATCGAGCATGCTGATCACCCTCCTTGGGGGTGATCAGCATGCTCGATTACCCCCCTGTGCCAACTCTCAGCCCCCTAGCTCAAACTTTGCAAAAAAATCGATAAAATCGATAAAAGTAATCGATAATCCTGAAAACCAATATTGTATTCGGAATCCCCATGGATTACCCCCCTGTGTCAACTCCCAGCCCCGTAGGTGAACTCAGCAAAAAAATCGATAAAAATCGATAAAATCGATATCGATCGATGACGAAAAGTAGCCTATGACACCCGCCGGGGCCCGTAGTGTATGTGTGCCAAGTTTGGTCCGGATCGGTTCAGAAATGGAATTTTCTATTCGGAACCTACGTACACACAGACAGACATACAGACATACATACAGACAGACAGAGAGACAAACAGACCTTCAGCTTTATATATAAGATTCATTCATTTGATGAAAAATTTTCGAATTACTCAAATATAGTGTATAGTAATATTGGGGCCCTAACTAAGCCATTGCCCAAGCGGCAGCTCAGGTAGTGCTCTAACGACCGAGATATTCCCCTCGAAATTAGACCCCACGATCGTACTTCGCATGGATTCATGGCTCAACGCGTGGGTACTCGCGCGAAACTGCCATGGATCCATGCGAGTACGATCCTGGGGTCCAGTTTGGAGGCGCACATCTCAGCCGATGGTGGATCACCTGCGCTGCCGCTTGGGGAGTGCCTTAGTTAGGGCCCCAAAATCACTTTCCACGTAAAATCCCCATAGGTCCAGATTTGCTTGGACGCTGCTTTAAGGTGGCGAACTGAATGAGCCGCATACCATTAGATGCGTCTTGATGAGCTGATTCCAAACCTACCGTATCTGCGATGCCGTTTTCTGAAAAAAGGTATGAGCGGTTAAATGTGTGAAAATATTGGGGTTTTGATGCATAATGTGCTTTGAAATCCAAGTGAAAAGTGCATGGTTAGCATAATATCGGTATCGTTGACAAAGAATGCACACATTCGATGAAAACACAAAGAAGTGTTTTTGATCAACTAATTTTTGAGGTGGCGCGGTTTATATGCCAAATTTGGACTTTTTATTGCTCACAGCTTTTACCAAACAACTTAGTTTGTTTTTTAGTTGTTCGAAAATACTTCTTAGTGTTTCCTATGAATGTGAGCATTCCTAAAAATCAGTACACTCAATAGCGTGCTAGTCATGCACTCCTAGAGTTGATTTTAAAGCACATTATGCATTGAAACCCCAATGACTTCATTTTTTTAGAAGCTCATAACTTTTCCCAGAGAACAGCATCGCAGATACGGAAGGTAGATTTGAAATCAGCTCATAAAGACAATTCTAATGATATGCACCAGTTCGCCACCTTGAGTTGGGATCGTTCCCTTGTAAGTACCACTCACAGAGCGCCTGAGCGCAGTCTTCTAAAGATGAGCCGACACAAACAACATTTTGTTGGACTTCGCAGTACGGATATGAAAAGAATGTCCTGTCCTTATGACCCAGAGGAATACGTTGCGAAAGCGAAACACCGATGGGCCGGTTACACCACGAGAAGAACAGATCATGAACACTAAGAACATCTGAGTGGATCCCTTGTGAAGCCAGACGTCCTCGAGGAAGACCGCCAACGAGATGAGCAGACGTGTTCGTGGAACGAACAGCTGAGAAATCAGCTGGATACGATTCTCGCCCCTGGAACTCGTGAGCACAGCCACCGACGACCACCAAGAAGATCGTGGATGTCCGAAGCGAGGGACAGGGATCAATGGCAACTTCTGTACTGGGGCCCGCACGTCACGTGAGGACGGGCCATCCAAGTATGTAAGTAAGTAAGCCATCCGCGATATTGCCTCTGTAAAGTGTTGCCAGCATGTCCACTCTGTACGTGCGCTATCTACATTTGTGATCGAGCATCTATCCAACACTGTTTATTTAACGGTTGTCAAAAGTTGATTAGTATCGCTTCATTTTGGAGCAGTACGGATTGTTCGAAAGACAGTGAAAAAGGACCCCACATGTAGTCAGCCATTGGAGATCTATGCAAGCATATCATGCCAAATTTTCTTGACAAGCGGCACTTGTTTGACGCTTTCTTTGGAACAAGTGGTCAATAGTTGGCATAGCAAAAAGACGAAATCTTCTTCACAAAAAAGAAATCCGGATAATAGAAGAGTGCACATAAAGGCTCACAATTTACAACTTTTTATCGCTGCAATCGCTCCACCTTATTCTGTGCATTAGCATCATTAACAAGTCATGGAGGCATTCGCACATAGACAGTGCCACAAGCGCAACAAAGACTTTTGAAGACTCCTGACCCGGCACCTGCCACATCTGAGGGGGGGGGGGGAGGGGAGTCGTATTGAGGGGTCAGAGAAGGATAGGGTCGTTATCAAGATGATTCCGATGTTAGCGATAACATGATATTCGTTAACGGTGCAGATAGGCTCATCATGCAAAATCTAGCACATTCTCAGATAATCGCCGGGGGTAGGCGGTCCGCAAACTCGCGTGTTTCTGCAAGCTTTCAGCAAATTTTTGGGGCGTGCCAAATTTCAGCGAACGGTGCTTCCGTGTTCTGCCAGCGGGCAGCATCACAAGTTTTTTTGCAAGCGCTCGTCAAATAATCTCTTTCAGCGAGCGCGGGCCAAACTTCCAGGTGCTCGAACTTTTTTTACGCAGTTTCGGAAGTACGCCGAGCAAAGGTGAGACTCTGTGCGGCAGAGGTGTCATCGATGGTTCAACTACCCGAGTTTGAGTACTTTCTCTCAGCGAAAGGTGCCTGCGGGCTGTGCGATCCCCCACAAAGGACCGTGCGCCCTCAACAATTTTGCATATTCTCGCCGAAAGTTCGTGAGAATGCGACCACTGCGCCGCAACTAATTTATAGAACGCGGTTGTTCCCGAGCATATCTAAAAATTGGCCTTCATTCTTCCAAATTTCTGCAAGCGGACCGCAAGAAATCAGCGAACTATTTCTCCGGTGCCCGCTTGCCCAAAAGTCGCATGGCCGCCTGCCCTGCGATTATCTGAGTGGAACTCGCGGACGCAACCACCGATGGCAACCAAGAAGATCGTGGGTATCTGAAACGACGAGGGAGAGGGACAAATGGAAGCTTTTATGCTGCCTGCACGCCACGTAAAGATGGGCCATTTAAGTATCTAAGTAAGTATATATATTCCAAAATATACAACCCAAAAACGAAAAATCTCGGATTTCGATAAAACTTTGTACATAGAAGTCATTTGATATGCTGATTACGAAAGTGATATTTATTTCGCATGGTAGAGTCTTTTTTGAAGGGTTCCGGTAATCATACGGGGGGGGGGGTTCAAAATCTCAGATCTTGCTGAAAGTCTGCACAGAATCACGATTATCACACTTTTCTCCTAAGAAAACGTCTCTCTATATGTTTACGGTAGATGTACGCAAGGAGGGAGGGGGATCAAAATCGTATAATTGGCTGGAATCTGGTCTAAAGAGGGTACACTCACTTCGCATGATAACACCATTTTGTGGATTTTTGTGGATTACTCGACATGCTGATCACGACTATCGTTGTCTCCTTTTTGGGAACTTTTTTTAATGTCATGGTAGGTATGCAGTAAGGGGTTATATTCGCAGATCTGCCTGAAACTTTGTGCAGAGGGATTATATGTGCTGATCACGAATGTCGAGCTCACTTCGCATGATAACACCATTTTGTGGATTTTTGTTATGTAAATTGGCCTGAAAAGCGGAAATGGTGCTTTTACGCTGCAGATTACCGTAGCTCCAAAATAAGACATTATTGCAATGCGCAGGTATGGTATTCGTAATGAGCATTCTTGAAAACCCTTCTAGGATCAGTTTTGAGCAAATTTGGGACTTTGACCCAACTAACGTGTACCCATCTTAACCCAAAAAATGGCGCTACCTTGCGAACTTGATATGATATACATGTTCAGCGTGCATAACCCCTCCAGCCCAGATTCCAGCCAAATATACGATTTTGACCCTTTACCGTACATTTACCGTAACCATACAGAGAGACGTTTTCGAGTGGCAACAGAGTGATGATCGTGATCAGCATGCTGAATAACTGCGGCGTTTCGACAAGATCTGTTTTGACCTCATGCCGCACGCCTATCGAAACCCCTCAAAAAGCCTTACCATGCAAAATAATATCATTTTCGTGATCAGCACGTCAGTTAACCCCTATGTATAAAGTTCTAGCGAAATCCAAAATTTTCCATTTTTGGGTTTCGTTGTGTATAATGTGTGGAGCTGCGCGCATTGTCGCAGATGTCCATGCGTGGGACACTTTCGACGGCATAGTCCCCCACTCCGCAAGCTGCGAGGCGGACTCCCTCCAATCCAATCTCCGCCAACTGGGTTCAAACTTACCGTAAGTAGTCGTTGCAAATGTCTGCCGGATCTCTTTTTGTGACGACATAATCCTCCATCCCAATCGAACCTCCTTCTGCTGTTTTTGATATTGTAGGCTATGTCTTAGCTTGTCACTTCACGGTTGCTGCTACCCCTGCTCTGCTTCTCTGACCTGCCGCATACATGCGACACTATGTTGGCCTCAAGGTTAACGTGCAGCAACATGTTAACCTTGAAGGCCAACATGTTGCTGCATGTTGCCAGTATGTTAGCTACGCTACCGCAGGTCAGAGCCGCAGAGCTTGGGTAGCAGTCGTAAAGTCGACGATTTGAAATGTCGAAGACCAATGAGAGTACCTTCTATTCATTGAGCGCACGAACTGCCTGCAGTCCAGGGCGCGCTAAAACGTGCCTGAGTACGACTTGTACTGGGACAAGCACTTCACCGCGAGTTGCGTGCGTCGCAGTGACAGCCAGTCCGTGCCGTTGATGAATAAACTACTACGGTAACCACTACTACTCCATGATAGAAGTATTCCCACAAATATTTGGGACATGTGTGATTTTGTAAAACCTTGGCATGTTTGTGCAATTTTCTTTGAGCCGTAACAGGTTTTTGAAGGAACACTTTATTTACTGTCCAACATTTCGGCTGAATGCCGTCTCCAGGAGCCTGAAAGCGAGTCAGTCACTCATAAACCAAACGATCTAGACCACCAGACACTTCCTCCAAACCGTACACTTGACTCATCTATTGCGACGCAGATAAGTTCTCAAGTTGAACAGCTTACCAAGTGTTCCTGGTGAGGAGCGTATACTATGCACAACTAACAAGGAAACGATACTCAATGTCCGTGGCTTTTTGAGACGAGATGTACACCATTACACTCGTTTTCGAACGCTGATTCCGAATCTGACTTCCGTTTCTGCTAATCGTTTCTCTGAAAGAAGTTATGAAGGAATTTCGATCCAAGTTTGGCCGCTTAAGGGAAATCTGGTCATTGGAACGGCCTCTACTGCGACCACGTTCTGGTCTAATGGTTAGTGCGATAGCCTCATAAGTTGATGTAGGTTCAAATCCTTTGCGTTTTTACTTTCGCATTACTTTTGCCTCAATTAAGCTTGTTCGAGAAAGTTTACTCGAATTATGACCTTTGAATACGTTTTAGCGCAAACAGTAGTGATTTTTTCCAAAATTCCACATTTTTTCAAGAGTAAGGGCGTTCACTTAACTTGAGGATGTGAAAGAAGGTTAATTGAGGCAACGCAAAACTAAAGAACACAAAAGGACTCAAACCTAGAGTTGCAAACTCATGAGTCTGTCACACTAACCACTAGACCACAACGCACCTGTACCATTGGCGCTCCGACAAATTTTCACTGGGCGGCCAAACTCTGCTCGATCCATGATAACATCTTTGGAGCGATTAGCAGAAACGGAAGTAAGATTTGGAATCAGCGTTCCAAGACGAGTGTAATGATATACATCTCGTTTCAAAAGGCCACGGACACCGAGTATCGTTCCCTTGTAAGAGGACTAGCGATGGGATGAAGACTAGCGCCCGCGCTTGCTATTTGCTTCATGAGCAAAATAGAGGAGCCGATATTATCGCGATGTCCTCTGATGTATTGCCGGTACATCGATGATTGTTACATTGCTACTGCAACTCAATCCGAAATGGATGAGTGCTTTAGAATTTTCAATGAACAATCGCAGCACATCAGCTTGACAAGACAAAAACCACACGATGGCTGGCTACCATATTTGAATACACAGGTGATGTTGGAAAATGGAGCAGCACACGTCAAATGGTGTCGGAAGGAGGGTTCCAAGAATATAATTCTGCATTTTACATCTGCGCATCCATCTGCTATAAAACGAGCGATTTTTCGCAATATGTTGAAAACAGCGAGCAGTGTTTGCAGCGGTGAAGTGTGGAGACTGGAATCAACGAAATTGGCATACGTGATAGTTGTTAAGAATGGTTACGAACTGCAGTCCAGATCTCGCAAAAGAACATGCGCAAACGGTAATAGTCAGAATCGATCACGTATATCACTGTGCTTGCCGTTCGTGTCCGATAGAGTAAGCAGCGCTTTCAAGCAATGTCTAATACAAGCGCAATTGGCGAATGATGTTGTTCTAGCGAACATACCCCAAGACAATCAAAAAGCAACTGGTCCGCAATAGGTTGTATGACAGACAGTGCGTGATGCAAAATTGCGTTGTTTGCACAGATGAGAGATTAGGAGACTGTTCGAATTGCGGAGTGGTTTACCAGTTAGAGTGTAAGACATGCCATGCCATTTACATAGGCGAAACTGGTCGACCGCTTCATGTACGTGTCAGCGAACATCTGGCTAGTAAGAGAAGGCAGAGTCTCGTAAGCCCTCTTGGAAAGCACAGGAAAGAGGACCATGGAGGAAATGATTTTGAAGCCCAGTGCTGCATTTTGGCCATCGAAGAGCATATTGCTGTTCGAAAAGCGTTAGAGGCTTCATTTATACAGGGTGTCCCAAAAAAATGTGCCTACTGTTTGATTGTAAATAACTTTCATGTAATAAAGTCTTTCGAGAAGGTGTAGGTACCGTTTTATAGAGCGAGGTTAAACTTAGACTAGCAGTATGGAGCGGATCATCTATCGCTCTTCGCTACTGTAGGATTACGGTACGAACTTTAGACTAAGGATTTTAGGCCATTGGAGGCTATATTCTGCCTCGGAACAAAACCAAACAAGCCAAAAACTCTTATACTACGGTAATGGGAGCCGCTGATTTCAAATTTGTAATTCCCTTCTTATTATGATGCTTCTTTCCAAAGTTATTCCCGGTAAATCGTAATAACTCAATTCCCAGCATTTACCAGAAATGTAATTACACCGTCAAAAAAGCTCAAAACACTCGTAAAACTTGTTAGGTAGAATCAGCATGCGCGAAAACCCTATTACACGGTTTTCCGAATTTTTTGAAAAAAATTTTGTAAGGTGGTATATTGCACATTGATTCCATATGCTAAAAGTTCTTACCGTAATCCTACAGTAACGAAGAGCGACAGATGATTCGCTCCACACTGTTAATCTAAGTTTAACCTCGCTCTACAAAACGGTACCTAAAGCATCTTGAAACACTTCATTACAAGAGAGTTACTTACAATCAAACAGTAGGCACATTTTTTTGGGACACCCTGTATTGCTCGTATTCCCAAAATGAACACCAAGAACGAACATTTGTCTACCACCAGTGATCTGAAGCCGTTTTTACCATTTTGCGAGCTATGAGTAGCCTACACTATTTGAGCATGTCGTAATTATTCGGACCGCTCATTCTGTCATCATTTCTGTGGGCGACCGTGAGAGAGAGCTAGCACACTTACGCTCCTCACTAGGAACACTTGGTAAGCTGTTCAACTTGAGAACTTATCTGCGTCACAATAAATGAGTCAAGTGTACGGTTTGGAGGAAGTGTCTGGTGGTCTAGATCGTTTGATTTATGAGTGACTAGCTGGCTTGCCCGGCTCCGCCGGGCCTGCCAGCTAGACCCGTGTACGTATGTTCCGAATAGAAATTTTTATCTCTGAACCGATTGGGACCGAACTTTGCACACATACACTTCGGGGCAGGGAGCGTGTCACAGCCCACTTTTCGTTATCGATCGATGTCGATTTTACCGATTTTTTGCAAAATTTGAGCTAGGGGGCTAGGATTTTGCACAGGGGGGTAATCGAGCATGCTGATCACCCCTTCGGGGTGATCAGCATGCTCGATTACCCCCCTCTGCCAAATCCCAGCCCTCTAGCTCGAATTTTGCAAAAAATCGGTAAAATCGATATCGATCGATAACGAAAAGTAGCCTATGACACGCTCCCTGCCCTGAAGTATATGTGTGCCAAGTTTGGTCCCGATCGGTTCAGAAATAAAAATTTGTATTCGGAACATACGTACATACATACAGACAGACAGACATACAGACAGACATACAGACAGACAGACAAACAGACATTCAGCTTTATATATAAGATTGACTCGCTTTCAGGCCCCTGAAGACGGCATTCAGCCGAAACGTTGGGCAGTAAATAAGGTGTTCCTTTAACCTGTTACGGCTCAAAGAAAATTGCACAATATCGACAAAACATGCCAAGGTTTTACAAAAAGGAGACATACAGTCTGCTTGAAGATGTTGCTCTTTCAATATTTGTGGAAATACACGAAACCATATGAGGAAATCAAAATACACGGCTACAAAAACTTCCAGTTTTATTATATACTTTGTGTAAATCTTGTTGCCGAGTATATATAATTCGAGGTCTAAATAACAGCAATTAAACTGATTGGGATTGATTGTTTCAACATTTGAAGTTTTATCAACCTGTAATAAAATAGCTTTGATATTTGATCTTGATTATTATGAACTAGCTGGCATGCCTAGCTTTGCCTGCGTCGTGGGTTTAACTGGCTTAACAAAGAGCAGAGTTGGTGGGTATCTAAATGTTCAGCTTGTCTGCGGTTTTGGTTTCCTTCTTTTTCTTGTACCTCAAGGGAGACACTTGCAGACCGCATCGCCGTGAATTACCGTATCTCCTTCATCGTGAAATAAAAATGAGTTCTTCCGCTGTTGTTTACGCAAGAGTTGGATTTGATTTGATACTACATGATAACCACTGGACCTTGTACCCTGACTCTGAGCGGTCGTCTCTGCATTCTCTCTGCCATGCCCGCCACTCAATCGAAGTCGTCCAAAAATTCAAAGCTGATTCCTCAGTTGCAGCCGACTCCAACTGTTGATTATTCTCAAGCCGATTCGTGCGCCTCGGTCTCCACTGAAGAGGATGTCATAGGTCGGCTTCACTCAATCCTCAACGACAAAGCGCCGGAAGCCGTCCCGCTATTGAATCAATTGATTCAACTTTTGACCCCTGATCCAAGCGGGTTGTGGAAACAGAGAAGCGGGCGAGGTCCCTCGTCATTTATGGGGTTTAGGAAGCGGAGCCTGAACTGAAGCCTTTGAGGAGGTCAAGCATACCGAGTATGCTGTTACGAAAAATCTTGACGCTCTCCAAGTCGAAGTGCGTCCGATAGAAGTCTACCGGATGGGTGCCTTTTCTGAAGGGAGGTTAAGACTGATGAATTATGTCCTGCGTTTTAAGCGATTCCTCTTCCAGGCCTTGTGGCAAGCCCCAAGGCTCCGCTCCTTTAGGGTTTTGATCGGATCTTTGTGAGAAAATCAGTGACCCGTGAAGAGCGGTCGAAAGACCAAGAGCTCAAAAGGCAGGCCGCATGAGATCAATTTGAAGCAGCATAACGGTGAAAAAGCTTATGTCGTCTGCAGGAATGAGGTGTCGAAAGCCTCCGACATTCCTAAAATTAAGGCGTCCCTTGCAAAAAACTGATTAATCCGCTAGGTTTTACGAGTAATCCATGTTTGCTTTTGAACGCCAGAAATCATTAAAGTAAGTTGATAGAATTTCGTTACCTAATCTCTTGAAAAAGCCTCCTTCAATAATCATTACGGGAACGTGGCTATCATCAAAAATTTTGAATAGTGAGGTTGTTTCTAATCTACCATACTCTATTACTAGAAAAGATCGGATCAAGAAAAAGGAGGTGCGTTTGCGTTTTGGTGCATGATGATCTATTATATGAGAATATACCTTTTGATTCACAATCCTCTGCTGACATCATAGCATTTGATTATTGTTTATGCCTATTTCGAGCACATGAACAAATATCGACTCATTTTGATATATCGCCCTCCTAGCATGTCTACCATAAATGATGATGAGATCAAATCATTATTGTCGTATCCGTTGCATCAGATAATAATCAAACAGTTATACTGGAGAATTTGAATCTGCTCGATGTATTGGATTACTGAAGGCTAAAACATTGGCTTCAAAAAAGTACAGAGAATTTTTTAGATCCCTTGAATTGAAGCAGATTGTGGTCACTCCTACGCATGAGAGATCAATATTGCTTATCATATTGACCTCTTCCGAAATCCTCAGCTTCCAAAGGACTGTGCCACCGCTCGATTGCTCTGATCATGCAATAGTTGAGTTTGTTGTGTCAAGATCAATTGATACACCCAAGTACGGTCTAACTCGTGACTTTGGAGCTGCTAATATTAACGATTTGATTGCTCAACTCATGGCCTTAAATTAGCTCCAACTCGTTGATCAATACCAAGATATTAATGACGTTTACTCAAGATTCATCTCTGCTTTGCCTGAGGTTATTAATTCTTGTGTACCCCAGAGGCATAGTAGAGACGAGAGACTTAATTATCCTGATCATATAAAAAAATTTATCACAAGAAAAGAGACGATTGTTTTACACGACCGCAAACCCATTGCAGTGTGATCGATATAGAGCTGTATGCTGTAATTTAAAGCACCATTTACGCCGATTTTTGAATTATAAGCAGCGTAAGATGGTCAGTAAAAATAATATGCGAGACCTTTTCGCCTTTTTCTTTATTGCAAAGAACAGAATTGGAGCTATAATCACAGATGAAAATGAGCATATACTCTTATCTGGTGCGGAGAAAGCAAATGCTCTGTCCGATTATTTTGCGAAATCATTTGCTAGAACAGAGTTAGATCGCCCTCTTTTAGATGTCTATGCTAACGAGAAGCTATCCACCCGTAATTATCCAAAAAAGTATACAAATTTCTGAAAGCTATCAAGGCATCAATCTCTGTAACCGCCGAGAACATACCGGGTTTATAAAAAAATGTGCCAAAGCTCTTAGTGTTCCATTGACGCATACAACATCTCTTTGATTACAGGCACATTTCCAAAACTGTGAAAACATGCTGTGGTTGTCCCAATACCTAAACGTTCTGGTGCAACCAGAGTCACAGAGTTTGGGCCAATAAGTATTCTGCCAACCCCCTGCAAAATAATGGAGGAAATTCTTGCCAAATCAATTCTGAAATGGTGCTTCAAATTGAAATGTCTTCCCAATGAGCAGTACGGGTTCACTCCCGGTTCCTCTACAACTGCGCAGCTGACAAAATGTTGCCAAGACTGGGTCAATGCGCTGAACAGTGGCAAATCAGTCGAGTTGATATATTTTTATCAAGATTTGATTCAGTCACTCACCTCGGGCTTCTGGCAAAACTAGAAACCATCGGAATCAAATACAACCTTTTGAAGTAGTTTACATCCTATCTTTCGAACAGGAGTTTCTCCGTCCTTTTTCAAAGGCAAAAATTACTGGAGAGTCCCCATTGGGTGTACCCAAGGGAGTGCGTTATCTCCCCCTCTTCAATATTTATACTATGGAAGCTCCCAAATAATTGCTCAAAATTGATATTCATATCATTGTAGCAGCTTATGCGGATGATATAAAGATTTGCGCTATTTACGATAACGAAGAAGAAATCTCTGGTAATTTGAAATTTTTAGTGCATCAAATGCTAACATGGGCAGAGGACTGGGAGTTGAGGATTAATCTATCTAAAAGTCAAATTTTTAGACTTGGGAGAAGTGCAGTAGAGTTTGACTATGGGGTTCCTTTATAAATGTAGTTCGAGAATTAGGCATCACGCTAACGCCTCCTTTGTTGTTCCACCCATATTGACGCTATAGTTACAAATGCAACACGCTATGTATTCCGCTTAGAAACATACATACAAACGACAAAGCCGTATGGGTAAGATTGTACAAAGCCTAGATTCTTCCAATTCTGGAATATTGTAGAGTCTGGAAATCCAACACTTGAAAAACATATTTTCAGACTTGAAAACTTGTACCTTTACAAGAATCCTTTTTATTGGTTGTTTCCAAGCAAGGAGATTCAAGAGGTTTGCCTAACTATAAAGTCGGATTAGCGGTTCTTGGTCTTAAAAGCTTACACTACAGACGCATTTTTGCCGATATCCTTTTAGCCCATGAAATCTTTAGACAAGAGGTACGTTTGAATTTTTCCGATTTTTGGACCTAAGTCCTTCTCAGAGTCGTAGGCCTACTTTGAATGTTTCTGTTGTGTTCGTGAACAGCTTCAGCGGAGACTCTTTATCTGCCTTCCAGTGACAAGCAGTAAAACTGAAACGTCTCTACGAACTAGGCTGCTATTTATAGCTTACTTATTTACATAAACAGATCATAATGGAAAACATGAGATCATTCTATCAACTCATTTCCTACTTAGCAGCCTTCACTAAAATAGTCACAACACCTCCCCCAGTAGGGTAGTTGCAACTGAAACTAGCCTACTACATTTGTAGGTACAATATACATCGACAATCAGATCACATGAGCTGCATCGCAGAGTCTTCTGGTTCTGATTCATTCTCTGTGACCATAGGCTGCATAGATGATTGATGGCTCGTCTTCGACAGAGGTGAATTCAATGCTTGTTGTAAGTGTGGAGGAGTCTCTTCGTTCACATACTTTTCGGTTATGCTTTCATTTCTTCGTAGGCCTTCATCTTCTGTTAGGACATCTAACAGTATCGTCAAAGTCTTCAATTGTACTGGATCTTCTTCTTCTTTGCCTCGATGGCGAAGCTGATTAGCGTGCTTCTTGTATAACTCTTCGCCAATCTTCACTTCGTAGTTCACCCTTCCGATACGTTTTACTACGATGCCTTTGATTCAACGAAAATGAGGTGGTTTCCACTGCTTCGCGTAGACCAAATCGCCAGCTTCAAATTCTTTTGGATGTACTCCATGTCTTCGATCAAATTGGTCCTTCATGTATTCACATCTGTATCTTCTAGCAAGCGGCTCCTCCTCTGTTTCTGATTGTGGTACTAATTGGCTGAGTCTCGTGCGTAATTTCCTTCCAAGGAATAATTCCGCTGGTGTCTTGTCGTTCAGAGTTGCATTTGGTGTTATCCTGTACGCTTGTAACAAGATATTCAGAGTTTCTTCAGTTGGCCTCTCCTCCCCCTCTAGCTTCTTGATTCCGCGTTTTAGGATATCAACAAAGCGTTCTGCTTGTCCGTTCGACTGGGGATGATAAGGAGCAGTCTTTATGTGCAAAATTCCTTCTTCGTCACACATGCTCTTGAACAACTCTGATGTAAACTGAGTTCCATTGTCGGTTACAATAGTTTGCGGTAGTCCATATCTAGCAAACATTCTCTTCAAAACCTTCACAGTCTTTGTCGCAGTAGTATTGTTTATCTCGACCATTTCGGGCCATTTACTGTAAGCATCAACTATGACCATGTAGTTGAGTCCTCGTATGGGCCCTGCGAAGTCTATGTGAATCCGTTGCCACGCCGAGGTTGGGGTTGGCCATGCCTCCAGTGGAACCTTAATAGGATTCTTGGCCGCTTCTTGGCATTTAGTGCATCTCCGCACTACATCTTCGCAATCCTTATCAATGTTTGGCCAGTATACATGACTTCGCGCCAACTTCTTCATCTTTACGATTCCTGGATGTCCAACGTGTAATTCCTTTAGAACTTTCGACCGAAGCTTGTTAGGTATAACAACTCGTTCTGCCAACATTAGGCACTGTCCTACAATAGAAAGTGCTTCTCGTCGACTGTGAAAAATTGCTAACTCTCCTTCAGCCTTTGGCCATTTTCCACTCTTCACGCAAGTCATCACTCTCTTCAATATAGGATCGTCCCTCGTGTATGTTTCTATGTCAGAACTCTTCAAAGGCAATCTTCTTACACAGTTTTTCAACGTTTCGGTCACGTCGTTCTCGACAGCGGCTACCACAACGTCTTCTTCTGCATTCTGATTCTTCTTCATCAATCTTGAAAGTCCATCTGCTTGCCCAAACTGAGTGGTTTTGACGTATTCTATGTCAAAATCGTATCCCAGAAGAATCGTAGCCCATCTCATAAGTCGATTTGCGGAGTAAACCGGAACTCCTTTCTTTTCGCCAAAGATGGCTAACAAGGGTTTGTGATCCGTTAAGAGTAGGAATTTCCTGCCAAAAATGTATTTATGGAATTTCTTCACTGCGAAGACAATTCCTAATGCTTCTTTCTCGATCTGTGAGTAATTCTTCTCTGCGCTTGTGAGAGATCGTGAAGCATGCGCAATCGGTTTCTCTGATCCATTAGAATATCTGTGCGATATCACGCATCCGATTCCATAGTCGCTTGCATCTGCTGCTACGACTATCTTTTGCTTTGGATCGTAGTGAGCAAGGTTCAGCTCATTTGTTAGTGTCCTCTTCAATTTCACGAAAGCTTCTTGCTGTTTAGATTTCCATTCCCACTTCGTGTCTTTTTTCAGTAACGCATCTAATGGTCCACGAAGATTTCTGATGTTTGGCATGAACATCGCGTAGTATGTAATCATGCCAAGAAGGGCTCGTAACTGTCCTGCATTCTTCGGCTCATCCATGTTTTTTACAGCTTCGATCTTCTCCGGATTTGGTCTCCTGCCATTTCTATCGACGATAAAGCCAAGATAGCGTATCTCTGGCTTTCCGAAAGCACATTTCTCCAACCGAATCTTGAATCCATACTCTGAGATTCTTGTGAACAACGCTAGCAGATTCTCCATGTGCTCTTCTTCAGTCTTTCCACAAAACAGAATATCATCCAAGTAGCTTGCTACACCTCGTAAACCAGCTATCATCTTGTTCATAATCTGTTGGAATATTCCGGGTGCAGTTTTGATTCCAAACGGCAAGCGATTGTATCGGTACAGTCCTCTGTGTGTGTTTATCACGACCAATTTCTTCGCTCTTTCGGATAGTTCTATTTGCAGATACGCATCTGAAAGATCAATCTGCGAGAACACTATTCCTCCATTGAGAAATGCGAAGATGTCTTCTGGTAGCGGCAAAGGGTAATCGTACGACTCAAGTGCGCTGTTAAGTCCAGTTGAGAAGTCTGCACATATCCTCAACTTTCCACTTGCCTTTCTTACACATACTATCGGAGCTGCCCATTCGCTATGTGTTATTGGCGTTATCACTTTCATTTCCAGAAGTCTGTCCAGTTCCTTCTCGACAGCTTCAAGGGCAGAATGGGGAACAGGTCTGCAAGTCTTAAACACTGGATGGAAACTTCCACCGACCTGCATGTCTGCTTTCTCCTTGGTGCATAGTCCTAGACCATCTTTGCATACTTCTGGGTAAGCATTTTTCAACTTGTGTGCGATAATATCATTTTGGTCGGCATTCACATTTGCGATCATCCTTTCCAAGTGATAGGTCATCTCTTCATTCTTCCGTATCCAGTCGATACCTAACAAAGAATTGTGAGGAGTAACATACGCGTAGCCTTCACTCTTGGATCCTTTTAGCTCGAAGTAGCACCACAGTTTGCCATATATCTTCATAGAGTTTCCACTGGCGTCCTTGACAGAAACATTCGTCTTTTCAAGGTTTGGAGCACCCATTTTCTTCCAGACTAACTCGTTCAACAGCGTGATATCCGATCCTGTATCAAGCAAAAACTTTACTGACTGACCATTTACTTTCGTTTCCAGATATACTCGTGGGGAGTTTACATCCATCGTGGCATTTGCGATCTTCACTACATTCCGAACATGTGGATGGGTTGCAAGTCTCGTTTTCTTCTTTCTTCGCTTCATTCTGATGTTGCCACTGCTTCCAACATTTCTTGCATTGGTACTTGCTTGGTCAGCTAGATTTCTTCTGTTGATAAGTTCACAGAACTTTTCTTTATGCCCTGTTGTCTTGCACTTCTTGCAGAACCACAACTTTGCTTTGCAATCTTTGAACAAATGCTGCCCAAAACAGTTCCAGCATTCCAACATCCTGCGTTCTTCTTTGACTGCTTCTACCACTCTCGTGTTATTTCCAGCTATAGTCTCGCTATCCTTCTTCAAGCTAAGAAAATTTTCGCATTCTGAGTAGAGTTCTTGTAGGGTCATCTTATGTTCGGCTTTGTACTCCTTGTCCAACACTGCAATAAGTCTTTGCCTTATTTCAGCTTCCTTTGGACTCTTCAGTCCGAAAATCCATAGTAGGCACTTGATTCCGTCGCTATCCAGTTCATGGATCTTCGCTTTTTCACAGAGTTCGTTAACTCTTCCAGTATACAAGAGGTAATCTTCGAACTCTTTCTTCTCCAGCTTTAGACACTGATACCTTAGTGTAAACGGCGAAGTCTTCATGTCGAAAAGCTGCTTCAGGATTGAAACTGTCTCTTCGAATCCTATAGCGTTTACTTGTCTTGGTAGTATGTGTCTCTGATACTTTTCAAAGTCTTCTCTGTCCAACTTTTCACAGAGAAGTCGCACTCCAGCACTTTCCGTTAGCGGCTTGGCATCTTCGATGAACACGTCCTTGTAGCGTGCGTACCACTGGCTGAAGCTAAGGTTGGCTTCAGGATCGAACGTAAATTTCTCGATCCTATTGCTCAAAGCGCACATAAGATTCGGCGCATCTGCTGCGGTACTGCTCTGCCCAGTACCGGCGCCCTGGCCACGAACGATGGCCTCAAGAATGGCTTTCATCTGTTCTTGGTGTAGGCGCATCTGCTCCTGCATGACTTGTAGCACGCTCTCCAATGGAGAAACATGCTGTCTGCCCTCCATAGTCTTGTCGTCCATCGAACTGCTGCCCTCCATCAGTCTATCGTCCGTCATTCCGCTGTCCATCGCTCTGCCGTCCGTTGTTCTGCCATCCGTTGAAGAAGTCTTCGTCTTCTTTCTTCTCGAGTCTCCGCTGCTCATCCTGATCGCCAGTTTGTTGTGTTCGTGAACAGCTTCAGCGGAGACTCTTTATCTGCCTTCCAGTGACAAGCAGTAAAACTGAAACGTCTCTACGAACTAGGCTGCTATTTATAGCTTACTTATTTACATAAACAGATCATAATGGAAAACATGAGATCATTCTATCAACTCATTTTCTACTTAGCCGCCTTCACTAAAATAGTCACAACAGTTTCTATTCCGAGGTCGGTGGTTGGCGTAAGATGGTGCTACCATAGTCCTTTGCGAGCCGTGTGTGTGCCCTAATCAACTTTCTTCCTGTTGAAGTCTTCTGCCAATGCAATACGGAAAAGTTCAGATAATTCTTGCTCGCTAATGACCTTCTTAGTATGCTGAATCTAGAAGGTGTGTCATAACGTGACGCTAAGCCCACTTCTTATTACATTTTGTCTTACTGAGCTCTTTCTAGTTAGCTTTCCTTGGAGATACTAGTAGCCCGCATAGGTTGCCCGGAGTATTATTCTGCTGGTAAGCCTGGTCCGAGAGGGTTTCAGTCGGTATACCTGTCTAGCGTGAGGTTCCAGGCATGCCATTTGGTGTTGGGCACACCATAGCATACTGGTGTTATTATCGTAATGCTTCCGGACTACAAGTGCAAGCTTGCTTATGGAAGAAATTACTTAAAGGTTTATTTTTCGCTAAGTAATATTTGGTGGACTTCGTATCTTCGCTATGTTCTATGTTACTAACGTGGGTTTGGTAAATTTGTGGAGCACTGACCCTCCAATTTCTGTTTGTCATAGCGCATGTTGTGCATGAAGATAAAAGATAAAAGATAAGAGTTCATTTTTCTTCAAAATCAATAAATCGGTAAAAGACGCGGGATTTTCGCTACGGGGTGGACCGGCGTCGAAAACATATGTGTGCAAACTTTGGCGCTGATTGGTCCACACAAATTTACATAAAGAACACACTAACTAAGAATTTATGCACCAACACTCAGCTTTATATAGGTATAGATGATCAGTATGTCATCCATCCATCGAAGGGAATTTTTACCCATCATTCCATTTGGAAAATTTGTGTTCGAGATAAGAAAGAGTTGAGTCTGCTAGAAGCGGACTGGCATTTCCTCCTTGAGGTACTTTTTTTGATTGTACATGAAGAGTATTTGGAGATTTGCAGTAGCTACTAACCAACATATAGTCAACTATTAGGTCGTTCCATAAGTTCGTAGCGTTTTCATTTTCATCCTCATATCTTTGAGGAGCGGTTGATTTGCGGCAAAATGCAAATATCATTTAGAAGGGCTGATTGTGCTCTTTAAAATATGTCTACTGATTCCGATGGAAAGCTGATTTGCTCGGATCTCTTGACTTCCAAAGATGGAAATCTTGAATGGCAAAAAGGAGCAATTCCGGCATTTGCGCATTTTTCCTTATAAAAAAAAAGCGCTTTTGCACAGATTTCTGTGTCGAATATGAAACATGGAGCTCGCACATCAATATGAGACAGAAAAGATTGGATTTCTACAAAAGATCAGGGGCTGAGCAGGGTGTCCCTGAACAAGACTTTTCGGTGGACGGACAGGACTTCTTGCACTGAAAATTGCTGTACATGTAGGCGATGGTCAACCATACCGTACACCGTCTTAACCAGATCTTACCGCAGAAAAGGCCTAACAGACAGATCCAGTGAGTTTTTCTGCAATAAGAAACATGGCCTCATACGGCAAAAGTCGTCAAAACTGTCCTGCACGATTTGACTGTAAGGTACTTCAGTACCCAAAGTACTCTCCCAATCTCGCTCTATCAAATTATTATTTGCTTCGCTCTCTAGCAAACCTCATGAACATAGTTGCTATAGGGGGAGCCGGGCTCTCTTCAGGTGAAGGGGGTATGCGAGCCTAGGGGGGGGGGGGGAGGAGGAGAAAATAGGAAAAAAGCGTGGTATGAAAAGCTCTAGTTTGTACCTTATTTAGGTACAAATTGAAAATTTTTTTTAGAATTTCAAAAAAATGATATTAGGTTCGAAAGTTCTTTCGCACCAAATTCACAAATTCATAACTTCTGAATTTTCCAACCGATTGGACCGCTTTTATTTTAATGTGAAAGAGTAGGCCATGCTCTTTATAAAGACATCTCAATTGCTTACTAATGATCATCTATTGCACAGATAGGAGCGGTAGAAGAAAATTGGTCAAAATTTGAATTTTCTGTGTAGGGTCATAAAAAATCGGAAACTTGCAACAAAAATTGGAGCAGTCGGCATTACAGGTTCGTTCACCAGCTCTTTCTAACAGTGCAAAGTTTGCGCCGATTGAACGTCTCTATGAAAAGTTACGATTTTCGAGCAAGCAACACAAAAGGGCGAATTTGATTTTTTAGCATTTTTCAGGGAAATCATAACTTTTCATAGAGGCGCTCAATCAGCGCAAACTTTGCACTTTTAGAAAGAGCTGGTGAAAGAATCTACAATACCGACTGCTCCTATTTTTGTTGCAAGTTTTCGATTTTTTATGACCCTACACAGAAAATTCGAATTTCGACTAATTCTCTTCTACAGCTTCTATCTACGCAACAGATGATCATTAGCAAGCATCTAAGAAGTCGTTATAAAGAGCATGACTTACTCTTTCAGACAAAAATAAGAGCGTTCCAGTAGGCTGGAGAATTCAGAAGTTATGAATTTTTGAATTTGGTGCGAAAGAACTTTTGATTCAACCTAATAAATCAAAAAAATTGACTTTATGAAGATCTGTGCTCCTATTTCATTGCATTGACAAAAAACCAAAGGTAAGGTATCCCAAAAGATGTACAAGTTAGGAACAACTTACAATTCCTGCACGTCATCATCAACAATATCACTATCGCTAACGTCAGAGACAACAAATTCGCTGCCTGAAAGATCTTCTTCTTCCTTCAAAAGATCATCAAAGTAGAAGTAGAATTGCGTGCAAAAGCGTTCTGAGTCGAAAATGGATTTAAAACGTTTTTCTTCTTCTAAGCGCTTTTGTGTTTTTTTCCTGGCCCTCTGGTAGCACCAGGAAGGTTGACAAATCTTATGTAATTGCTTAGATGCTCCACCGTTGTACGAGTTCTGCGTTGCGTTCTGATAATAGAGTAGATAGAAAATACCCTTTCCACCTCTGCCGCGCTAGTCGGAATGGGAACTAGCTTTGCTGTAAGTCCATCAGATTTTTGCGTTAAGTAATGGGGAAAGAGCCAAATCGCATATGCTTCCGCAACACGGGAAGGAAGTATTGCATACTTTTTTGGGCCTTGTCGAACTCTGGCTTCACCTCCTCTGGCAAACGTCTTGTTAGCTGACGAGAAAGCTGCTCAACTTCTTCTTCAACGGCATCTGCGGAGTAGCCGAAAAAAGTAGATACTATGCTGCGCGTTGGTTTTTTTACAATATCATAGGTCATAGTCACAAGGCGAGATACTTCTAGCAGCATAAAGCACAGAGTTAAGTTCGTACTCCAGTCGGGATCTAAGAGCAGTAGCTATGCTTTGTACTAACACCTTCCTTTTGTTCATATCCATGTTCGTGAATTTAGCAGCCTTGAAATCTTCAGCAACCTGAAGATCAGCAATGGACTTCTTGGAAATTTCCTCATTGAGACTAGGCAATCTGCTTGGATTTCTGGTGTACGAAATAGAGAGTTTCGCTCAATTGTCAACTCTGTATCAATGTCGACAACATTTTCGTCGGCGTAAGATTCTCCTTCTGCCTCGCTGTTGAACCGGAACACATGCGAGTCATCTGCGATTTTGTAAAGTATTCTGCCTGCCGTTTCTTCTTCAAACTCCCAAAATTTCCAAAACATTGAAGGATATTTTAATAACATGTTGTTCTTCTGAATGCCTTAAAGTTTTTGATTTATTGAAACCAACCATTCTCTACAATTAGGTGAGTCTAGAGCGTCTTCACGAAAGTGACCTTCTTCAGCACTAGGTTTACAGAGTATAGATTCCAGAAATGGGCGGGTCTTTGTGTGAAGGTGTGGAAATTCACCAATCTCCCATAGTTTTTTAATATGTGCTGACTAGCTGGCTTACCCGGCTCCGCCGTATGTTCCGAATAGAAAATTTCCATTTCTTAACCGATCCGGACCAAACTTGGCACACATACACTTCGGGCTAGGGGGCTGGAATTTGGCAGGGGGGTGTAATCGAGCATGCTGATCACCCCCGTGGGGGTGATCAGCATGCTCGATTACCCCCTGTGCCAACTCCCAGCCCTGTAGCTCAAATTTTGCAAAACAATAAAATCAATATCGATCGATGACGAAAAGTAGCCTATGACACCCGCCGGGGCCCGAAGTGTATGTGTGCCAAGTTTGGTCCCGATCGGTTCAGAAGTGGAATTTTCTATTCGGAACTTACGTACAGACAGACAGATATACAGACAAACAGACATTCAGCTTTATATATAAGATAATGATGGCACAACTGTCAATCAAAAGCGCATTTTTTACTAAGAAAACATAAACATATAACAACGATAAGCACGCTTAAATATAGTCGTCCTCCCCCCACTAGACACCCAGTGGACGATTTCAAATTTGAACTGGAGCATTATGGTTGCGGCAGAGCGCGGCACATTCGGCTTTTCATTCAAACTCAAAGTTTTTCTTCGCATTTCTCCGACGTTTTATGCAATTTTTTGAATGCTAACAATCTTCTTAGTTGAGATTGGAGATTGTATTGCTTTTGAGGAATGTTTCGTGCTGTTATTTCAACTTTATTTGAAAATAGAACTAGAGAGAAGCATAAGGTACGAAACATCGCTAAACAACAACAAACTCGTCAATTCTAATTACAAACGCCACTGAGATAAATGAATTACCATGCAACGACGAGAAATACAAAAGAACACTGCAAGAGCTTGAAACGAATTTGACGGTGCCGCGCTCTGCCGCAACCGGCGTGCTCTAGTTTAGATTCGAATTCGTCCACTGGGTGTCTAGTGGGGGGAGGACGACTATAGACGCGTTCGCTCGCGTTCCCGTTAGTGCTGATAACGATGTCAATTCACAGCACATTTTTTACTATTAGCTTGCTCCACCTCGTTCTTACAATGTGTTGGCTTTTATGGGTCACCGGAGCAAGTGCTTTTTAGAGCCGGGAAGCAAAGAAGCCCTAACATGCTGTATACCTTTCGAAAGCTGAGATCATGGAGAATCGACATAGACCGTCGCCTTTTTCTTAGGTCTTCTGTGTCACGAGATATCAGGGATTTTATGTACTTCAAAAATCAACTGATTTTGTGTCCTCACTTTCTGCTCTCCAAATGAATGCTACGAGAAAGTCGACGATCTACGTTTGTTAACGAAGAATTGCTCTTTAACACAGATAGATAGTCAGCAGTGATTAGGTCTTCGTTTGGCAGAAATCTGCTGTTGAAAATGGACATGTTTTCAGGTAAAATGCGGTGTATCTCTCGGTAGAGTGGGGCTAGAAAGAAGTCGACGGTCTAGTTCGAATCCCCTTTTCCTGAGCTTTCGAATGGTTTATGGGTTGCCGGGCGAAAAAACTTACCAGTTTTCAAAAATGGGGTGAGATATTTACTATTAGCTTGCTCCACCCAGCTCCACCAATGTATTGGCTTTTATCGGTCACCGGAGCAAGTGCTTTTCAGAGCCGGGAAGCAAAGAAGCCCTAACATGCTGTATACCTTTCGAAAGCGGAGATCATGGAGAATCGGCATAGACCGTCGCCTTTTTCCTAGGTCTTCTGTGTCGCGAGATATCAGGGATTTTATGTACTTCAAAAATCAACTGATTTTGTGTCCTCACTTACCGTCGCAATATACCAATATACCCAAAAGAGTTGTAGCTTTGAACAAAGAAGTGTTGATTATATTACTAAAATAAGATTGATTAATTTTCATGGAACTGTAACGCTCAGGGACGTATTTATGAATGCTCGGAAAGAGTTTGTGCTTCTGTAGATGCTTTTTTTATGTCTTTTGTAAATTTATGAGTGTACTTGTTGTTTGAGGTACTTGGTCTGCAGAACCTTTTAACAACGATTTTTATTTTATATTCTCAAAGTACAATACCAATCTCAGCCCAGGTGAAGGGGGCCATTCGGAGTTTGGCCTCAAAGTGAAAGGTGTAAGATCCATCACTCCCCCTATCGCAACTATGCTCATGAATGGTGCATGTCTCGATTTCAGTAAGTGTGTTTGTCTTTGTGTTTCTCTTTGTGTGCGTGAATCTCTGCCTGCCACGAAATTCGTGGAATACCTGCAAAGGTCTTGAGCTAGAATTCTGGTAATAGCACTCTATCAGCAGGTAGGTAAAGTGTGCAAAAGCACAAGCTGATCCGATAAGTGGAACCTATGAAAACTGTGCGTCAAACGGGTTCACGTGACTTTTGGCGCGTCGAAGTAATTCGGTAATTGGACTTTTTTCGAAATCGTGATTTGTTCAACAAGCAGTTCCGCAAACCATGGAGTTCAGGCCAAAAAGTAAGCAAAAAGTCTGCTTTCAGGCGAGTTCGGCACCAAGAAGAACAAATTGCATAGATAATCTGACATAGTTTTACTTCGGAATTTGAAAAGATTTTTGCCTAAAGATATAACTCACGGTTGCTTTGGTAAAGACCAAGTTGGGTTTCAACAACGATTTATTCGCAAGGTGTAGTGAAGAACAGGATACGACGATAGTGACGGCTCCAGAACTTGGTATCCAGGCTTTTTTATACAACCAAATTGGGCATGTATAGCCTGGATGCCAACTTCTGGCAAACAATGTCATTGCAACGTAAAGATTGCCTACATGAAGGTAGGCGCCGCAAAGTGCGCTATCAAGGGTCATGCAGGTGACCTGGCGGCTGAACAAATGCATGAACAGTGTAGGACTTGTCCATGACGGGAAAGTAATATATATTCAGCTGACATGAATATAGGTCGTTAATGCCTATTATTAACGACAGTTGCCATCATCCTTATGGCAAGATCATACCACACTAATTCCTATAACCGGTTCAAACGCATAAATTTTTTGGAGAAAACTTTCCTCCTTCTGTAGTCGATCTTACACGAATAAGCTTTTGGAATGAGTAGTTGTTTAAATTCATTCGTGTTGAAGGGCGTTGCTCAGTAAGTTCCAAAGCCATCATTTAGCGACTACGAGAAGGTCATTTATTTCATAGTATCTGTATAAAATGTTTTCATTCATTAAAATAGAATATTTTATTGTAACCATTGGAAGCTATGTGTTTTTAAAGCACTGTTTAAGAATCTCTGTAATGTTCTTTATGATGATACTAGCTTGCTTACCCGGGTCCGCTCGGCCTTGGCAAAACACTGTAATCAAGGTCCCATCCCTATCCTTGTACAGCCTTTCCCTTTGCCCACTTCTACACTTCATTTCCCGTTCCCTGTGTTGTTTTCAAAATCAGCATGCCCACTTACTCCCCCCCCCTATGCCTCCCGGCCCTTCAGCTCAAGTTTTGAAAAAATCGATAATGTAATAGATTATACCAAAAACTAATGTATTCTTAATCAGCATGCTCGATTACCCCCTGTGCCAACTCCCAGCCCTGTAGCTCAATCTTCGCAAAACATAGATAAAATCGACAAAAGTAATCGATAATTGTGAAAACTAATATTGTATTCGGAATTGCCATGCCCACCTACCCCCCTGTGCCAACTCCCAGCCCCGTAGATCAACTCTGCCAAAAATTTGATAAAAATCGATAAAATCGATATCGGTCGATGACAAAAAGTAGCCAATGACACCCGCCCCGCCCTGAAGTGTATGTGTGCCAAGTTTGGTCCAAATCGGTTCAATAATAAAAAATTTCTATTCCGCACATACGTACACACAGATATACAGACATACAGACACACATTCAGCTTTATATATAAGATCATGCCGTAAACATAATATTGAGCATATCGGTAATATCAGACTGGATGAAGCCTCATATTATTGATTTGTATATGATGTAAACTATTACTGATATTATCATTAATAGCCCAGTAACGTATTTAGCCTTTGTTTTTAGTTTTTATAGAGTTTATATAAAATCTAGCTCTGAAAAGATTCACCTGGTTCGGAATTCATCTTTTGCAACGGGACTTGAGTGAGTACTTAATTGGGAGCCTCGCTATTATACCGCATCAGAAGCTCACCAACTTCACTTTGGGTGGACGGTGTCTTTTAGCTCGGTGACACTCGAAGGTTCACACAGGTTCCTCTCTGATTACTGTGCACACTATCCATCAACAATTTATCCCCTCATCATGCTACACAATATATTCTCCATTCTGGTTTCTCTTTTTTCCATCTTCGTCTGTCCATATAACACTTTGTTTTCGATGCATGCTTTTCTCGGCTATGTGGCTAAATGCCAGTCTGATGCGGCTCATTTCATCCATGGACTGAAAGTGTAAACATTTGGTATTTTGATGCAAGCTGAAATGTCGAGGCTTTACCAGTCGGTGAAAAAGGCACAACGTCGGATCCTCATCATCTGCATACGGGCACTCTTGCGTGCCATCGCACATTTGTCCTATCCGAATGCAGAATACTTCTTCGTGACTAAATCGCCGAGAACATGCCGTAAATTCCGGCCCAAGTCTCCTACATCGATCTGAAACCTTATGAGTCTTTAGTTGCAGATTATTTTGAGTATCTTCTCCTATTGAAAATCTTTACATGGCCAGTTGACAAAATATTATAGAATTGTACACGTTACATTTGTCCAAGAAGAAGGTTCTCTACTCCCAAAAACCCACGTTGCGGCCAACTGATACCTCGTGACATATGGCCCATAGTAGTCTTCGGTGACTGATGCTCCCTACTCACCCTACTCACTAGTCGGTCAATCTGTCCTTCTTCTGAACCCTGAAAGTTGCAGATGAGACACGAAGCCGTCGTGTAAGAGCAATTTTGCCAACCTCTACTGGTGTCAGTTTTGCTCCATAAAATGTGTCGGAACTGCTAGTTGTGCCATAGACTAAAGCCGGTAAAACCAGAAGCATTGAGAATAGCATTGTTGAGGGGTATATGACTTAAAACAGTGTTATAAATATTGGAAAATGTATAATGACAACAATACGATGAATCAAAGACGGAGTTCATATGACAAAGCTCGTAACTATCAAAATATCATGCTTATTGAGCGTCTCCAACTCATACTTGACATGAGGAAGATAAGAATCTTGACTATGGAACAGTGCCCTACAACTATAGATTCATCATTTATATCCTTGAGTTGCAAAAACACTTGCGGATACAAAACGAGCATGGAACGCAAAACCTGAGTGGGCTCTGGCATCATGCCAAATTTAGATCTAAATCAGGGTCAAGCGTTTCGATGCAATCCGGGACCCTCATTTACTACCCCCCCCCCCACCCCTCCCTCCCTCCCTCCTGCTGCTTTGGGGAGGCGTGCAAGTGTTACCCAGGCAGCCGCCTGGTGCCGCAGCCAGCCGCCAAAGCTGGCACCTACGCCGCGGCTGAGCTACCGTAAGCGCGCTCTCGTCGTCCTCAACCTCTCGTAGAAAGATTTTCGCAGCAGCCTCACACCTCATCGCGCTGAGGTGCGAGAATTCTCTCAGACGTCGCGCTACTGCCACATATTAAATATCGATCAAGACAGCAGGAAATTTGTAGTTTATCAGTAAGATACAATGTAAAAATATACAAAAAACAAAAAAGTTTTAAAAAATAAATTGATGGAATGATCATAAAATTAAATTAAAAGCATAATATTATGAAATGAATTCTGTTTGTTTACTAGGCAATTCCTCGTTTCTTTTCTTAATCTCAAAATTAATAAACTCTCGATTTTTAGAGCTGCATCCTCGCAAATCACTCGGGTAGAAATGAACAGTATTCCTGAAGAGTTTAGGATTTTACCAGATGAGGATCTTTTACAAATTCAATTGCCAAATATTTCCTATCTACTACTCCGATGTAATTATTGCGCTAAATGCCCACAAAATTATTTTTGCGAATCTCATGAATTTTTGAAAAATTGAGATAATCTTTGAAATTGGACTAAAAGCGCTGATCGGGACGGCGTCCACAAGTAATCCCATAAAGATTTGAGCAGGGATAGAAAAAGGACAATTATGAATCGTCCACACAATGTGTGGCGGAGGTTTGAAGTTCGTGAAAATATTCAAAATGAATGAAGGAAAATTTTCAAAAGATTTCAGGTCCCAATTTTATTCGCCTCACACAAAAGAAAAATCGCGAAATTCACAAGCTTATTTTTGACTGCATGAAAGAGAAATTAGGTAATGGAAATTTTAGGATAATTCTAGATTATGAGAAGGTGATGAGGTTTTTGTGTATTTTTTATTGCTTGAAAATTTTATTGAATTCGAACTTTTTTGTTTTTGTGTATTTTTGTATTGTACCTTAATAATAAACTACAAATTTTCTGCTGTCTTGATCGATATATAATATGTGGAAGTAGCGCGACCTCTGATGGAATTCTCGCACCTCAGCTCGATGAGGTGCGAGGCTACTGCGAAAATCTCTCTGCGAGAGGTTGCGGACGACGAGAGCGCGCTTACGGTAGCTCAGCCGCGACGTTGGTGCCAGCTCTGGCGGCTGGCTGCGGCACCAGGCGGCTGCATGGGTAACACTTGCTACGCACCCGCTGCTTTGAACCTGCATAAACGAATGTCAATCTCAAAAATGCCTGCCAATGGACCTCAATCAAAATTTTAGATTTTTCAAAGTTCAAAAAGAAAACCACTTATAAACTGGGAGGTAATGCGAGTGATGCTCCACCACTCAAAAACCTCATGGATAATTTTGCTTAGATCAGGTAAGTAGTGAAATTTTACAAAGATTTGGCTATGCTTATTGTGGTCTGGAAAATGTGGATGGAAAGGACAACGTCTGACAAAGCAGAACATCAGATTTGGTCTGAATGATATGTTTAAGCTGCATTCTAACTAGACACTAGAAAAATGAAAATAACAACCAAGAAGAATTGAGCATTACGAACTTCAGTCATTATGATTGACTATTTTACACATCTCATTTTCTAGTGACAGATAATGAATTTTTCTGTCATGAATGTTTGGCATAACTCATTCATGTTTCAGTGATACCGAAAGATATTGACTATGGTTCTGCAAATTAAAACGGTTTACAATGACAGTCTCGTGTTCTACCCCCGTACGCGACACCAATTCTTTGCAGGGAGAAAGAACGATACTTTCAAAGGCTTAATATGTTTTAGACTAAAAAGCTTACTTTTCAATTTTTGCACAGATTTTCCTGCAAAAAAAAAACCCGTTTTGGAGCCATCCAAAACGATGCCAAAAACGTGCATGAGCACGGTACTTTGAAAATTCGTAACTAAGTTCAGGGAAAGACCGAGAAGCGGCTAAACAGGCTGTGTAGTGCTCAGACTATCCATGGAAAAAATTTCAGCTGAGATCAATGAGCTTAAAGAAATCTGGATGCGACTCGCAATTTTTGGTGCGGTCCCAAAAAGCAAAAACTGGGATTTTTGGGCTTGAAATTTTGTAACTTACTGCCGAAGTTATGAAACAGCCTTAAATGTCTATAATAGAAAGCAGGAAGATGGCCTTGTATACTGCACGATTGCAGCCAGCAAGCTCTCATCTCCTGAGAGATTTAGACGCGACCCAGATACGACCCCCCTACTTCAGTTTTTGTCGCCATACATGAAATTATTCTAAAAAATCCACTATCACGAAATAAGATCATATTTCGCAAAAATGTAGCAGAGCGTCTCCGAAGTACAGATAACTTGTATGGATCCGTGAAAAACACTGCAAAAAGATTTAGAATTTATTGGTGGTCATCGCCGGTGAAGATATTCGTTTTGGCGAGTGTGTGAGACTTCAGGGAATTTTTGGAAGCAAGATTTCTAGGGCAGTCGCCACATCGAGAATTCAAATCAAATTATACATTCTTCACAAGTGTTTTGAGCTTTTGGGATTTTTTTTGGGCAAGTGACATGGTCTGAATCAGCTTCAAGCGCTGATCACAAATATGCTAATCCTAGCTGCCACGCACCATTCCGAAGCGAGTTACGGGCTTTTTCCTGCGCAAAATTGGCATACTCATTGGCTCACTGGCAACACGGCATCATCACCTAAGTGCTAATACACTTGCGTTAATCTTCTTTTCAGTGAGAAAAGATTGGATTTGTACTATTTGGATACCTCAGCACCTTTTTCTTGCAGATTTTTATCTACGGGCAGTCTTCTCATGTTCAGTAGCATGCCAGTTTTGCGTAGGAAAAGCCCATAACTCGCATCGGAATGGTGCGTGGCAGCTAGGAATAGCATATTTGGAATCAGCGTTTGAAGCTAATTCAGAACATGTATGCCTCTTACCAAAAGGCCCAGCTAAGTTAGGTAGCTTTTTTATAAGACGGTTTTTAGACAAACTAGCTCCTCTTACGACCCCCCTCCTCATCTTAGTGCCCACCCCCGTTGCGACAGTCGCATCACACGCTTGACCCTGACCTAACTTCTGCAGGCTACGTAAGATTCGTTTGCTCCTTAACTTCTGCGCTCTCCGTCAGTGCTTCAAAGGAGCGACCCAAAATCCATGCACCCCAGATTATTACTCAAAAGGAAAGGATACCGAATTAAGCTGGCGATTGAAGAGTGTATGTCACTGGACGCGCCTTTGAATGCTGATTCCAATCTGCTTTCGTTGCGGAACAACTTTTCGAAAGAAGTTATGAGCGTTTGAATGTTCAAATTTGTCATACTTAAATGGCTTAATAACGAAAAGCTCTAAAACAACACCAAGCGGATTTCCACCGACTTCGTTCCCTTGCAATCAAAATACTTGATACAAAATTGACTACCCACTTTCAGATGTTTTTGTGTAGCTTTTCGCTAATTTTAGGCCGCTTTGAGCTTGATAGATTTGGACACCTTCTTTCAAAAAGTTGTTCCGCAAAAAGGAAAGCAGATTTGGAATCAGCGTTCAAAAATACGTATGTGGTATACATCTATAACAGTAGTCTATCGTCGACTTATGTTGATATCCTTCCCCTGTTAGTCCAGTCTCCTAATGTTGCTTAAAGGGGAACCTGGATTTGCAGAAAGAAAATTCATTTTTTCGCCGCTCCTTTTCTTCTGCTCCACCCATCCAAGCATTGCTCCATGACGCGTTTTGACATCGGCCCGCAACGTTGAGACGCATAATGTGTGATACGGCACTGTTGCATACGAAGATGTTTCCCCATACGAGGTGAGTAGCACGGGAGCATACGACCACGTCGCAAAAGCCGTTTAGAAAAGGTCAGCTCTGGGGCGCTCCTGTATTTGGCACCTCATATTCGAAGTTAAGGTCATGAAAAAACCCGACACAATATACTTACTTACTTGCTTGCTTGCTTAGATGGCCCGCCCTCACGTGACGCGCGGGCCCCAGTACAGAAGTTTCCATTGATTCCTGTCCCTCGCCTTGCACATTCAAGATCTTCTTGGATATGGTCGATGGCTGCACGAGTTCCAAGGACGAAAATCATATCCAGCTGACTTCTCAGCTAGTCCATTCGTTTCACGAACACGTCTGCCCACCTCCTCGGATAATCGCCCAGGGTAGGCGGCCATGCGATTTATGGGCAAGGACACCGGAAAAATAGTTTGCTGATTTCTTGCGGTCCGCTTGCAGACATTTAGAATAATGTTGGCCATATCTTATACGAATGCTGGAAGAACAATTGCGGCTTTTTTATAGATTAGTTGCGGCGCCGTAGCCGCATTCTTCGCGGACTTTCCGTGAATACTCAAAATTATTGAGGGCCGCACAGTCTTTTTTGAAGGACCGCATATAGGTACTTTCCGCTGAGAGGAAGAACCCAAAACTTGGGTAATCAACATCAATGACACCTCTCCCACATAGAATCTCATCTTTGCTCGGCGTACGCCTAAAACTGCGTTAAAAGAGTCCTAGCGCTTGCTGAAAGTTTGGCCAGCGCTCGCTGAATGAAATTATTTGCCGAGCGCTCGCAGAAATGTACTGCTGCTCGCCGGCAGAATATGCGACAGTAAAGGAAGTACCGCCCGCTGAAGGTTTGGCCACATTCTGCTGACCGTCTGCAGAAAAGCGCGAGTTTGCGGACCGCCTGCCTCCGGCGATTATCTGAGTGCCATGTAGAGTGTTACCTTTGCTCGGCGTACGCCCGAAACGCGTAACAAGAGTCAGAACGCTCGCTGAAACCTTGGTCAGCGCTCGCTGAAAATTATTTGACGACCGCTTGCAAAAAATTCTGTATTGCTGCCCGCTGGCAGAACACGCAAAAGTAAACGAAGTACCAATTGCCTGAAAATTTGGCCGCGCCCCATAATTCTGCTGACCGCTTGCAAGGAAGAGCGAGTTTGCGCTCCACCTGTACCCGGCGATTGTCTGATCGTTGAAGGTCGATGCTCTTAGTGTCCGTCTGTCGTCTGTTCTTCCCATGTTGTGCCCTGCCCATCGATGTTTCGCTTTTTCGCAACGTATTCCGCTGGATCACGAATACGGGAGATTGTTCTCAAGTCCGTACTGCAAATTCCGACAAGATTTTGTTTGTGTCGGTTCATCTTTAGAAGACTGCGCTCAGGCGCGCTCTGTGGGAGGTCCGCAAAGCTTTCGACGTGGCTACAGTATCGGCCCAAGTCTCAGCTGCGTAACAGAGCATCGGGAGAACGGTTGAGTCGAGCAGGTGGGCACGGAGCGCCGGATCCGTCAGTTAGTCGTTTCCTTCAGAGAAGGAAGGCGGCACAGGCTGTTCTTCTTCTCCTGTTAAGTTGTTCGCTTAAGTGTTTCTCCATCTTTATCGAACGTTCGAGATACACGTAAAGAGAAGTCTCCACAATGGGGGTGCCTCTTAATTCTATTTCTGCATCTTCGCAACGGGCGTTCTTCATGAACAGAGTCTGAACAGTTTCAATTTATTCGCAGTCCTATCTTCTTCCCTACTTCGTTTAGTCCCTTCAGCATCGTCTCTGCCTCAGAATTGCTCGAAAAGGGAACATGCTCGTCCGCAAAGCAAAATTTCGACAGAAACAGGAATCTCCATCCATCAATCATCACTCACTGCAAGGAAGCGGTGAACAGCTTTGGCGAAATTGTGTCGCCTTGTGGGACTCCCTTCCCAACTGGGATGGTCAGAGGCGATGGAATAACTGCATCGTCGTGTACAGTCCTTGTAGCAGTCGGCTAACGTCTTCACGTAAGCTGGGTCCAGTCCTTGATCGACTAGCGCAGACAGGATGGCGTTGGTTTCGACGCTGTGACTTTCTCGTAATCGACGAAGCTTATTACGAGAGGCATTCGATATTCCTGGCAGAATTCTGTGACCCTCGAAACCGTTTGGATGTGATCCGTGTAACTAAATCCTTTGCGAAATCCACTTGTTCTTAGCTGTGGGCTCCATATTCAGTGTCTTCGATATGCGAGCGAGGATAATCTTCGTGAAAAGCTTGTACAACACACTCAGCAGGCAGATTGAACGGTAGTTCCGAAGACCCTTCCGTTCTCCTTTCTTGAAGAGAAGGACGGTTCTTGGTATTCTCCACTGGTCGGGAATTCTTTTCTTCTGAAGGTAAGATGTCAGGCGCGACGCGAAAGTCCCGTGTAGATTTTGTCCTCCGGCTCGCAGAAATTTGACATAAAGATGGTCCTGAGTCGTGGACGTCTTCATGGTCTGTATCGCGATTCGCACTTCAGCAGGTAGAATCCTCGGTGGGACTTCTCCAGTGGGAACAGCGGGCATCGGCACGGGTGTTGATGAGCGAAAGATTTGGGTGTTGAACTTCTTCGCGATAGACTCCATCTTATACCGAGAAGTAGTCGGGGCTCCGTCTTCGTTCAATAGTGCGGATAGCGGCACGTGATATTCGCAAAACTCTGCAAAGCTGTTCTGCACCTGGAGTTGCTTATCAGTCGCTCGAGATAGGCTGCATTCGGATCTTGGATCAGTAATCTTCTTCTTTCAAGTAATTGGTTGGTGGTCTTCGAAATGCGTTCTACGTTTTTTTGAAAGTCACTGAGGCGCACTTTCCGCATGCTCGCATTTCTTTTAGAAGCACTAGTAGTCGTACGTTGGGTCCTCCTTGATGGGCCAGTCACAACTTGATATGAGCTCTTCCAGCCTCATGCCGTCATAGACATTCTTCCTTCTTGCGGCGCAGGGGCAAATCTTCTTTTTCAAATTCCGACTGAGTCGTACCTTCGCTCGAAGAAGGCGATGATGAGCCACTGCAGAAGGATGGAACTACTGAGACATCGAGCAAGCTCCACCTTCGACTGGTGAAAATGTGAGCGATCTCCGCGTGAGTCGTTCCGTCGGGCGATTCCCATTCCACCGGCGATGTTCTTTCTTCATGAAGATGGAATTTTCATGGAAAAGTCGCACGGCGGAGAGAATCCTAACGAGACGGTTGCCGTTTTTTCTCAGAGATAGGATCTCATCCAAATCGACAAGATGGACGATAAATGGGTAGACGACAAAGCCAACGCCTCTTACGTTCCGTGAGAACCTTCTCACCACCATTAATAAGGACTCCATCACTCATCTGTCGCATGTCCTTCTTCCCGGACTTCGTCCCCTGCAGAGCGATGATGTGGTACTTAATGTGCTCTGCAGCGTCGAGAAGAGCGTGGAGATCGGCGCTTGTCGAGACTGTCCTGGCGTTGTAGGTGCAAAAAATGAGCAGTCTCCATGTCGTGTCGTCCGGGCAGGCGTATCGTTTTTGTCCGATTCAAAAGGCGCCCTGAAGACCCTGACATCGTTTCTGCTGCCACACGGCGGGCGGGATCCGATGTAAAGGGTTTTTTCAAATTCTTGCTGACGGAGTGATGAAAATTTCTTCTACAAGAGCGGACTTATTACGCTACCTTTTGATTTCTACGGGGCGATCGCTGACCCGGGTGTGGAGCGGGGAGAACCGCCTAGCGACCGGAAAATCAGATGGCAGAAGGCTTCTGGCCTGGCCGGTTCTTAGCTAGGCATCTTGCCGGGACCGGAAACGTCTAACTCCTTCAAAGTTTGGGAGATCCTACCGGAGTACACACTCGGCTGTGCATCGCAGTTCACCCAGTGTCACTCCCACCCCATGTTGAGGCGGGACCATTGTGGTGTGACCATAAAACAATATGGAAGTTGAAATATTGGTTCTGCAACGCAAACAATAAAGCTGCAATCGCACATAGGGCTGTGCGTGATGGCCAAGGTAGGTAGATTGCGCCCATTGCTCACGCATTGAGCTTTCTCAGATTTATTGTTCCCGTCAGACGGGGTAGAGAAACGAACACCTCAATTAAGCGACCCTCCGCGGACTGTTGATCCTTTCGCTTCAATGTTGTACATCGTGTTAGGAGCACCGGTCCGCGGAGGTGGTGTTTAATAAAAGTATTCATGCCTTTACTCTGTCAAGCGCGTTGTTATCGTATGCACAGGTGCGATAGTGTGAGACTTTTCTCACCCCCTCTTCACCCCTGAGCGGGGACCAAGGTGACCCCCTTCACCAAAAGCCGAGAAAAAAATTAACAGTGAGGTAAGGTCAAGCAAGGGAGATATTTGTACGTGAATTGTCAGTGTAGGAAAGGAGGAGTCTGTTGAAAAAAGTGCTTGATGACGGGTGTGAGTAGTGATTTCTGGAGATTTTCGGGTTTTTGACATAAAAAAATTCATAACTTTCGTAGATGAACATCTTTTACGGCTAGATGGTCACCATTAGAACCGCCTCGTTCTCTGCTCTCAGAAAATATACAGCATGTTTGAGAACCATTCGAAAAAGTGCGTGGTGAAAGATGTGCCTAGTGATTTCTGGGAATTTTCGAGTTTTCAGGATAAAATTCTGTGACTACTGCAGATGAACAGCTGGTGCAAGGAAATAGTAACCATCGGAACCGCCGTCCTTCGCTTTCAAAAAATATATGGCATGTCTGAGATCCGTTCAAAAAAGTGCCTGGGTGAAGGGTGTGCTTGGCGATTTTTAAAGATACTCGATTTTTTATCATAAAAAAACTCATAACTTTTCTAGATGAACATCTTGTACGCCGAGATAGTCATCATTGGAACCGTCTTGTCCTCCGCTTCCAGAAAATATGTACTTTGCCTGGGGTCCGTTAAAAAAAGTGCCGGGTGAAGGGTGGGTGAGACTTTTATAATGGGAGTGCTCAAGTAGACGCCTTTTTACAATGGTAAAAAAGCCTGTACTTGAGCACCCCCATTATAAAAGTCTCACCCACCCTTCACCCGGCACTTTTTCTAATGGACCCCGGGCAAAGTATATATTTTCTGAAAGCAGAAAACGAGGCGGTTTCAATGGTAGCCATACCGGCGTAACTTATGTTCATCTTCAGAAGTTACGGATTTTTCTATCCTAAAAACTCGAAAATATCCAGAAATCACTACCCACACTCTTCACCAGGCACTTTTTCAACAGACTCCAGGCAAACTATATATTCTCTAAAAGCGGAAGACAAGATGGTTTCAAAAATATTCACCTTGCTGACGTTGCTGTTCATCTACAGAAATTACGAATTTCTTCTTTGAAAAAAATTCGTAAATGCTTAAAAATTGTCTAACTCTTTCCGAAACAAATGTTCGCATGCACATCAACTATGGTATTTCCAAAACCAGGCAGGGCGATGTAAAAAAGGGAAAAGGAAATGTAAAAAAAAACAAGGTGCTGGTCAGAAATATAATTGTATGCTAATCCAGCAGCGTGTCACTTCACATTCCAGAAAAAAGACAAACAGTGATGGTAAGGAATTGGAAATTATGAACTTTGACTGGGAAAAATGATGGCTCCACCCCCCCCCCGTCGACATCTTACGATTTCTTTACCAAGTAAAACACCCTTCACCCTGGAGGGGTTGCGACCACTGTGACCCCCTTCACCCTGGAGGAGTCATTCTCACCTTATCGCACCTGTGATCGTATGTTTCTGTTATCGTATTAGGTTGATTCATAATTAATGCACGCTTTTCCTACCTCTTCTTCCAAGAGCTGGCATTTGATGTGTAACCAATTTCCTCAAAAACCTTTTAAACTATCTAAAAGAGCGTTTTTTCTAGTTTCTTATGCGGGTCTTCGCTTTCGTACATCTCCTTTTGTTCCAAAGTTCTAAGCCTTCAAATAAAAGAGACTAAATCCCAAGAATTTTGCTTTTCACTCTTTTTGCCTTAAATTCATGAGGAATAGCTGGATTATTTCGAAAAATATGCATAAGGATTATGAAACTTTGTGCTACAAGATGCTTTTTGAACAAAATATTCCATGGCATCTGAGCCGAGAAATTCAATTGCGAACTTGAATGATCGTCGCGGCCCTTCCGTGCCATATAAATCTTTGAATCAAAAGGCGATTGCAGGTCTTTTGCACTATCCAGCAAGGGTAGACCTAGTTCATTTGATGGTAGAATATCGCTAGGATTTTCTCCTTTCCAGCGGAGAAAATGAAATAATTTCAAAAATGACCGATTTTTGAACCCGCCGAGATGTCAGAAAAAAGTGAGTACTATCGATTTTTTCGCGGCATTTTCTTTCAAAAATTTTCCGTAAAATCCAAACTTGGCATTACTGCTCAAGAGACCCTTGCTACACGATGAGCGAAGTCTGCTTTATCCTACTTCATTTCAACATAAGTTGTGCTCTCTCAAAGTAGAAGCTTTTGAAAAAAGTTGTTGCAATCTTCAGGACAGAAAATCTTTCTCATAATAGATACAGTCACGCAAAAGTATCTGTTTTATAGCCACTGACTTGGTGATTATAGTAGTTTTTATTGCACGCAGATATGTCTTTTCAAAAAAGAATTATCTCAGTTGAAAATTGAAGTATAGAAAACGTGCATTAATTATGAATCAACCTAATATTATCTAAAGCAATTTTAAATAGATCTATCCAGTCTAAGCTTTGCACATATCTCAGACAGTCGCCGGGGGCCAGCGGTCCGCAAGCTCGCCCTTTCTTGCAGGCGATCAGCAAATTTTTTGGGCGTGTCCGAACCTTCAGCGAGCGGTACTTCCTTTACTGTCGCATGTTCTGCCAGCGCGCAGCAAAACAGAATTTTATGCATGCGCTCGTCAAATAATCCCTTTCAGCGAGCGCTGGCCAAACCTTCAGCGAGCGCTCGGACTCTTTCTAAGCAGTTTCGGGCATTTGGGCCGAGTAAAGATGGACTCTATGTGGCAGAGGTGTCATCGATGGTTTAAATACTCAAGTTTGAGGTACTTTCTCTTAGCGACTAGTAGCTGAGGCTGTGGGGTCCTTCACAAAGGACCGTGCGGCTCTCAATAACTTTGCATATTCTCGCTGAAAGTTCGCGAGAATGGGCTCTGCGGGGCGAGTAATCTATGGAAAAGCCGCAATTGTTCGCTGAGCATTCGTCTAAAATTTTGCCAAGATTCTTTTGAATATCTGCACGCGAACCGCAAGAAATCAGCGAACTATTTTTCCGCTGCCCGCTTGCCCATAAATCGCACGGCAGCCTCTCACAAGGGAAGGATACCAACATTATTCGGCGATTGAAGATGGGATGTATGTCGTTAAACGCGCCTTTGAACGCTGATTCCAAATCTGCTTTCCTTTTTTGCGGAATATGTTTCTGAAAGAAGTTATGAGCAGGGTCAAGCGTGGGGTGCGGCACGCCACACCTGGGGGGTCGTATTGAGGAGTCAAAAGGGGAGGGGGTCGTAGTTGGGTAATCTGATAATAGTGATAACATGATATTCGTATCATATCCATAATTAGCATGTCAATTAACCCCTGTAGACAAAGTGTGAGCAAATTCTGAAGATTCAAGATACTAGGCTACCTAAATGAAATGGTCAAATTCCAACATGGTTAACTTTGTTTCAAAGGTGAATTAGCTATCCGTTTTTGCACTCAAGACAAAGCACTACCCCTTCTTTGTTAAGCTCAGGAATCCCGCTTCAGAAGACCTGCAAACTGTGGAATTAGAAGCCAACCAAAATCTCGTTTTTCCCATTTTTCGCTTTCGATCGCTGTGCTTTCACCAAATATTACTTAGAACTAAGAAGACATTACAGGCTCCAAACAGTCCTATGAAATCTACAAGGTTTAGGCTATCGATTCATATAAATACTATCCGCTAAAAATGTTTTTTTTTTGATATAGTTAATGGGGTGCGGCACACCCCCTTAACTTGCCTTCAAAATCCAGAAAGCGCTCCATTGCTGGTATGAGTATTGAGCACATAGCTTCTTCTTGCTACATTGAAAATTTGGAGCCGAACGCCCACCCATAAGAAAATTATGGCCCTTTCAATATGCCTATTCAGATCAAAATCAGCCGTCAAATTACGTGTGATTGTAAAGTGCAGTCACAGAAAATCGGGCATACAGCTCTCAGAAATCTGGAAACTCTCTAGAAAAAGATGGTGTCCTCCAGAATGTCACACTTTGAGGTCCAGAGGTTAAGAGGAGGAAGAAGGGGTCGTTTGAGGGCTTTCATGGGAGGGGGGGGGTTCAAAAGACTTGTGCCTGACCTCTTTCTCAACTCTGGTAATGCTATCTTAGGTATATAGTTCGTAATCAGCGATCGTGTGCCACACCCCTTGCTTGACCCTGGTTATGAGCGTTTGAATGTTCAGATTTGTCAAGCATTGAGTGGCTTAAAATCAACGAAAAGTTCTAAAACAATACCTAAGCGATTTCCAGCAGCTTTGTTGCTTCCTTGTAAACAATTTACTCGACACAAGACTGATTTTTTCCCCTTTCGGGTGTTTTTGTACAGCTTTTCGCCAATTTCAGACCACGTGAACCTTGACAAATTTGGACTTTCAAACGCTCATAACTTCTTTCGAAAAGTTGTTCCGCAACAAGGAAGGCAGATTTGGAATCAGCGTTCAAAAGCGCGACATCTTATCTTCAATCTCCGACTAATGTTGGTATCCTTCCATGGTCAGATAATCGCCGGGGACAGGCGGCCATGCGATTTATGGGCGGGCGGGCACCAAAAAATAGTCCGCTGATTTCTTGCGGTCCGCTTGCAGATATTTGGAAGGATTTTGGAGAAATTTTTGGACGAATGCACGGAGAACAATTGCGGCTTTTTCATAGATTAGTAGCGGCGCACTGGCCGCATTCTCGCGTACCTTCCGCGAGAATATGCAGAAATATTGGGAGCGCACGGTCTTTTGTGAAGGACCGCACAGTCGGTAGGTACCTTTCGCTGAGAGAAAGTACCCAAACTCGGGTAAAACTGACATCTCTGTTATGTAGAGTGTTATTACGCCCGAAACCGTGTAAATAAAGTCCGAGCGCCTGCTGAAAGTTTGGCCCGCGCTCGCTGAATGAGATTGTTTGACGAGCGCTTGCACATTTTTGTATTGCTGCCCGCTGGCAGAAGACGAAAGTACCGCTCGCCGTAGGCTTGGCCACGCCCATAGGTGCGATAGGGGGAGCCGGGCTCTCCCCAGGTGAAGGGGGTCTCGGCTGTTTCCGACCTTCCAGGTGAAGGGGGTATGTGAGCCTGGGGGGGGGGGGGGAGGGAGAGAGAAAAGGTAAAAAAGCGTGGTATGAAGTGCTCTAATTTGTACCTTATTTAGGTACAAATTGAAAAAAATTTTCCAGAATTAAAAAAAAATAATATTAGGTTGAACCGGAAGTTCTTTCGCACCAAATCCAAATATTCATAATTTCTGAATTTTCTAACCAATTGGACCGCAATATGAAAGAGTAGGTCATGCTCTTTATAAAGACCATCAATTGCTTACTAATGATCATCTATTGCACAGATAGGGGAGAAGGAAATTGGTCAAAAATTGAATTTTCTGTGTAGGGTCATAAAAAATCGGAAACTTGCAACAAAAATCGGAGCAGTCGGTATTGTAGGTTTTTTCACCAGCTCTTTCTAATTGTGCAAAGTTTGCGCCGATTGAACGTTTCTATGAAAAGTTACGATTTTCGAGCAAGTAATACAAAAGGATGATTCTGGTTTATTTTGGCATTTTTCAGGGAAATTGTAACTTTTCGTAGAGACGCTCAATCGGCGCAAACTTTGCACTGTTAGAAAGAGCTGGTGAAAGAACCTACAATACCGACTGCTCCGGTTTTTGTTGCAAGTTTTCGATTTTTTATGACCCTACACAGAAAATTCGAATTTTGACTAATTTTCTTCTACAGCTCCTATCTACGCAACAGATCATTAGCAAGCATCTAAGAAGTCGTTATAAAGAGCATGACTTACTCTTTCAAAAAAAAAATAAGAGCGTTCCAATAGGCTGGAAAATTCAGAAGTTATGAATTTTTGAATTTGGTGCGAAAGAACTTTCGGTTAAACCTAATAAATCAAAAAATTGACTTTATGAAGATCTGTGCTCCTATTTCATTGCATCGACAAAAAACGAAAGCAATAAGGTATTCCAAAAGATGTACAAGTTAGGAACAACTTACAATTCCTGCAGGTCATCATCAACAATATCACTATCGCTAACGTCAGAGACAACAAAATCGCTGCCTGAAAGTTCTTCTTCTTCCTTCAAAAGATCATCGGAGTAGAAATAGAATTGCGTCAAAAGGCGTTCTGAGTCGAAAATGGATTTGAAACGTTTTTCTCCTTCTAAGCGCTTTTGTGTTTTTTTCCTGGCCCTCTGGTAGCACCAGGAAGTCAGCAGGTAGCTGACCAGTTTCTTCACACCATCTTTTAGGATAGTTCAAAAAGTCGTACGATGACAGCCTGTCTGGACCACTTATAGCAATCATTTAAATGAAGTTTATAGACAACAATATGTTCAATAGAAGGTTGACAAATCTTAAGTAATTGCTTAGATGCTCCACCGTTGTAGGAGTTCTGCGTTGCGTTCTAATAACAGAGTAGATAGAAAATCCCCTCTCCACCTCTGCCGTGCTAGTCGGAATGGGAACTAGCTTTGCTAATAAGCCCATCAGATTTTTGCGGTAAGTAATGGGGAAAGAGCCAGATCGCATATGCTTTCGCAATATGGGAAGTAAATATTGCATACTTTTTTGGGCCTTGTCGAACTCTGGCTTCACCTCCTCTGGCTTACGTCTTGTTAGCTGACGAGAAAGCCGCTCAACTTCTTCTGCAACAGCATCTGCGGAATAGCCGAAAAAGTAGATACTATGCTGCGCGTTGGTTTTTTTTCCAATATCGTAGGTCATATTGTCACAAGGTGAGATACTTCCAGCAGCATAAAGCATAGAATCAAGTTCGTACTCCAGTCGGGATTAAGAGCAGTAGCTATGCTTTGTACTAACACCTTCCTTTTGTTCATATCCATGTTTGTGAATTTAGCAGCCTTGAATTCTTCAGCAACCTGAAGATCAGCTATGGACTTCTTGGACATTTCCTCGTTGAAATTAGGCAGTCTGCTTGGATTTCTGATGTACGAAACAGAGAGTTTCGCTCAAATGTCAACTCTGTATCAATGTCGACAACATATTCGTCGGCGTAAGATTCTCCTTCTTCCTCGCTGTTGAACTGGAACACATGCGAGTCATCTGCGATTTTGTGAAGTAGTCTGCCTGCCGCTTCTTCTTCAAACTGCCAACCTTTCCAAAACATTGAAGGATACAATACCGCTCATAATTCGTCAAAAAAGTCGCCGAACTGCGGCGCACTCCGCCACACTCCGCCACAGTGTGGCGGAGTGTGGCGGAGTGCGCCGCAGTTCGGCGACTTTTTTGACGAATTATGAGCGGTATTGTATCTTAATAACATGTTGTTCTTCTGAATGCCTCAAAGTTTTTGATTTATTGAAACCAACCATTCTCTACAATTAGGTGAGTCTAGAGCGTTTTCACGAACGTGACCTTCTTCAACACTAGTTTTACAGAGTATAGATTCCAGAAATGGGCAGGTTTTTGTGTGAAGGTGTGGAAATTCACCAATCTCCCATAGTTTTTTGAGTATGTGCTGATAATGATGGAACAACTGTCAATCAAAAGCGCATTTTTTACCAAAAAACATAAACATATAACAACGATAAGCACTTTTAAATACACGCGTTTGCTCGCGTTCAAGTTAGTGCTGATAACGATGTCAATCCACAGCACATTTTTTACTATTAGCTTGCTCCACCTCGCTCTTACAATGTATTGGCTTTTATCGGTTACCGGAGCAAATGATTTTTAGAGCCGGGAAGCAAAGAAGCCCTAATATGCTGTATACCATTCGAAAGCTGAGATCATGGAGAATTGACATAGACCGTCGACTTTTTTCTAGGTCTTCTGTGTCGCGAGATATGAGGGATTTTATGTGCTTCAAAAAATTAACTGGTTTTGTGTCCTCACTTTCTGCTCTCCAAATGAATTCTACGACAAAGTCGACGGTCTACGTTTGTTAATGAAGACTTGCTCTTTAACATAGGATGATAATCAGCAGTGATTAGGTCTTCATTTGGCAGAAATCTGCTGCTGAAAATGACCATGTTTTCAGATAAAATGCGGTGTATCTCTCGGTAGAGGGGGGCTAGAAAGAAGTCGACGGTCTAGGTCGAATCCCCTTTTCCTGAGCTTTCGAATGGTATATAGGTTGCTGGGCGAAAAAACTAACCAGTTTTCAAAAATGGGGTGGAGATATTTACTATTAGCTTGCTCCACCCAGCTCCACCAATGTATTGGCTTTTATCGGTTACCGGAGCAAATGATTTTTAGAGCCGGGAAGCAAAGAAGCCCTAACATGCTGTATACCATTCGAAAGCTGAGATCATGGAGAATCGACGTAGACCGTCGACTTTTTTCTAGGTCTTCTGTGTCGCGAGATATGAGGGATTTTATGTACTCCAAAAACCAACTGCTTTTTTGTCCTCATTTTCTGCTCTCCAAATGAATGCTACGAGGATAGATAAATAATATAAATAAACACAAGTACCGTTTCTTTTGTAAATTTATGAGTGTAGTTGTTGTTTGAGGTACTTAGCCTGCAAAACGTTTTAATAACGATTTTTATCATATTCTCAGAGTACAATACCAATCTCAGCCCAGGTGAAGGGGGTCATCGGGAGTTTGGCCTCAAAGTGAAGGGGGTAAGATCCATCACTCCCCCTATCGCAACTATGGCCACGCCCCAAAGTTTTGCTGACCGTTTGCAGAAAAGCACGAGTTTGCGGACTGCCTGCCCCCGGTGATTATCTGAGCTGTCCCCGGCGATTATCTGAGTATGCGCTTCGGGGCAGAGCGCATGTCATGGGTGTTTTTTTTCGTTATCAACATCGATTTACTGAGTCTACACCAAAGTATGGATTCGTAAGTGAATATGCTGATTACAAAATCAATAAAAGTCGGGGAGAATATCGATTACATCAATTTTCGATTCGTTATTTGCAAACTCTGAGCTAGCACGCTGAGAGATGGTACCGGGAAAGGGGGGGAAGGGTAAGTGGGCATGCTGTAGCGTAAACACAGTGGAGGCAAGGCTCGCATATAGAAGGATGTCACAAGCAGGAGAATGTTGTAAAGAAGTGAGACAAAATGATTTCTATATTGTCGACAGGGAAGCGGAGCCGCGTATATTAGCTAGTACTTTCTCAGGTGGCTTTCCAAAAATGCAAAAAACGAATTCACTTGAATTTCCCAAAATTTTACGAAGTCCCCTTTAACTATAGCACAAACGTAAAAAACTCAAAGAAAACGAAACGTCGACTAAAAAACGTAATCTAAATTGTGTTTTTTTCAGCCATAAAAACGAATTTTCTTTGCTTTTTGCCCCAAAAACGATATCCAGCTTGCTTATAAGCCACCTGTGCCGAGCCTTGTACTTTATAATCTGAGTTCAAGGGCAATCTACTGGAGACTATGCACACTGGAAGCGTGCCCGCGCAAAGGTGAGAAACTTTACTTGACTCATGGAATCTTGCTACTTTTTGCTATAGATAAAGTTGTGATTTAAAAAATAATGTTAAGAGAAGCGCTGCGAGAATGCCCATGGAATTGTCTTACTCACACTTCATGTAGAAGCAGTGACCTAAAACTGCCTCGGACTGCGCAGCTGAATCTAAAACTGCAAACTTTAAGGTGAAGCTGTTCAACTTTCGATAGTGACAGCAGTAGTCTGCTGTTTGGCTCTTCAAGTCTTGACTTCACAATCAACTATGTTTTTCCATATTACATTTATTTAGTCATTTCGTAGTATTTGCTTTCTTGTGAAAGATACGACTTCAGCGAACTGGCTGTCGGAAATGGCATGCAGTCTCTTGGCTTTTACAACCAACATGAATGAACAGTTATAAAGACTTTTTCAAAGACGATATCTTATCAACGCAACATTTCTTACAGCAATGAAATCAGTCGGTTTGATCCATTGATTTTCTAGTTGTCACATTCAACCTTCACTCAATCGCAGCTCATGTTTATTGACAAAGTAAACAGTAGGCTCAACCGAGGTCAACTGTCAATGTGGCAATTTGGCGTGATAATCGAATATGCTTCCTCTTATGCTTTCACTACCTTCGGTCAATCTTGCAAGCTCAACGGTCAATAGACAGTCCACAAATTCGTTGCGTGCTCGGCTAATTTTATTTCCTTCCTTTGCCAAAGATTTGCAGAAATGTCACAATTGAGCTATTTTTTTGAGGTCTATTTATGTACTCTGTCGGAATTTTTGTTGCAGCACAGCGAGTACAATGGAAGCTTTGCTCATGAAGTTGAATGAATCGATGAATATGGATGCTTATGAGGCCAGAAATGTCTAGTCAGTTATATTCAGTTTTCTAGAACTTTCCTCTGAAAGGTGTTTGCAAACTCCACGTAGGGAGATTTTATTTGCTCACTTCTGGAGAAGTTGTTTGACTATCACACAAACGCTTTTACTAAAGTACTGTTCGATTAAACAGACTTTTGATTTCACATGAGAGAATTGTATATACAAAACGTACTTCCAACTAAAGCACTTTGAACTCATTGGAACAGCGCAGAAACAGTGCAAAGAAGTGCAGACGAATGCTAATATCAAGTTAGATGCACCCGATTTCTTTTTTCGTAAAGTTCGTTCAATTTCTTTTTTGTCGAATTTGGTGAAAGCATTCCATCTGTTGATTTTCTTCTTGAAGTTTGATTAGATTAGGTTGTCTCATTTACAGTTTTTAATCCCTTCCCCCTCCCCCTCCCCGATTAGTCATATTCTACTCTCTAAAATGGTTTCGTGGTAATTCTTAATAGAATCTCTCAATAGAATCAAGCTCTACAAGATAATACTCAGACATTGCACAAAGTTTGTTCCACCTGAAGTTAGACAAAATCTGAAAGGATCTGCATGCTCGTAATATCAAGAAAAAACAATATCCTTGCTGAGAAAATTTCTGACTGCTTGTTTAGGGTATAATATTTACATTGGGGTTTATATGCACATTTGCAATGTTTTTTTTCATTTCTCAGACCAGAAAAACACGAATAGGGCAAAATAGGCCAAAGAAGGGATAATCTCACCTTCTACGAGGTATTTTGAACTGCATTTGATTTTTACTAAAAACTAAAATTTGCAGAAGGCTGAAGATTCATGATTATACTTCCAATATATAGTACTATAATGTGGGAACATCACAGCATAACTCTGGCAAAAGAAAAGTATACTTCTTCCAGTCCCATAGAAAAAATAAGCATATATACAAGTAAATGCTAGATATGGAGGGCATATGCCTGACATGGGAATGGTCAAAGGTCGAAGTGGCTAATCCAGACAAGCTGTTTACCATTAGGCCTAAGGAATATCTCCAGCGATCCCATCGTTACGATTTTCAATCCTGCGACTAGACTGCCTGGGCGAACGTTCACTGCTTGAAATTCGCTCATCTCTTGATTACCGGACATACCCAAAGCGATTTCGTAGACGCTCACACACCACCGCACTATACGCATTATGAAAAATTTGCGCTAAATTGTCTGAAGTGCCTATTCAAAAAAAATCTGAACAGAATGTGACGCCATATGCTTTCAGAAAACATTACATCAAACGAGAAAGGATATGGATTCACACTTATCCCAGTATTTACCCCGACGTTCTACCGGCGCAAGTTGACATCTGCAATGAAATCGACGATTGGTTCATAAAGTTTTGAGTCTCATTCGGTCAGTTGTAGGCATATACGTTAGCTTCGTAACGGTAAGGGCATGCTTTCGGCTCTGTAAAAAAACACTAGATAGGCATATTTCAACGAGTGCTGCGCGAGTTCTTGTCTGCCAGTCTGCGAACGATCATACATATATGCCTGGGCAACTGATATTGAATTCTATTCTGCCTCAGAAATTATAGCAAGAACATTCGAGATTCGTCACCATTTATTTTTTTACTAATAAACAAGAACAGAAGAAGTAGTGCATTGCGAGAACAGTAAATGGTAACACAGAGTTTGTGTTGCCATAAGAGAAGCATTCCATACTATATACAGGGCTTACCAAACGCAATGTCGCTTGCATCAGCATCTCCACTCCCACGCTGGACTCTGCGTTTCTTCCGCGAACATGCTCTCTAATCACTTCCAATCAGGGTCAAGCTTGCGATGCGACTGTCGCAACGGGGGGTCGCAAAGAAAGTACCTAAGGTGGGGGGGGGGAGTCGTAAGAGAAGGTAGTTAGGCTAAAATACCCTAAGCTTAAAAGGGAATCAAAAAGCAGATAATTAGTTATGTTCTTTACAATAAATCTATAAAAAAGTGGAAATCAGAACAAAAAGGTAAAAATCTGTAGAAATTCTCAAAAAAAATTTACAAGAGCTCAAAACACTTTTGAAGGATGTATGACTTGATAAAAATGCTAAATGTACCGATTGCCCTAGAACTCTTGCTTCTGAAGCCCTCCTGAAGTCTCACACACTCGACAAAAGCGAATATCTTTATCAGCTGTGACCATCATAAATTTCTAAATCTTTTTGTAATGTTTTTCACGGGCCCATATGATTTATCTGTACTTTGAAAATGCTCCGCTACATCAGTGCAAAATTTGGTGTTATTTTGTCAACTGTGGATTTTCTTATAATTTTATGTATGGTAGCAAAAAATCAGGAAAGGAGGGTCGTATCTGGGTCGCATCTAAATTTCTTCGGAGCTATTGAAGCTTGTTGGCTGCAATTCTGCTGTAATATGTGGCCAACCTCCTACTTTCCCTCATATAAATTGCAGGCTTTTTTATAACTTCTCTGGTAAGTTACAAAATTTTAAGCTCAAAAATCCCAGTTTTTGCTTTTTAGGATCGCATCTAAATTTGCGAGAGTCGCATCTAAATTTTTTCGAGCTTACTGCTCCTCAAGAGCTAAAACTTTTTCTATGGATAGTCTGGTCACAGTACTACAGAACCTGTGCTTTGCAGCCTCTCAGTCTTTTCCTGGCCTTAGTTAAGAATTTTCAAACTACCGTGCTCATGCACGTTTTTGACGTTGTTCTGGACGGCGCTCAAGAGGTTTTTCGCGGAAAAAACTTTGGATAAGGTAGGAAGTAAGCTTCTTAGTCAAAAAACTCTTCTGTGGTTCAGGAATGCCATTTTTTTCTCCTTGCAAAAATTTGTGTCGCCTATGGAAATCGAATTTGCTGGTCTGAAGTATGCCTGAAAATTAAGAAAAAAGCTTGCAGATTCTCAAACATTATTGAGGGTGTGTGTGTGTGTGCTACAGATGCTGGACGCACCCATTGGCCTAGAAATTCTGCTTCCAAAACCTCACTGAAGTTCTCACGCAGGTGTTTTTTGAGATTGACATTTGTTTAGGCAGGTTACCGCGAGGAATGTGGGCGGGGAGGTAAGGGGGATAAATGGGGGAGGGTGGGGGGAGGGAGGAGGGGGGGGGGGGATTGTACGGATGGGTACCTTCAAGGGGGGGGTCGTAAATGAGGGTCCCGGACCGCATCAACACGCTTGACCCTGCTTCCAGTCGATTGAGGCTCCGCCTTTCCCACGCTCGCCAGGAAAGTGATCTGAGAGCATGTTTGAGTAGAAGAGATGCAGAGTCGAGCGCGGAAGAGATGCTGATGCAAGCGACACTGCGTTTGATAAGCCCTATACTTCGCATGTGTCGTTTTCAATGATTAATAACATGGAATGTTCGATGACCATCCTTTTCTCATGCAGAAAGGAAGCGCTTGTGTAGGATGGAATAGTTCTGAATGAGGTTCGCATTTGCAAAAAAATACAAATCACAAAGAAGAAGCCATCCAAGCGAATCGCCCATCGCTGTTGCAGAACCAGTGACGGCGACATCACTGAGTTTGAGCAATGTCGCAACGATATCCCTGCTGAGGGTATGCCCGTCCAAAGAGGCCCGCGATCGCTCGCAGCGTCAAGCTAACACAGACGCGGCGGAACTACACAGTTGAGGGAGCGTGCGCTACAGACTTGAAACATATCCGAGTTGGAAATCGCTATGCGACTGGAATCGGGGGAGGTGTGCCTTAGGCCTTAGAATCAGCATGAAACGCTGGTCTTCCCTATCTGCTTATCAACTTCTGAAAGAAGTTATTAGCCGTTATGAGCCATTATCGTGCTAAGAAGTTGTCCGTGCAAAGTCCAAATTTGGTCGTGCAGAGCCATGTCCGGGTGAATGCTGGGCCGGGATGCAGCAAGGTTGCTTTGTTTAGCTTGTACCCAAACTGAGCTAAATGGGCCATAACGTGCTCATTTTTGCAATTTTATATGCATTTTTTTTCGCAATAAAACGGCTCATAGCTTCGTTCACGAAAGTGATAAGATAAGGATAAGGATAGATAAGGACAGATAAGGAAGATAGATCTGAGGTCAGCATTCCATGCTGCATTCAATAATATGCACCTTGTTTGGATTGGCCACTTCGATATCTGACCATTCACTTGTGAGCAAGAAGGATGTCCGGTTCGGGCGGGTGGATGTCTTTGAAGGCAGTGTCCACGCAAATCTGGAAAACGGGTTTTTTGCCTGGAAGCTGTCGAGGAGGCTCTAGCTAAGGTACTGCCGAAACCGCAGCGCAAACAATTCATTCACGGCTGAGAAATCCATCCACAGACACTCCGCTGCTGCGCCGTGACCGTAACACTTAAGATCATAGATGCGATAGGTGGAGAAATTTCTCTGACCCCCCTTCACTTTAGGATCCCCTCATCTGGCTGACCCTTTCACCTGAAGTTGAGACTAGAATCAAGGCATAACGGCAGAATCAAACAGCTGTTACAGCGGCACTTTTTGTTTGTAAAGGAAACGCCAGCTGCTCTTCTCCTCAGACATCAAGATACAAGAGAGTATCGAAGCAACAGCGTTTTGCTGAAAAAATGCATGCTTGAGACCTTCTGCGCAATTGAAGTGGCGTTGATAACGAAACATAATAAAAACTAAAGGATGTCTATTTCTTTGAATAGTCATTGTATCCATGAATACACACTGTCGCAAGAAAGAGTTGAGCATTAGAAAATCTAGTGATGGATGCATGTCAACTGACAAGACTCCTACCATATCTCCTTTCACTAGAGAGAATAATAAGGAAAAAAATTAGATTACTCGTTTCTCAAGCTTTCGAATCATGAACAAAATTTCGAAAAAGACCTTCTTGGTTTAAAAAGATGATTACCCAGAATTGGCTAATATTGTAGCCAGTTAAAGGCAGTGGATCGGCAAAATCCAACTACTCAGGATTTCAACGCGGTGGGTTCCTTATCGCCCAAGTTTGAAAACAGTGCAATCCCGGTTGCACAGCATGCCTTCCCTGCCGAGAAAATCGCTCTCAAACTTACACGCGCAGGTTAATCTTACACGCATCTGGACGAGTTGGCAATGTCCTTCTCACCATTGAAGGCCGCCCGCCGCAACGCTATAACCATTGGGTCCTGCAACGATTTAGCGTCATCGGCCTTGCTCCACTCGTCTAATTCCAAAGGGAAGGGCATTAAAAAACGCTTATTTTCAACGTTTTCAAGCTTTCAAAAGTGGATTTTCGGGATCAGCGCATTGAATAACCTCAGGTTAGCGCAAATTTGACTAGGTTGAGATTTGCCGAGCCACTGCCTTTAAAACTGCTCGTATCTCGCCTCATAAAAAAGCTAGGAAAAAAGGGACGGTCTACGTTGATTCCTAGTGTTCTTAGTTTCAGGGCCTCATTACAAGCGGCTTTGCCACAAAAATTTTTCCTTAGGTCACATTTGCTGAAGGTATTACAGTAAGTGACTGCAGACGAATTAGGGTGGTTTTTAAACTCACATTCAAAACGCAAAATAATTCGCTCTGCACCGGATTCAAACCACCGATCTTTCGCCTTCAATGCCAACAACTAACCATTACTCCACTGCACCAACGACGCACTCAAACTCAAAGAGTGCCCACAAAATAGGATTTCCAGGTTTCCATAACTTTCTTCAGAAATGCGCTTCGCAGGAATGGAAATCAGATTTAAAATCAGCGTTTGAAGCTGCTTCAAACGATATGCATCTCATATCAAAAGGCCACGGCCATTGATAGTACCTTTCTTGTTAGCTATCGAATGGTATACAAATTGTTGGTGCACAAAACTTTCCCATCCAAAAAAGTCTTGCTCCGGCGACCTATAGAAAGCCGGAGCGGGGTGGAGCAAGTTATTATTAACATATTGGCGACCGCTTGACACACATGGTGTGTCAAGCAATGACTACCGCGTGGGACTTGACACACCATGTGTGTCAAGACCTGAATTTTATTGAAATGACTATTATCCTGGCATAAACTCACTCCATAAGCTTTCTTTTGCAGTGAATCTAGGGATGACCTCTACCTTTTTTGTCAGCCTTTCAGAACTACTGTAGGTATACTGTAGATGGCAGCATGCGTAATTATAGTTAAAAAATGTGGGGTGGTCTGTAAAAGGCCTTGGTCCCAGAAGGCAGACAACTAAAAATCTGCATGGTCGTCAATGTGTTAAATATCTCCACCTCATTTTTGAAAAGCCACAAGTTTTTTACCCAACAACCTATATACCATTAGAAAGCCCAAGCCCACGAAAAAGGGATTCGACGTAAACCGTTTCTTTTTCTCTAGCTCCCCTCTACTCAGAGATACATGACATTTTAGCTAAAAACATGTGTGTTTTCGTGAAGAAATTTTCATGCAAAGAGTGATTGTAAATGCCCAGTTGTCTAACCCTATCACAGAGCAAGACTTTGCCAGTAAACACACACCGTCTCTTTTTTTCTAGCTTTCCTCTTTCTTCAGAAATGGAGCGACAAGTGATTGAATAAAATCAGCTGATGCTGAAACTAGATTTTTTATATCTAAACTCACAGAAGAGCTGAAAAAAAAAGAGACGGTCTACGTCGATTCTGTATGCTCCAAGCTTTCGAATGGTATGTCGACTGATGAAACATAAAGCTTTCCTGAGTCAAAAAAGTCCCTGTTGGATGACCTTCCAAAACCTAAGCATTGAGGAAATCTTTATATTACATTTCTGTACCACTCATTTTCCTTCTTTTCACTCCCGCTCCCGCTAGACATGTAAACTTCCGTCAGCATTCATCTCAAGGCCCATTTACCCCCTTCACTTTTCTAGGTCAGAAATAGCCAAAACCCCTTTCACCTGGAGGGGGCCCTTCTCCCCCTATTGCACCTATGCTTAGGATTGGTCCCAGCGCGAACGTAGTGTTAAAATGAGCAAAGTCGTTTTCGAGTTATGGTCACGGCGCAGCCGCGGGGTTTTCGGAGACGGATTTCTCAGCCGTGATTGAACAATTTGCGCTGCCCCTTGGGCAGTGCCTTAGTTAGGACCCCTCATCAATTTCCAGGCCAAAGAGCCATGCTACTAGATTTGCCTGGACACTTGGACACTGCCTTTAAAGGCAGTGGCTCGGCAAATCCTCAACTCGAAGTTTTTTCGCTTACCTGAGGTACTTCGACGCGCTGTTTTCGAAAGTAACTTTGAAGAGCATGAAAATGTCGAAAACAGCATTTTCAAAGGGTTCTCATTTTGAATTTGTACGAGTGGACCTCCCCGTCATGGATAGAGACGTAGAGTCGTTGCGGGACCCTCATGTTTGAAGCATTGCGGCGTGCCGTTTCTGACAATGGTAGGGAAACCGCAAGCTTGTTGGAGCGCGTGTAAGAAGGGCTTGCGCGCACGGATTTAGGGGAAGTTTTCTAGAGAGGGGCAGCATGTGGTGCGCTCGGACCTGCTCTGTTCTGATGTTTCGGATGCAATCAACCTTGAATATAAAAATTTCGAGATATTTGGTTTTGCCGAGCCACTGCCTTTGATTTGTGGAATAATTGTTGTGTATAGGCTGCTGCATGACGAAGGCGCAATATCTTTGGGCGCAAACGCGGCTTTATTAGCCGCAGAACGCAGGAGGCGCAGAAGTTAGAACGGTGAGGATACGCGCGCGCCGCGTTCGCGCCCGCTCAACTAATACTGCCATTGCGCCTTCGTCATGCAGTAGCCTTTACATGTTTAGACCTATCTTATAGGGCTTGTTTTGCTCTATTTAAATACACGAAAGCGTGTTTAGGGATCGAAAGTGTATGACTTTTCGAGGGAGAAATCAAAATCGGTAAAAAAAGTTATGAGATAACCTATTACCCTATTTTCAGGTTGTATAAGCCGCACCCTTTTTGCTCTAAACGCGAGCAGACGCAGGCGTGCCGCCACGTATATGTCTCGCGAAGCGGTCGCCTTATCGCATACTGCTCTCACTTAACGCGCTCCATGATGACAGTCAGTCTTTTGGCCTGTTCGCCTTTAGAGCGAAAAGGTGCGGCTTATACACCTGAAAATAGGGTAGTTGTGAAAAGTAGGGGTGCTTTCTATAAATTTGCAACTTCTGCTGCAGCATCAGAACAAAGGGAATGCCGTAACGGAAGGGAATCGAAACCCACTGCGAAAATTGTGAAAAGGTGGAAAAGTACGGTGAAAGAGGGCAGGAAGAACGTCACGGTTAACGTTACGTTTGTTATGTCTGCTAACAGGTCTCACAAAGACACCTGTCTAACAAACGTTGATTAGGCGTCTTCGTGAATTTTTGAAGAGCTTGTGTTTTTAGAAATAAAAGATAGTGTACGTAATCCGCATCATCAAGGACTTCCACAAATGAAATAGATTTTCAAAATTACGCACAATCCGCAATTAAGCATGAGATCACGTTCTGGGATCAATGTAAATTCGCTTATTGCTTAAATTTGAGCCTTTTTCGCGATATTTCGCGTAGCACTTGCAATTCATTTTCAAGTGACTGAAGCAAATTTAGAAACGGAGTTAGAATAAAGCCCGCAGTAAACTCCCCTTCAACACAACACAACTGCGGCGGGCCTACGTTGAACGTAGAACGCCTCAGTGCAGCATCCAGTGAGCTATTGACCTGTGGCCCTATTCATCAACGAACCCACAGGGTTTGCGAACCCACTGGGTAAGATCGGTATTCACATGTGTCCCGCTGTGTTAGCAATCAGTATGCCCATTTACCCCCTCCCCCCCCCCCCGTGCCAACTCCCAGCATCGTAGCTCGAATATTGCAAAAAATCGACAAAATCGATAATATTATTAGGTTGAACACTAAGTTTTGCAACTTGTTTCATAACTTCACTCTCACTCAACATGACGCACTCAAACTTTGGCATCATGCAGAATGCAATGTGATCCATGTAGAATGCAATGTGAGCTACAAGTGGGCACAAATTGTCTGAATTTTGAACACGAAATAGAAAAGTTTCAGGCATTTTTCGAAAACTAGTGAAATTTGAGAATTTTTGAGGTTTCAAGCTAAAATGAAGCCTTTGGCAGCCTAGACCATGCGCAGTAATCCGGATTCGTCTATAAATTATTGCAAGAGGTTGACTGCTTTGGCCTAGCAAGAAAAAAATAAAATTTGTGGGCATGTCGAGATTTGGCGTCCTCATAAAGTCGAACGAGTCGATGTACGCAAGAGCTGCTGGGGACGACCGTCAATGACTAAAGAGTCCGAAGCTCAAATTCCGCCGAGACTTCACATAGTAAGGTTATTTGACCTGCCGAATGCGAATATCATATTCATTTGTTGAATCAACGCCTTTTTCCTTGTTTAGAGTGAGACCCCATATCGTACACCTACAGTAATCCTACAAAAAAGCCCTTATCACGCAATTTCACTATCGCTTTGTGATCAGCATGTCGGATAACATCCCTATGCCAAGTTTCAGCCAAATCCGTCAAACTTTGAATTTTCCCCCTTCATACCATACACCTACCGTAACCCTCACTGCGACGTCAGAATTTGGTAGGACAGCAGCTGCGCTTGTAATATACATAATAACCAACACAGTGGCAAAATTTGAGTGCACCATGTTGAGTGAGAGGGAAGTTATGAGAAAAGTTGCAAAACTTAGTGTTCAACCTAATAATTGATAATTCTAGAAACTAACATTGTATTCGTAATCAGCATGCTCACTTACCCCTCTGAGCCAACTCCCAGCCCTGTAGCTTGAGCTTTGCAAAAAGTTGATGAAATCGATAAAAGTAATTGATAATTCCAGAAACTAATATTGTATTCGGAGTTGCCATCCTCACTTACCCCCCCCCCCCCCCTCCCGTGCCAACTCCCAGCCCTGTAGCTCAAACTTTGCAAAAAATCGATAAAAATCGATAAAATCGATATCTATCGATGACGAAAAGTAGCCTATGACATGCTCCCCGCCCTGAAATATATGTGTGCCAAGTTTGGTCCAAATCGGTCCCGAAATAAAAATTTCTATTTCGCACATACGTACAGACAAACAGACATACAGACATACAGACAGACAGACATTCAGCTCTGTATCTAAGATTTTATTCGAGTATTCTTTCGGACCCCGACATGACTGTCGACAATGATATGTGTGAAAATGGATGCAGAAAGAGGGCTCTACCCCCTTTTTGTTCTACTAATTTTTCTTATTCAGAGTTGTTTTTTACCACATAAGGAAGATATTAGTCGCATTTTTCGAAGATTGCACGGCATGATTGACATTCAGAATCCGTATAGTTTTAACAATTGTCATGGTGCAAGAAGTAGCTAAGTTTGTTTCGTAGATGTTTTTGCTATACACAGCAAGTATATCTATGCCTTTCTTCGAACTCTTACTTTCAAACGGGATTTTCATCAGTGACAAGACGCATATTCGCAGAAAGCACTCAAGTCTTTGTCCATTTGTATTTCTAGTACGAGGACGCCCGAATAGAGGGAGTACGTTTTCCTCAGACTGGAATGTGAAAAGAGATCATCGATAGAGTTCAAATCTCTATGATGAAACTAATACGTGATTACCATTATTAATACTTGTTTCCTTCCCATTGGTTTTTACTCGACCAGATTAAGGAACAAACGATTTTGATTAAAACCGCTTTCTTTCTTTTTCTTGAGTCGTTTGCCTGCTGACTTGATCGGAATGGGGGCAAGGATTTTTGTTAATTTGAGGAATAAACAAAGGAACATAAACAAACACAGACAATAGACAACCAGATGCATGAACACGAATGCAAGCAGATTTTGCTTCCTACATGAGGCTCCTTCCGTAGTCGCAGCAGTATCAGAAAAATTCTGAGATAGCATGAGCAAACATCGGCAAGTGCTTAGGCTGTTTACAATTTGACGCAAAAAATCTCCGTTAAAAAGCTTTTCAGAGACCGCCAAATTGTGACCGGCATCAAGTTTAATCAAAATTTATCTAACAAAATTCGTTTCACTTATGAAGAATATGGGAAGTGTTTCTAATGTATAAGTTTGCCAGTAATAACCACCTCTGCTAAAGAAAAGTCTCCATAATATAGCAAAGGAACTGGATTCGCATGTAACCCACTGAGTGATTTGCACCGTGCTTGGGTTCGCCAACCCAGCGCTCAGTGGGTTCCGGAACCCACAAGAACTGGGTGACTTGTTTCGTGAATGCCGGTATGCTCGTCTTTTAGGTTCGCGAACTCACCCGGTTACGTTTGTGAATACCGGTCAAGTGGCTTGTCATGGGTTCCGGAACCCACTGGGTAGGCTTAACCCACTGGGTTGCAAAACCCACTAGCTTCGTGAACACCGATCTCAGGGATTAAAGGCACCGTCCACCCAAAATGGAGGTTGGCGAGATTATGATGGCATACTAATGTGGGCCCTCATACTAGACAAACCTCCAAGCTTCGCCGCAAAAGACTGCTTCTGAAGCGAGAAATCTGCTCCGGAAGTAACAAAGTGGGCGGGGCGCCCCCGGCGGTCCACCCAACTCATATTCAATGTTTTTGTCGTCTTCAGGCCTTCTGAAAGCCCTGATTCCGAATATGGAGTCGAAAATTCGCGAAACCCCCAAAAATCCCTGTTTGCTGAGCCCTCTGCAACAAGTGCAGGCGAGATAAAGCATGCAAGTGGGAGGGACGATCGGGGGCGCCCCGCCCACTTTTGTTACTTCCGGAGCGGATTTCTCGCTTCAGAAGCAGTCTTTTGCGGCGAAGCTTGGGGGTTTGTCTAGTATGGAGGCCCACACTAGTATGCCATCATAATCTCGCCAACCTCCATTTTCTGTGGACGGTGCCTTTAAGCCTACCCAATGGGTTCCGGAACCCACGAGAATGGGTGACTTGTTTCGTGAATACCGGTATGCTCGCCTTTTAGGTTTGCGAACTCACCCGGGTACGTTTGTGAATACCGGTCAAGTGGCTTTTCGTGGGTTCTGGAACCCACTGGGTAGGCTTAACCCACTGGGTTGCAAAACCCACTAGCTTCGTGACACCGATCTCAGGGATTAAGCCTACCCAATGGGTTCCGGAACCCACTAGGTCTGTTGATGAATACGGTCACTGGATGCGGATCGATTCCTAGAAATGACAATTACGTATGTTCTTGAAGAAATAACGACTTGAGCCGGTTTGGTCGAACAGGTAAGCGGTTGCAATTGAGCGCGAGGGGCCATGATTTGACACTGGCTAGCACCAGAACTCTTGCTGCATCTCCGGGCATTTTTGTAGCGACCACCACCGCAAAATTGATGATGACCGCTAGATCTCGCCTAGCAAATGCATGGATAAAACAAGAATAGATTTTTTGTGGTTCCACGAAAATTGAAACGGTTGCAACTCAATTCAATAAATCTGCCAAAAAAAGTCAGTAAACTTCACAAAAAGGAAAAGAATCTGAATTTTTGTTCTCCGCGCCAAAATCATAATCCTCTACTTTTCGGGCTCCGTTATTGTGCAGTTTTGCACCGATTTTGTCAGCAGTGCTAGGAAAACTGATGTGTACCGTAAGTTACTCAGGAGCAACTTACGGGAATGCTCTCTGCGTCTCGTCTTTCCCACACTATTTGCATCAGTTCACGTCTCAACTGAATGTGAACTGATAGGAGATCAACTGAATGCGGCAGGTGGGCGGACGGCCAACTGTCAGTTCACTTCGCATACTTGTAGCTTGGGGAGATGGGCGGTCGTCAGTTTACCTGACGGAACCTTAACTGATGATTTCAGTTCAGATCACCTGAACTGATCGAGCTTTACTGCGGGCCTAAGAGTTTCAAATTTATCAGCAAAAGAGAAATCTTCATACATCGAAAGCATGCAGAGTCACACGCTTTGATGAAGACGGCGTGGTGTTTTGTAGCCGCCACCACTACGTATGGCACAGAAAAATAATCAGATTACTTTCAGCTACGGTGTTGCAAACAGTAAGTATCGACAAGCTCTAATGGAAGTGTTTCTCGAAAGAAAAGAATTCATCAGTAAGTGAATTATTATAAGTGGAAAACAAAGATAAACAGCTATTGTGAGTCCTCAGATTGCAAACTGAGTGCAGAGGCTTTCAATTTGAATGTCACGGTCGGTGAGGCTCACGACCCGCCTCGCTTGAGTTTCTCATCACGTTCGCTCTCAGCGGATACGGTATTTTCCCATTCTTGAGGCTTGGAAAATACCGTATTTCTAGGCGCTGACGAGCTTGGAAAAATGCCCCGAGACAGGTTTGCGAAGCGTCGAGAGGCTCAAGAAAGGCGGCTCGCGAGGGCTCGACCGTAACACTTAGATTGGAAGCCCTTTAGCATAATTCACACAGCAGAATAAGGAGACTGTAAGAACGTGTATGGGCAAGTCGGGCACGAAGACAATTGCTTATGGACCGGTGCTTACGCGGGCGTTAATAGCATCAGTGATGCAGGTGCTTAACCGCTTAGCAAATCAAATAGTTCTCTTCGTCACAGACTAGCCTTTACAGTTCATGGTAGAACAAAAGGGCAATCAGATGACTGCTAAAGAAAGCAGATGATCTGAGGCGTTGACAATGCTTGCACTTTGAAACTATTTAGTGGACTTGTCTCATTACAAAGTTCCTATGCGCAACGGCCTTGTCGCTAATAAATTAGTTTTGAGCGTTGAGAGAAGCTTCGGAGATAACTGAGGTAAAATGTGTTATTCAGGAATGCAATTGGATCCTACCGTCTACGAGAGTCCACCTCCTTCACACCAGATCAATGAAATGCTGGTAAATCAAAGTTGGCAGTGATATTAAATCAGCCCTTTCAAGAAGCCGTAAGATCTAGGTCGAGCATAACGGCTTGAATGTTTGAGAACAACTACGAGAAGAGAGCAGAACAGTATCTATGCATTATGGGTTGTACTTTACGAGTAGGCGTTTATTGAAACAATTTTTTCAGAGGACTTATATCATAAAAGTCATAAGACATCATTTAACATTTGTAAGATTTCTTTACCTAACACAAAAACTATGAACAAATTGACCTTTTGTACAGAGCTGAAAGAAATCGCAGTATCACTTTTATAGAAAGCGCTGGATAATCCAGTTTTGCCACTGGATTGCACCGACGAGCTGGACGAGGATTCCGAAAAGCTCGAGAAGGCTTATATCGGAAAAATGATCGAGCTTAGAGATTTGCTCCATACCAATATTCGTGAGCTACAACAGGTAAAGATATTTAGTTAGAAAGAAAATTCTACTTAATGATCTAAAAGGTTAGATAAGGTAAATAACACTAATCTACATCTTATTCGACAAACTCCCACTCAAATCTGCAAAAATATGACAGAAGAGACATTGGAAGTAGCGCTCAACCAACCCTCTTCTTCAACGCTTTCTCAAAATACTCGAAATTGCAGAAGTACTAGTGTTGCTTATTGACAACATATACTGCTAACTATAGATTCTTTTAGGGATGCGACCACATCAAAGCTGACATATGCCGAGTGTTAAGAAATCAACAGATGCTTAGGCCGATTGATCATCAGGTAACAACGAAATTCTATATCTCATTATAAATCGTGGTCATACTTTTGGAGCATGCTCTGAAAGCTTGCACTTCGCGTAATTATCTTGTATACCACCCACATTCTATTAGCAAGGTACCTTTGCTTGTTGTGATGAAAGGAGGATGGCTTGAACGAGCATTTACAATGAAGAGCAGAACAAACCACATAACATTTTTGTTATGCTTCTAATTTCAACTGAAAGCTTAGTTTTGCCGACGCTCTATTGATCACTGATATCCAAAACCATAGTTTTGTCTCGAAACTGCAAAAAGAAATGGAAGACCAAAAAACCAGAGGTTATTCGGAATGTTAGTGCTTCATTACTAGAACACACTGCAAACGTTCAAGGACTCAAGAAGAGTGAAATTAGTCCCTTTGTGAATAGTTCAATAGATTTCGCGGTTATTATGCTTCCTTTTGAACAGTGTGAAATAATTTCAATGCTCGCATTGCTGACAACATTTGGACGTTGGTCATAAATCTCATTTCCAAGGTATCGCCTAATAGGCAAATTTCATAAACAAATCGCAAAACAAGCAAACTCCGCTTTTAGCTTTTTGAAAAATAAAGACTTAGGGTCCTGGGAAGCTCAGACTGCTAGCGATGATCTGTACTATCTCTGTGGATAGCACCGATATGGGCACTGCTTTCAAGAAATTGTTTTCTATAGCACTTAATAGAGTGATATCAAAACATGCTTGCTTTTATGCTAGCATTCTTTTTGATAATCGAGTGATTTCAATGATCTATTAGGTTGAACCGAAAGTTACGTAGTTTTGATTTTGTAGAATTTATAACTGCTCCCTGTAAACGCTGCTTATAAAAAATCTCATTAGAAAGAGGAATTAATTTCTAATTACAATTTTGCGGTTCTTTGACACAGGTGACTCCAGAAATAAAAACTGGAAAAAGAAAGCAACTCAAAGTCCCGATTTCCGAAAATATCGTCAAACATCTGAAACGCTGCAGAAAAATTTGGAAGCGTGTTCCTCATAGGTCTTGTGAGCTGCTCTTTCTAACGAGGTTCTTCGTGAAAAATGCAGAAGTGCAAAAAAACGTCATTTTTGCCGGTTTTTCATTTTTGACGAAAATCATAACATTTTATAGAACTCAGTCAGCACAATTCTGGACCATTGAAAAGAGCTGGTCACAAAATCTGTAGGATGCTTTTAGATTTTTCTGCAGTGTTTCAGATTTTTGACGATTTATTTTCGAAAGTCTTGAGTTTGAGTAGTGCTCCTTTTCTAATTTTTATCTCTGGAACCTTTTGTCAAACAACAGCAAGGACACTAAAACTAGATAAATTTTTCTTTCTAAAGGAACCTTTCATAAGCAGATGCATTCACATGGGGAGCAATTGCGAATTTTTTGAAATCAAAGCAACAGAACTTTTGTTTCAACCTAATAGAATAGCATTCTTCTTCAAAGGCATCAGATTTCTAGGATGTTAATCGTGCAGTTGAGTCCATTCGTCGCAAACACGAGCAGACGGAGATAGAAGCTAAGCAGATAATAGCTAATAGTGTGATGATATTTCAGACAAGGATTGCGGATGTGACGTAAGCATCTCGAGGATCTGATGCGGTACACTGAGAATAATGTTCTGCTTGCAGAAAACGAAGAAGGAATTTTAGTAAAGAGGCTACGAGTATACTGCAAGAGTACTATGATAGCCACTTAGAGCATCCTTATCCAACAGAAGAAGAAAAGGCTGCTCTTGCTGAAAAGTGCCATATTTCCATACAGCAGGTTCGCATATTTCTGATTTGTCTATGCCGCCATCCTTCTGTTAAGGTATCGAACTGGTTCGGTAATAGGAGGATACGCACGAAAAAGTCCCAGCGGTCCCAAGAACTGCTCAAAACGGGTACTGCTAAATCAAAATCTTTTGACGTTGTTTTGCTCGCTTTGAGTCTTTCCTGGTAAGGTTGATGCCTTAGAGGCAGTGCGGGGGCAGATGGGGAGCACCTCGTCTCAACACATTACTGAAGCGGGCTCTCCATGCAAGTCATAGTCCAGTTGCGACTGCAAAGTTGGGACACAGCCGTTGCGACGCTATCATTGCAGCGGTGTCTTCACAAATTCCTGCTTCGGTAAGGAATGAGGGGCGTTCACTATTTAGACTTATGAAGTGATTCGCTTCAATAGCAATATTTAGCAGTTGCAACCGGGCTGTGTTTGCAAGGGGAACCCGCTTCAGCAATATGTTGAGACGAGATGCTCACAAATTTGCCCGGATACTGCCTTCATATGCGGCTTTTACCGGGGAGGAGGACTTTTCATACGATCGCACCCTGATCATCTTGACCTTTCGACATTATGCCGGAATGCTAGTGATAGAACCACTTATCGATTACAATGGGCAGAAAAATCTGATTTATCGAAAATGAACAAGATATTTGTAAGATATATATATATATACATATATATGTATATATACAACTTTTTGATCTTCTTTTGAGCAGTGCAAATACTTCTATCGGGCACTTCCGGCCATCGCAGAACTTCTTTACTTGGTCCCACTTCAGCTTTGAAGGGATCATAGTAAAGGCCTCTAGGCAACAGCGCAGTCATTTTCATAAACAATCGGATAAGCCTGACAATGAAGTCCGTTCCAAGTGTCCTATTTCTCAACCCTTATGGGGAAGTAACATTTCCAGGTTATGCTAAAAATCGGATGGAAAGCATGTGACACTTTTCCGCAATAAACGATTAGACCCAAGAATAGTGAAAAATTCTGCAAGGATTTGTAAGTGAAGACTTAGTTTCCGCAAGAATTTTGCTTTTCGTTTTAGCTGGTTTCTTCTATGATACTGAAGCGGAAGCAAAGGCAAAAAATGCAATGAGTTCGCAATTTCGGAAAATTTCCCTATAAGATTTATGTCAGATGGATTTCACGTTTAACACGTTTCGGACCAGTGCTGCACATGGCAGCACGCTGCTTTGAAGGATCTTTCTGACGTTTACAGGAGGTTTTCTTTTAGTCCAAGGTTATTATTTTAAAGGTCTAAGCTCCTACTTTTCAAATGACTCTATAGAGCTGTGCCGCCGATATTTGTTTAGAAGATATGGGAACAAATCGAATAACAGTTGCAACGAAGTGCGGCAACGCGAATGACGCGTGCGACGTCGCAACTTTTCTTTGCTTAGAGTTCAAAGAGAAAAACCGTAGTTTCAATAATGATGTGTACAGTGTACAACACAGATACTTTTGGATACTATTAGAAACTGAGTTCTTGTTCCTATCTTTTAGAAAAGCACTGAAGTCCTTCTCAAGTGGCAAAATTCAAACACTTCGAATTCACTCAGAACTTTGGGTATGGAGCTTATTTGACATGCTGATCACAGATCTAGCCCACAGTCTGCGAAATAAGGTTCCTTTGTTGGCTAACTGCTGAAAGTACGCTCTTTTTCGCCGCGCGCGATTTCGCGCTCCGAAACGTGTTGAATTGGGGTTGGGGTAAGGAAGACCGGACCCTGCAACTACAATGTTATTTTTCAGAGCAAAGCTCATTTCCTACAGCCTTCAAATTGCTCTTTTTCTGATTTCGCTGAGCTGCATAGCTATTCTAGATGCTTCATTCTTTGGTATGGAGCCAACAGGGCCAAATCTGGCATAGTGCCAAATCTTATTGAATCGTTGCCAAAAGGTCAGGTTAATTTGGAAGCAATCGTATGAAAAGTCCCTCTACCCCCCCCCCCCTCCCAAATCTTACCTCCTACAGTATACTAGACGCCGAAGTCTGAGACTTCACACCTAGCCGTAAGTGTTCACACCTCGCACCTCGAATTGCTCATCGTATGAAAAGTCACTCACCCCTTTTACCGTTACTTCGAGTAACGCGAAAGCCATATCAGATATTGCCGATACTTCGAATCTCTAGTGATCACCATGAAAAAATGAATAAACCAACAACAAATGTTTTCTTTTCAATCCCACTTGCCTTGATATTTGTCTACAAGGCGAGAGGTGATCAAATGGCAAAATACATCACTTTCTTCGGTTCTGAATGACGATGTACTTTACAAATGTCAACTCGCGTAAAGTGAAAGATTGAAAAGAGCTGCTTTTTGGTATTAACGAACGCGAATCTATGTATGCCTTTGGAAAATGCCTTGATACACCGTCATTTGAAATTTATACGGAGCAGCTAATTGCATTGAATGCACTTGATTGAACAAGATAGCAAAAACTTCCACCTCCAGTGCAAACAAACTGCACACATGATGAAGCTGGGCTGTGAAAGAGCATCAAGCTTTTTTGACCATTAAAGATTGACTTATTAAGTTGGCTACCAAGCATGAATACGGTACTTGTAGTATTTCAATGTACCCTCGATATCATCCCATATGTCTTCCCTCAACATTGACGTGGCTTGATGAGGCGCCGCCTCGCCTCAAGCTCGCGCCACGTTGCGAGCGCATCATTCGGCGCGACGTGGCGCTCAACACAACGTGGCGCAGGCTTTTCCACGTTCTTCTTGTTGCCACATCACGCCGAAAATGCGCACGAAACGTGGCGCAAGCCCGAGGCGAGGCGGCGCCTCATCAAGCCACGTAATCCACGTCATGTTGAAGGAAGACATATGGGATGATATCGAGGGTAGCTTTAGATGGCTGCACAAGGTTGAAGATCCCATTTACTCGTATTCTAAGGGGCTTAAACTTCGTTTTGAAGTCCCAACAACAGAGTGTCCTATTCCATACTTACGTGTCATGAAATGTGCAGATTTTGGAGTGAACACAAACTAATTTTGCGATGCAAATCTCCTCAAGTCCCAGACCTGACTTTGCCCTCCCTATTGGCAATCTGATCTGACACTAAGCAGCACATAAAGTAGCACATATTCTCTTTGTACCAACACAATGTTGAAAACCAATTTTTTTTGAGTGAAAAGCATTTGCGTAAACTTATAGATTTAGGTTCCCGCTACAACTGCGCATCTGAGGATGGAAGATGAACCTTCACATCAAGTTCGTTCTTATTAGGCTCTAACGGAATTCAATTTCTCTCTGGGTATGTGTCTGTTTGAATGATGCTCCAAAGTATTGCGATAAATGTGCGTGTGTTATGCTGTTTCTTCAAAAGAAAATATCTGAACCAAAATATTGCCTCAGTTTGCAATTACGGTAGACACAGTACTGGGAGCCGTAAAATTTAGTACGTATTTGTTTCTGATCAGGTATGATGTCAGCTATGCTCCCTTGCATCTCTCTGGGGTTCTCTCAATAAGAAAGGTTTGTTCAGCAGCACCACTCAATTTTGGTGAGACTGCAAATGTTGAAGGAAAGTGGAGATAAACGAACTAAAAGAGAGTTTGGCTTCATTCCTTGCATACCCAGCAAAACTATAAATTACAATTACTGGGCTCAAATAGAAAGCAGCAGATAACAGTTGTCTGGAAGAGTACGTAGTGGATAATGGCATTAAGTAAAATGACATGTTGTGCGTCTTCGATAAACACTTGGAGATCTGGGCGAGATAATTAAGAAGAAAACGGGAATGTCATAGGGGTATGTTGCCTAGGAGATCAGCTCATGCTCTTTTCCTACAAAAGATTAGTAGAAGGTGAATCCAGATCGAAATTACATAAACTGGTATCTTCTTTGGCAACCAAAGATATGCGGATTAGAAAACACTCGCTTTTTCTTGTCTAAAAGGAAACGGAGAAATTTGAGCTTCTTTACAGGACTCAAGTGATCGTATTGGAGGTGTGAGCGATTTACAGCGAACCTGAGGATATTGATACCTGCCTCAAGAAAGATTGCCAAATTTATCAAAATTCATGAGTACTATGGCACCACATTACCTCATAGCTACTCCTGCGATTATATTGTGTTACAAAGAGCCAATAATGAATGTCTGCGCGATTCAAAAGTTTTCCACAATTTACCTTAATCCAGCTGCGCTTATACACACCAAATTTAGTGCCATATCGTCACCTGTACGTTGCAAACGAGCCATTTTGTGGTAAGAAATTTACAGAAAAAAGCTTGCTACAACCTTCAGTCACATAATTCTTTCACAATACTCTGCACTATCCTCCTAGCCCACGTCCGTTTGTACTTCAAATTCCTTGTCATATCGTTATGTGTGCGCTGTAACCGAGACATTTGATTATAACTCCACGAAAAAGAAACTGAATTTTTGAAGATGAACTCGAGCAAGATCGCGTTTTGCGCGTCAGTCGTGTAGCAACTTGTCGCAGAGTGAACGTACTGTAAACATATATTTACAATATCCTCTTTGCATTCCATTCAAAGCGATTTCCAGCTTGATATTTGTCCACCTCGTACTAGGCCCTGACCCCGCATAACTCAGTGCGATTGAACGACCGAATAGTTGCATTTTCCCTGGAGATTCTAATACGCACTTGCAATTCCAGAAGGATATCGAGTGCAGCATGCTATAAATGCTGCTTTCGATATCCTGCTATAAATGTAGTTCTTGACAGTAAGTCAAACTTACACCAGGCTACTGGTAAATATATCCGGCTCCGCCCGGCCCTGTCAATACACTACCTATCATTTCCTATTTCTGTACAACATTTTCCCGTCTTTGTCTCACCTCTACATGCCCCGTCCCCACAATGTTTTCGAAATCAGCATGGTCACTTACCCATCTCTGTCAACTTCAAGCCTCTCAAGCCAGACTTCGCAAAAAAAAGTCGATAGAATTGATAGATGCCGTGGGTATTTTACAAAACCAATAATACTTTCATCATCACATGATCGCTTACCCCTGCCAACTCCCACCCACGTAGCTCAAAGTTTGTCGGATAACGAAAAGTAGCCTACAACACTCGCCTCGCCCCAAGATGTGCGCACAGTTTGGTCTGATAGGTTTAGAAACAAAATTTTCTATCCAGTACATACTTACAGACCAGTGGCACTCCCAGGATTTCGGATCGGGGGGGGGGGGGATGGCAAAAAAATTTTTTCAATGAAGGTGCGTGGCGTTAGCCACGCACTCCAAACAATTTTTTAGGGTGCTTCTCAAAATTTTTGCGGGTCCCCAACCCCTAAGATCTGGAAGAAGGGAGCGTGGCGTCAGCCACGCCCCCGAAAAAAATTTTTTCACAAGGCTAATTTGAATTTTTAAAGATTTTTAAAAAATTTCAATTGCTTACAAAAATAAACAATTTACTTGCGCATTTTTGTACCCTGGCTAGTTGTTATCGCTTACACCACTTTAAGGTGATTAGTATCTGAAAGGGAAATAAAACATTAACACGTTGACGACGAGTAATTTTTTAAGGGTCTATCCCTGTGGACAAGACGTTTCCGTGCATTTCTAGGCCTGGCTGCATGTATGTATGCATGTATCTGTGCATGAAATATAGAATGTGCAAGCTCCGCCCTCTCGACCAAAAATGTCGGGAAATGCCCAAATTTCAAGAATTGATGCGAATTCCGCCATTTTCAAGAAATGGGCGTAGCCTCCATTGAGGGGCGGAACTTGCCTGACGGAGCGGGACCTGGATCAAAGTTGTTTGAGGTCTTTGCGTTCATCTACGGCCTCTCATGTGCTATTTGTGCACAAAAAGGATCCTTGTGAGGGCATAGGAGTGGGTGAGGTGTGCCAGAAGGGGCGGGCTATATAAAATACATCTGAGCCTATGTTGATTATATGAACACAAACTGGGAGGAGTGGATAGATAGTGTTGAATTTAAGGCCGCCGCGCACCATTGCGCGGCGTCGTCCACAGAGACAGACTGCCTGCCGCGCACCATTGCACGGCGCTGTGGTCAAGTGTTAAGAACATATCGAATACACTTTTAAAAGGTTGTCTCCTGCAAGAATCCAAGATGGACGCCAAAGCGGACAGATACTTCTGACCGCATCAAATAATTATTCAATTATTCGAATAAATCATTCGAATGCAAATGATGCGATAGAATATTTGAAAATCTGATTTTTCGAATAAAATTCGATTATCGTCAGATTTCGAATATTATTCGATAGTCAGATGATACTGAAGTTCATTCGATGACCATCGTATAATTAATAATTCGACATTGTTAGCATGTACAGGACCCTTACACACTAATCGATATCTCTCTTGGCAAAATTTTTGCTAAACTTGGATGCCATTCTGTGGCTGGATTCAGCCTACCTACATTTATAGAAGAAGCGGATCACTCATGGCTTTTATCAGTGTTTGATTAACACTGATAAAAGCCATGCGTAGGAACTTATAGCATACTGAGTACTGCAAAATATGCCTTTCGAAAACTTCTCCAAGATCAAAAAATTTGAGAAGCAGCTTCTAGGCATGGTGATCTCAATACACAGCTTTTCACGAGTTTTTCAAGATTGTTCAATGTGTAATTACGTTTCAGAAACATCGAAGGATTTCTGCTGCGCTTTACCTAGTATAACTTATTAGAAAGCATCATGGCTAGGTGCAACTTTGTATTTAAAGTCAGTGACTGAGAAATCTGATGTAAGACATTTTCTTTTTTTAGTTTTCTTTCTGGGCAAGACCCCTATGTTTCAAAATCCTCTTCAATTCTCCCAAGGTAATCCTTCAGCAGTAAAGAGGGATCGATGAATCGCTTCATACTGTAAACCTAAGTTGAAGCTAGCATTACAGTATATAATATAAAATTCGGCAAAAGACTTTGTGGGAGGAAGGTTATCGAATAACACGTTGACGACCGCGCCATTTTGGGCAAAACTCGCACTAACGTCCTTCGCGCATAGTCCCATGCATATGCGCGTATGCACAGAAACATTATGTGGGGTCATTTTGACACTAGCATCCAAAGCATGTGTTTCACGCTGAAAAATTGCGCGGTTGTCAACGTGTTAATCGACAATTTTCTTCCCACAAAGTCTTTAGCCGAATTTTGCCGAACACATGAGGAACGCGAGTTTTCGCTCGGACTATTATTTGAAGAATCAGTTGAATATTACCAGCGTTGAGTTACGTGCAAAGTGTGATCAGTTTGTTTCGGGAAGGCCCGACAAGAGCAAGGTAAGTCGTATTACAAATGTAATCTCTTATGAATGTTTCCTTTTACACTCAGCAACAGAATGGCGATTCCCGAGGCCGCAAACGATTGTTCTCAAAAGTTCTTGATAAAAATTGGAGAGGAAACCGACTACAGTGCAGAGGTGCGATAGTCGGAGCCGAGTCTCCGCCTCCCTTCACTTTTGAGCTGGTACGGAGTGACCACCTTCACTTTTGGATTTGAAAAAAAATTTTTGCTGAGGCTTAAAAGAAGGAAAACAGGCAAAAGGAACGCCAAAGAAAGTATTGAGAGCATATATCTATGTAGTAGGTCGATCTAGGCAGTAACTGCCGAAAACCAGATATTAGAATGATAAAATAGCGAAAAAATCATGCGAAATTTCCACTGTTAAAAATCTGGTGGTTGAAGATGTCAGCACTTGCCACTTCATAGGTTTTGAAGGGCAAGTGTTGTTCTACCAGATAGTGAAAGAATTAGATCGATCTGAGCAGTGGCCGCCGAGAACGAGAATTTTGAAGAATTAAGCGATTTTAGGTTACTTAGTGAAAGCTGACGTTTAGACTCCTATAAATCTGGAGTGTGAAGGTGTGCAATGTTGCGACTTTAAACGTTTTGTTAAGTAAGAATTGCATTATCGGACTTGGCCTTAGCCGTACCGATCCATTGAAACAGCGCCGAGATGCAGGGTCTTGAAAAAGCAGGTAAAAGAGCGCTTTTGAAATTTAACAGCTTATAACTTCTTCAGAACTGCATGAATCATGTTGCGAGCATAGTTTGAAATTTCCTCTTCAAGAGCTTTCAGATGATATATGATTTATGGGTGTTCGAAACTTCTTGTGGCTTTAACCCGGATAGGACACTTTTCGTCACTAATTCTCCTTTGGCGGCTTCCATCCAGTACTTTGAAGTGGGCTGGGGGGAAAAATTAGTGATTTAAAGTCTCCCCCCCCCCCATTCTATTCATCTGAAAGCTCTGATGGGAAAAATCTAACCTATGAAGTCCATCACGATTCATGCAGATCTGAAGAAGGTATAAGGTGTTAAATTTTAGAAAGCGCTTATTTCTGCTTTTTTGAGAGCCTAAATCTCGGCGCTGTTTCAATGGCTCGGTACGGCTAAAACATACTCTAGTAGAACAAACCATACTCTACGAGGCCTATGAAGTCGAAACATTCAAATCTTCACATTCAAGAATTACAGGAGTTCAAGTCAGCTGTCACTAAGCAACCTAAAATGGCCTAATTTTTCAAAATTCTGTCTCTCGGCGACCACTTCTCAAATCGACCTGATTTTTTTCACTATATGACAGAACAACACTTACCCTTCAAACCTATGAAATCGCAGTTGCTAACACCATTAAACACGAGATTTATAACAATGGGAACTTTTATCATTCGATTCTGATTCTCGGCAGTTACTTCCTGGATCGAACTACTTTCTTCGCAAAACGTTATAACAAAACTTAAAGATACGCCATTTGATCAACACGTTTATTTCGAATATTTATGCCGCTGTACCCATCGAAATTCGTCAAGAAGCTTTGTTCCCCGAATTTGTGGAAAGTGCTGGGGCTTAGATGCTCCATGCCAGGATGGCCTTCGGTTGCTCGCAGTGGCGACGGCGAGTTCCTAAAAGTGAAATGAATGAGAAAAAAGCTTTTATTGACCTTTCAATTTGTTTTTCTTATTTTTCCGTTTTATAGTCAGTAAAGAAGCTTATGAAGCTTTTGAGAAAGGAATTTTTGCGAAAGTGACGTCGAGGTGTGGTCAACCCTCCCCCGGTCGAAGCTTTTGGGAGGTGAGTGTCCGGCACTACCACCCTCACTTTTGCCGGCCAGTGGTCTCAGACCACCTTCACTTTTGTGGGGTCCGGCTCCACCCATGCACCTCAGTGTATAACTTCTACAGATTGATAAAATTCCCTATCTTCCGTACGGAAGCCCCTTACGATGAGTTATGGATGATTGGAGTATTGCCAATCGCGTCGCGGCTGAAATCGCGTGAGGTATGCCCAGGGCCTAAGGCCTACTTCCGCCATTCCGTCAAATCGCTGCATCCACGCGACCTGGCGAATAGCCGGATTTGTACAGATTAACTTTGCGCGGGTCACAAATGTTTAGGTACGTAGCTTTTGCAACCTGACGCAAACGCATAAAGTCTGGCCCAAGCAAGGCGGCTTACGATTATGAAGAGTCATTGCCGTGCCAGATCGCCAGCGAATGGACGCGTGAGGTATGCCATACGGGCCGGGCATACTTCACGCGATTTCAGTCGCGACGCGATTTGGCAATATTTCAACTGTCCATAACTCCCTGTAAGCACATTTTAAATGTACAGAAGACAAGGCATTTTATCATTCCACGTAAGTTATACATACTATGCATGTGCAGTTTGCTAACAGTTTGCTAATGTTGATCTGAAGACTTGGCGAATGGCCAAATCGCGTCGCAACTGAAACCGCGAAGTATGCTCGGCCCTTTGGACCTTAGGCATCGGGCATACCTAACGCGATTTTAACTGCTGCGCGATTACTCCACCAGACTATGTTTCTGACCCCTCGCGCTCAAGTATTTAAGAGAGTGAGTCCCGCCGCATTCGTTCCAGTTTGTAAGGGCGACAAATCGCTTGCCATTGCGAGCAGTTTTTTGACGGGCATACCTCTAATGGCGATGTCGCCACGACATCGCCGAAATTGAGAGAAATCGCTCGCAAATTCTGCACCAGCGACGGGCGATATGTCGAGTTCCTTTCTTTTCTCTGGAGAGATTTCGCAAGTCTTTTTCTTAAAATTTAACTGATGCACCATGCGGATAGCACCGCAAGGCCTGCTCTTCCGCTGCACACTTTTCTCCACTCACCACTCTGTATTGTTTATCCATTTTTTCACTTATCCACTTCTTTCTCTTATCCTTTTCACTTATCTACTTTAACTCTGAATCTAAGGAAGCGTTCCTAAATTGCCTTGGCAAAGGACGTAAATGTTTCTACTTCTCGTTTATTCGTATTTTTCGCTTTCCTCTTCCTTTTCAGAATCTCCTGACTACTTGAAGATTTACTGTGTACTTGTCTGTTGCTTTACTGATACTACTTTACGATTGCTGCTACCCTTGGCATCTCTAACTGCGGTACGTGTGGCTAATGTGTGGGTGATTTGCAATAACTTGTCGCCAACAAGCAATAGCATGTTGGCGACAATGTATGTCTGCCATCCTTGAGCAACATGTTGTTACATGTTGATACACAGCCATACGTGCCGCAGTCAGGGATGCAAAGGCTAGCAGTAATCGTGGATTGAGCGGTACTGTGGTGGACGCGTCGATGAGCCTACTTATTGTCTTGGAATAGTGGTGAGAAGGGAGTGAGAGATGTCAGACAAATTCAGAAACTCGGTAATGTTAGCGTGACATTCGGGCGTGACCAGGGTAAAGCGGGGGGTGCGGCACTCGACCGTCGGATACGACCCCCCCCCCCTGATTGCTGTCTTAATAAGACCCCCCTCCTAAACTATACACTTAAGATAGTATTACCTGAAGGCTCTGTCAAACACAATGGACAACATATCCATAATTAGCATGTCAAATACCCCCTGTAGACAAAGTGTGAGCGAATTCTGAAGATTCAAGATACTAGGCTACCTAAGTGAAATGGTCAAATTCCAACATGGTTAACTTTGTTTTAAAGGTGAATTAGCTATCCGTTTTTGCACTCAAGACAAAGCACTACTCTTTCTTTGTCCACCTCAGGAATCCCGCTTCAGAAGACCTCCAAACTGTGGAATTAGAAGCCAACCAAAATCTCATTTTTCCCATTTTTCGCTTTTGATGGCTGTGCTTTCACCAAATATTACTCAGAGCTAAGAAGACGAATCAGGCTCAAAACATCCCTATGGAATCTACGAGGTTTAGGCTATCGATTCATATAAATATTGTCCGCTAAAAATGTTTTTTTGATATAGTTAATGGCCTGCGGCACCCCTGCGGCACCCCTGCGGCAGCCGCAGGTTTTGAGGGGGGGTGCCGCAGGCCATTAACTATATCAAAAAAACATTTTTAGCGGACAATATTTATATGAATCGATAGCCTAAACCTCGTAGATTCCAAAGGGATGTTTTGAGCCTGATTCGTCTTCTTAGCTCTGAGTAATATTTGGTGAAAGCACAGCCATCAAAAGCGAAAAATGGGAAAAATGAGATTTTGGTTGGCTTCTAATTCCACAGTTTGGAGGTCTTCTGAAGCGGGATTCCTGAGGTGGACAAAGAAGGAGTAGTGCTTTGTCTTGAGTGCAAAAACGGATAGCTAATTCACCTTTAAAACAAAGTTAACCATGTTGGAATTTGACCATTTCACTTAGGTAGCCTAGTATCTTGAATCTTCAGAATTCGCTCACACTTTGTCTACAGGGGTTAATTGACGTGCTAATTATGGATATGATACGAATATCATGTTATCGCTATAATCAGATCACCTAACTACGACCCCCTCCCCTTTTGACTCCTCAATACGACCCCCCCTCTGCGGCGTGCCGCACCCCCCGCTTTACCCTGGGCGTGACGCGTGAGCTACGAGTTTGTGAGAGGTATGCCCGGAATAGCGACATGCGATTAGTCCCGAAGGAAGACGGACATCGAGGCATTCGATGCCCTAGCGATGAGAATCGCTACGATTGAATGGCTGAAGGTATGCCCGAAGCCTTACATAGCCACCTCAACAAAGTTGCAAATACAAAGGGCAATAACTTTTGTGAATGTTGCCGACATGCTAAATCTTTACCGTACAAAGTGTGTTTACGAATAGTTATGATCAACTGTGATTAACCGACGTCGGTTAATCACAATCACCAATGCCTCAAACTCGAGTGAGTTCATGAACAGCATGTGCCAGCCGCCAGCTCGGTGCCCTACACGGTGCGCTGAACGCTCCGCCTCTGGTTTGCTGGCGTAGGAATGCGTTGCAGTTATTGATAGGCTCTATAAAATTGCGTTCAATCTTCTTTTGGTACAAATCAGAGTTGATACGATAAATTGCAAATAGCAATTCAAAAAACCAGCGTTTTAGATCATTTTCATTCTGAGCTAGTTCGCAAGCTGTTCCATGGTCTGTTCTTATTCCTAGTATAGTCGGTTTCATCTTGGAATATGCGGAACCTTCTACGTGGAGCAGCACGTGCGCACCGCTGGAGGCTCGCGAGCGCATAGCATTGGCATTTTGCCAGGCTAAGAGTAAGGAGAATGAAGAGACTCAGACTTTGGTTCTCAGCACGATATGGTGTACTGTAGCCGCGAAACGGCGCGAACCGCTGCGAGGCGGGCGCCCGCCAATCCAATTTCCACCTAGAACGGGTCGAAACTTACTGTAGGTTGGTTCAAACTGATTTTCCATAGCAAAAAAAACTTGTTTCGAAAATGCTTTAAAACTGTTTCCCTCACCTTATTTGCATCTGTCACTTCAACAAATATTCCATTTTATCATACACTCTCCAGGTTCGTTCGAAAAGAAATCAATTTGTCGAATAAACATTATTATTGCCGAAACATTCGATCAACACAATCATTTCTGACTAAACTTCAGATACGTCATCATAACCAAAAAAAAATTTCGTAATAGCAGTTTCTAGCAAAACTTGCAAAATTACAACTAGGCAATTTTTGTTTCAGCCACAACTAATTTAAAGGCAGCGTCCAGGCAGATCTAGACCTATGGGGATTTTACGTGGAAAGTATTTTTAGGGCCCTAATTAAGGCACTGCTCAAGCGGCAGCGCACGTAGTGCTCTAACGGCTGAGATATTCCCCTCGAAACTGACCCCCCGCGATCGTATTCGCATGGATTCATGGCAGTTCCGCGCCAGGATCCACGCTCTGCGCAACGAATCCATGCGAAATATGGTCGCGTGGTCCAGTTTCGAGGAATATCTCAGCCGTTAGAGCTCTACTTGAGCTGCCGGTTGGGCAGTGACTTAGTCAGGGCCCCAAAATTACTATCCACGTGAGATCCCCATGTGTCCAGACTTGCCTGGACGCTGCCTTTAATGGGGAGGCGGTCGATTGATACCCGGACAGCCGCTCGCAGCCGCACCTTGTAGCAGTGGCGTACCGAGGGGGGGGCGCCCCCCCAAGAATGGGTCGCGAAATTTTTGGAAGTTACTTACATGAGTCACAAAAATGTGCAAGAGACTTATTCCCCCCCCCCCCCCGAGCCGAAATCCTGGGTACGCCACTGCCATGTAGTAATTAGCGAGGTGCGACGCGGCCCTAATTGCGCTGCGCAACGCGGCAGCTCCTCTAGCTTCCCGAGTCTCTCTCGCTTAGGATCTTTCAGCATAGCACTCTGAGGTGCAAAGCGACCTATGTCACGCATCACACTTTAGATAAGCCGGTGAAACAGGAATAACTTCTGAATAAGACAGCAAATTCTGAATATTCAAGCCAATTGACAATCGTTAAAAACAAATGTGAATTTCAAACTCAAAGTTTAAATTTATTTTGTAAATTCAAAAAAGATTAGTAGTCTCCTACACTGCCCACATCAATGGCTTTACTAAGATACCTTCACAGACAAAATCGCATTATAATTTCCAATCAAGGTAAACTTTTTATTTTGAATTTTGCTTTCTCAGATTTGTTCCGCTTCTGAAAGAAGATCCAACATTTTCTGAAAGTTGCAGCTTTTCGTTACACGTAAATATAAATTTTTGTGTGTTATATGTGGCACGACCAACAAAACCGGCAGTATTCAAATCATTCTCGGTGATAACATAATTTATAGGAAGAAATGGCTGCAAAACCATCAAAGAATTTGAGTCAAGACTTCTACAAGTCATATTTTCAAAGGTACTTTCTATTTCGATAATTTGAATACTCAACCGTCCTGCTACTCAATTATTTGGATATCAATTTTAGAATGACAAATACCTAATCAGTGCATTGCAGATTTGAATAATAAAAACCACAAGTCAGATATAATGTTCTGTTCAAATAATTTTCGAACAAATAATTTACTTCACTGGACGAAAATGGTCGGCCTAATTGATAATTTAGGTCTTCTCGCACCTCAAAGTGAGAAGCTGAATGGCGAGAGAGAGGTATTAGGTAAACAGAAGCCGCGTAGCGCAGCCATACGTGTGCAAAGGGGAAACATGGCCTCTCCAGGGTGAAGAGGGTATGAGGGCCGCTGGGGGGAGGGGGGGGGGGGCAATGATCGTCATCATTCTTCTCATCTTCTTTTCATTCACGTGCATGCAATTGAATTGCATTCTTTGAAGAGGAATAAATTTTCTTAGCAGATGGTTGACTTTTCTATAAAATTGTAACTTTTTCATAGGAGAAGACAGGAGAGTTTTCAGTTATACATTGAATTACCCTTATTGAAAGCTTACAGAAAATAAATAACTTGCCAAGAAAAAAAAGATTCTCCTATGTGGTGAAGGTGGTCGTAATTTTTCTTCTGAAATTAAGGGAATTTTTTTCAAAAAAATGTAACTCTTTACTGTATGAAAAGCTAGAAAAGTATTTTGCACTTTGTTGGAATCTTCTCGTCGTCCCTTTTCGAAAATATGTAGGCTGCCAGGAAGAAAGGTGATTTTCCTATCGGGTGAAAGGGGTCGTAGTCGTTTTTCCGGAATTATGCCAATTTTTAATTCAAAAAATTATACCATTTTTATATGAGAAGCTGGAAGAGTGTTTAGGTGTTCATTGAATTCCTTTCGTCGTCCGGTTTCAGAAAATATATAGCTGGTTGGGAGAGGGATGCTAAAAGTACGTGGTGAAAGGGGAAGGAACATGGTATAATGGGCATGTTCCTTTAGCTTCTTAAAACGACGTCTTTGAAGTACATAAAAGAACATTTCCATTATACCATGTTCCCTCTCCCTTCACCATGTATCGTCGTTTCCCTGTTAAAGGCAGTGGCTAGGAAAATTGTGAGCTGCGAGCTTTTCGTCCCTGCATATGTCTTTCTGGATGCCCTGAGTCCAGGGCTGTGAAAAGTCGAAAAAGTGCTTTTCAAGACGTTTTCCGGTCTTAGAATGCTGAAAGAGATGGAAGAGTGATTGCCAAAGGGTCGCGATTGGCTGCATGAGCCGATCAGCCAAGGTATCCCTGTAGTCAGTCGCTGTTTTGGAGGGGGGAGGAGAATCCCTCGCCCAGCTCCCTTAGCAATCTCCAAAGCCGGAAAACGCCGAAAAACCACTTTCTGACTTTTCAAGCACAGTCCCGGACTCAGCGGATCCAAAAGGTCATGTAGGTGCAAGAAGCTCGCACTCGCAATTTCCCGAGCCACTGCCTTTGAGCGGAAAATCTTAAGTCAGACATATAGGCTGTGTCAACTAGCATCGGTCTCGCGCTGACATGCCTTGCGATGACGCACCTTCGCATGCGACGTGCCTTGACGCGTAGCAGAGTCTGCACGCGTCATACATGGTCCCAAATTGCCGCGGTGCGACGTCGCATAACCGATGGTTGGTACAGCCCATAGGCCTACGCTCGAGACAATACCCCTATCAGTTATAGTCGCCCACATTTCTATACACTTGATGAACAATTTCAGTTGGAGCAGCTGTGCGGGAGAGCACGACAACCTTGGAGCAGGGTCAAGCGTGGGGTGCGGCACGCCACACCTGGGGGGTCGTATTGAGGAGTTAAAAGGGGAGGGAGTCGTAGTTGGGTAATCTGATTGATCTGATAATAGTGATAACATGATATTTGTATCATATCCATAATTAGCATGTCAATTAACCCCTGTAGACAAAGATCAAGATACCAGGCTACCTAAATGAAATGGTCAAATTCCAACATGGTTAACTTTGTTTCAAAGGTGAATTAGCTATCCGTTTTTGCACTCAAGACAAAGCACTATTCCTTCTTTGTCCACCTCAGGAATCCCGCTTCAGAAGACCTGCAAACTGTGGAATTAGAAGCCAACCAAAATCTCGTTTTACCCACTTTTCGCTTTTGATCGCTGTGCTTTCACCAAATATTACTCAGAGCTAAGAAGACGAATCAGGCTCCAAACAGTCCTATGGAATCTACAAGGTTTAGGCTATCGATTCATATAAATATTGTCCGCTAAAGATGTTTTTTTGATATAGTTAATGGGGTGCGGCACACCCCCTTAAAAGCTGCGGCTGCCGCAGCTTTTAAGGGGGTGTGCCGCACCCCCCTTAACTCGCCTTCAAAATCCAGAAAGCGCTCCATTGCTGGTATGAGTATTGAGCACATAGCTTCTTCTTGCTACACTAGAAATTTGGAGCCAAACGCCCCACCCATAAGAAAATTATGGCCCTTTCAATATGCCCATTCAGATCAAAATCAGCCGTCAAATTACGTGTGATTGTAAAGTGCAGTCACAGAAAATCGGGCGTACAGCTCTCAGAAATCTGAAAACTCTCTAGAAAAAGCTGGTGTCCTCCAGAATGTCACACTTTGAGGTCCAGAGATTAAGAGGAGGAAGAAGGGGTCGTTTGAGGGCTTTCATGTGAGGGGGGGTTGTTTTCGATAGACTTGTGCCTGACCTCTTTCTCAACTCTGGTAATGCTATCTTAGGTACAGTGACCGCCAAAAAGTTGCGGACAAGTCGCCTTCCTTCTTTCATCGCTCATTTTCAGATGGAAAACAAAGATGAAAAAATGGTTGGATTGCATAAGGTGATAAAGCTCTCCAAGAGCTACAACCTACACGTTGCGCTTTCTGGAAAACATGTATCTTAAAAATTGTAAAAATCTTTTTCTAAAAAAGGTCCGAAAATGGCCGCGTCACAATGTCGCGGACAATAATTCTTCGAACGCGAAAATTTTCTTTCAGGTCTTTTTTTGAAGCAAAAACAAACGTTTTCCGGACAGGAAAGCATACGATATTGTAGAACTCATCGAGGACAATAATCGGATAGTGGTTACTTCCAAAAAACCCCAAGCTTGAATTTTATTTTGCTTCTTTTCAAAAAATAACTTCTAATTTCCTGCTTCAAGCCAGATTTCTTCATATGGAAACCCATTCAAGATATTCCAGCAAAGCTTTTGGATAAAATGGATGTCCTTTGCCATTTTCTATGCATCGGACGCGTGCTGGTGAGTTTCTTTGCTGAAAATGGCTTTTGATAGTGCGTGCACATGACCCCACTTGCACCTCACCACTGACTTGCACCACTTTGCAGGCTTGTAGCTCGGCCAGCGTCAATCCACGAGAGTGCAAGTAGGCTCATTCGAAAGAGCGTGACTTCCTCAACACGATGGTATGCAAATCAGTTGTGTCTGAGAAATCCCGGAGATTTGACGGATGGGGTGACAAAGCTCAGCGTTAGAGGTGATTGGAGTGGAGGCTCTTATCAGCACCAGAACAGTCCTAAAGCTTCGAAATGGATCTATTGCAAGAACATTGACAGTTTTAAACCTCCAGGATGGAAGTTGTATCGAAAGAAGCTCTGTTCAACTTTAGCTGAAAATTCTTACCCTACCGTTGAAGCTGCGCTTTATCACCCCATCCGCCAAATCTCCGCTATTTCTCATACTCAACTCTTTTGCATACCATCGTGTTCAGGAAGTCACGCCCTTTCGAATGAGCCTACTAGCAGGCTCGTAGAATGACTGCTGGCCGAGCTACAAGACTGCAAAGTGGTGCAAGTCAGTGGTGAGGTGCAGGTGAGGCCATGTGCACGCACTGTCAAAAGCGATTTTCAGCAAAGAAACTCACCAGCACGCGTCCGATGCATAGAAAATGGCAAAAGACATCCATTTTATCCGAAAAGCTTTGTTGGAATATCTTGAATGGGTTTCCATATGAAGAAATCTGGCTTGAAGCAGGATATTAGATGTTATTTTTTGAAATGAGGCAAAATAAAATTCAAGCTTGGGGTTTTTTGGAAGTAACCACTATCCGATTATTGTCCTCGATGAGTTTTACAATATAGTATGCTTTCCTATCCGGAAAACGTTTGTTTTTGCTCCAAAAAAAGACCTGAAAGAAAATTTTCGCGTTCGAAGAATTATTGTCCGCGACATTGTGACGCGGCCATTTTCGGACCTTTTTTAGAAAAAGATTTTTACAATTTTTAGGATACATGTTTTCCAGAAAGCGCAACGTGCAGGTTGTAGGTCTTGGAGAGCTCTACCCCATGCAATCCAACCATTTTTTCATCTTTGTTTTCCATCTGAAAATGAGCGATGAAAGAAGGAAGGCGACTTGTCCGCAACTTTTTGGCGGTCACTGAATATAGTTCAGGGGGGGGGGGGGGTCTTATTGAGATAGCAATCAGGGGGGGGGGGGGTCGTTACCAGCGATTGTGTGCCACACCCCTTGCTTGACCCTGCCTCGGAGTTAAACTTGTTGAATTTGCCACGTTTTATTGCAATCGGCCTGCTCCAGTTCGAAATCCGGATCGTCGTCCACCAGATGACTACAGAAATAAGATGGCTACACATATTTGCGTAAAGAGGAGAGCCCCACACAGTGCAATATCACCGGTACTTGCGGGTTAGCATCTCAGCTCCAAGACTCTTAGGGTTCGCTCTTGCCTAAAAGGGATATAGAAGATTTTGGGCACCCTGCTCATATAAATTTTGGGAAAGGGCGTGTCGTTAGCTGTTTTGGTTGGGCCTTAGCTATGTTATCAGACGATCTTCAAGAGAGTATAGTTTATTCTTTCAAATTGCAAAAACTGAAGAGGCGATGAAAGGAGAAAGACCTAGGACTTAAAAATCAACAATGCGGTGCGCTTGCCAGTGCGCGTTGGATGGAAGATGTCAAAAACTAAGCAGCTGACTAGAGAAAGGTGTAGAGGAATGGCTTTGAGATACAAATATGGAAAGAATAGAATACGGACGCCGCTTTGATCACATCAGTCTGAGCACTTAAGGTAGGCACCATGTCGAGCTCGCACATGTATTTCAAGGAAAGAAACTATGGAAGGAGGCGTTTGAAACTTCAAAGCAATGGCGCAGCAAACTCCAACCTAGGAAGTCTCGTTCATCTAGGGTTACCCATGCTAATCTTGAAAATCTACAGAGAGCGTGAAAATGGCAAAAACGAGAATGCTCCTTTTCAACATGTTGTAGTAACAGTAAAGGATGCCTGCGGTTGGGCAGATCGCGTGAAATTGAAAACAGTGGAGCTTAAACATATGTAAGTTATGTAATTAAGCTTAAAGGCAGTGTCCCACCAGACTGGGGGTATCTGGCTCCCGTAGTCATGTAATAGTAGACCCCCTACCTAATCGATGTCTGAAGTTTGGAGCGAAAAAGGGGGTCTACCAAGCCTAAAATTTGCTCCGAAAGTGGGCCGAATCTTACGGTAGGGCGAACGCCGCCCACACAGCAATATCGATTGCAAGGCCAGAGTGCGTATAGCGCACACAGTCATGAGCGCAGGGACCCGCAATAACTCTGCGTCTCTACCTTGCATCCACCTCGTAATCGCCCGAACCTACCGTAAGATTCTGCCCACTTTTCGGAGCAAATTTTAGGCTTGGTAGACCCCCTTTTCCGCTCCGAACTTCAGACATCGATTAGGTAGGGGGTCTACTATTACATGACTACGGGAGCCAGATACCCCCAGTTTGGTGGGACACTGCCTTTAAAGGCAGTGTCTCACCAAAGTTGAGGTCGCGCGGATCTTCACATATTCTATTATAGGGACCTCTAAATAGGCCACTGTAACAAGTCCCACTCAATTTGACCCCCTCCATGCTGAGAAAATTTCTCTCAAAGTGGTACGCGGAGAGCGACTTGGTACGCGCGGACGACTCCTTCGGTCTCCCCCCTTACGCGTTTGAACATGTCCCTCCACTTGGTATCCACCTCCCCTCTGTTGCTGCCACAGTGGCTGAGGCTGAAGTTGGAAGGTACAACTCGTCCAGTTGCTTCCGCGGGGCCTCCAGAAAACGGGGTTTTTGGGAACTTTGTGCATTTTTAAGCCCATGCAGTGCTAGACAGGGTCCGACAGGCTTGCAAAATGCAAAAATCTTGGCAACTAAATTTTGGTGAGAGACTGCCTTTAAGCTGTGTAAGCTTATGCAAGTTTTCTTTAAGCTGTGTTCCTCTGTAGCATGCGAACCCTAGAGTCATAAATTCGAATCCCCTCCCCTATTCGACAGAAACTCCCGAGCAAGGAATTCCGATTTTGGCCGAAAAGTTGAGGAATTAGATAGCTTTCGACACTTTTTTCTGAGTTAGGGAGTAGGAAAGATTGGGCACCGCGCGTATTATTGTTTCCATTCTGTAACTAATCCGCCTCTCATAGCAAAAATTTTCATGCATATTGATTTTTCAAAAAGGGGCTGTGGGCATTTCGGCTGCGTCAAAAAAATAACTGGCGTTGTGGCATCGCATATCAGGTGCAGTATTTATCAATCCGCGTTTGGGTAAGTAGAACGTGGGCGCCTGATTGGTAATTCGAAAAAAAAAACATCCACTAATCGAAGAGCAAGATTCAATAATCGTTTTGTTACAAGAGATTTCCGTGTTCCGTGATTTTCATTCAGCCATCTCTCCAATCGGGCTCTGCTGAGATGAGCGCCCAGGAGGCATAATTCGCTTTAAAGTAAGGTTTTGCAGATATGTTCTCAGCGTTAAAGATAGTTCCGGGAATAGGGCACGATGAGACCCGGGCTATAGAGAGAACCTTTGGAGGAGAGAAGTGAGAGAAGTGTGGGCACACGTGCCACAGAACCTTTTGACTTAGAAAAATTGAGTGAGTCAAAAGCTGAGTACTTCCCGGATGCCATCATCAGGGAGGCTCTCAGACTGTGCGCTACAGATACCTAGTGTAGGTATGCGCATGTAGGTGAATTAGGACTGATGGGACAACTGTAAACACCCTAGCTAAAAAAACCTTCGTGAACTGTATATTGGGGCTCTAGGAACTTTGGTTATAAGCTTGAGAAGAGGAAGAAGTGGGCGCCAAGCTTAGTAACAATAGAAAAACTGAGAAGACAATCATAACTACTATTTTGGCCGCGAAATTCTACAAGAGGAAACGAATTTGAAGCTTTGAATGGAAAAAGCTGGAAAGAACAACCTCTTAGGATGGGTAGCCTTGAAATGCAGGGGAAAAAAGGTTTACCGTGATGAACTCCTCTCTAGAAGCAAATTCAGAAAATTGGAGAGAGAACACTTGCAGAGCAAACTGTAGGCATCCTGACTAGAAGAATTTCGGGAACAGAATTTCTAAACTTTGACATTTTCAAAACTAAGGAGTTGGGGAGCTTTGAGAAATTTGACTAGGTCAGCATGAGGAGAGGTGGTCACCGTGGTAAAGCTTGCCCTTTGCGATTCGTGTCCCACGACCAGGCGGTCATTTGGGACAGCAGAGGGGGCGAAACTGTGTCGAGACAGAATTTCCTTTAGAAAAACTTGAAACTTTCAAATCTTTCATGTTGAGGGAACCCTATCTGCAGATGGGAGCAGAAGGGAAACTGCGTTTGCTCTAGATGTTCTCCAGAGTAAAAAATCGGTCACTATACTCGTAGATTTTTGAAAGAAACAATTGGGCTCTGGCATTAAAAAGTTGAGGTGCACGAGGTGTTATACACCCCATGAGTGCTCCTGCGTAGAAAGGTTTTGAGGCGCTGAAATGCGCCTAATCGCTTAGATCTATGGGCACTTTAACTGAAGCGAGGAGACGCTTTCCTTACGGCGCCCTGATGACTTTCTCTGTACGTCAAGCACTTAGCAAATCTACCCTTTTCCCTGCTTTGCTTAGGCAAAAGTCGCCGCGGGTGTATCGCTCGCAGCGCCCCTAGATGGTCTTTGAATATTAGAGGAAAGACACGTAAAGTCTCCATCTTATCCAGGATTTCTGAAAAAGTATAGAGGTTTTCCTCCGCTAACAAAAAGGGTTGAAACAGAGATGAGAATGAGTAGGCTCTTGTACTCAAAGCCCCTGGGAGAAGTCCAAAGAAATTGGACCTTGGCATTTGAGAAAAGAATGGCAGCTTGACGTATAGAAGCTGAAAGACTGGAAGCAATGGGCTCTTTGGTTGAAGTAGGCAAGACACCTGTCCCCGTGTCGTTAGCGGACGACTTGCATACAAAGTTATGCGCGGTTGAAGGCGTCATGAAGGTGAGTCCGCACGCAGTAGAATGCAGCGTTACGGTTGTGATCTCCCTAGACCTTTGCCTTCTAGGAAAGTTTTGGAGGAGTACTCAAGTATTTGGTTCAACCCATGGAAAATATTTGGGCACACATGGGATCTGAGGTAGGGCGAGAAATGGGAATCATGACAGGGCGCTACTTCGGCAGAATCCTCAAGGGGGGGGGAGGAGAACTTTCGGCACCCCTGCCGCATGCATTGGCTACAGCAGATTTGGGCAGACGAGGAATGGGCATCTGAAACATAGCGCTCCCATTTAAAAAAGTCTTGGAGGGGAAGGGAATTGGGTTTTTTGACGAAGAACACCAAGGGAAGAATTGGGCACAAAAAACGAACTCTTAAGTAGTAGAATAAAGAGCGAGTAAGGGTGATCGTGTGACAGGGCGAAGACTTAGGGCCGTATGCACTAACATCCTCGCGGGGAGGAGATCGCAGCTTGAAAGAAAGCTTTATAATTCGAAACTCTAGATACCTGGATTTCACGTTGTGTACCTATCCATGAGTAGTCATACTATCCTTCACTATGAACAAGTTGAAGAGGAGCGAGAAGCTGTACAAACCGCATTTTCCAGCTTTTGTATGATCCCTGATGATCCCCGGCTCTTTTCTTTAAAGTCATTTTTCTTTCTCCGAAGTCAACGAAAAACCTCCAGAGTTGTGCAGATTATCTAACCCGACAGTGCTAAGCATGTTGCTGATAAGAACAAATGATATTTTGAAGTCATGAAATTTTCGATGATCCACAGGTCGAAATTTGAGGTTTACCGAAAAATTCGACTTTTCAAAAACTCATTTGTTCTCATCAGCAACATGCTTAGTACTGCTGTGTTAGATGTTCAGTACAACTTTCGAAGGTTTTCGTTAACTTCGGAGAAAGAAAAATGACTTTAAAGAAAAGCGCCGGGGATCACTAGGGATCATACAAAAGCTGGAAAATGCGGTTCGTACAGCTTCTCGCTCCTGATCAACATGTTCATAGTGAAGGGTAGTAGGAATACTTACGGATAGGTACACAACGTGAAATCCAGGTATCTGGAGTTTAAAATAATACAGCTTTCTTTTAAGCTGCGATCCTCTCCCCAGCGGGGAGGTTAGTGCATGCGGCCCTTAGGAAGATTTCCGAGGGTGCGGGGAAGAAATTGACACGGGAAGGGGAGGGGAACTTTTGGCATCCCTGCCATACAAAGATCGGGAATAGAATTTGGTGCTTCTGCATGCACTGCCTACAGCAGCTTTGGGTGAGGAGATGGCACCGTGCAACTCAGCGCTCCTATCCGAAAAAGTTATGGGGTGAAATTCACGGGAGAAAATCCACCGAGAATGATATGGGCTCCAATATGGGCTCAAACGTGGAAAGAGGTAGTAAGATAGAGAGAGCGAGAAAGAATGGGGCCGTGTGATTGGGCACCTGCGGGATAATTCTGTTGAGAGGAACTCTGGTACTGGACGTAAAATCTGTGGAATGCATTTTGGTGCGCATTGGCTACAGCAGTTTGGGCAGGAGAAAGAATGAGCACTATGGAACTCAGCGCTCCTTTGGAGAAGTTCTGGAGGAGGCTGTAGGTAATTTGACCAAAACCGGAGGAAAGTCTGGTTCCAACATGGAACTCTGAGATATTAGAATAGGAAGTGAGAAAACTTGGGCGGGTTAACTCAGAACACCTACGAGAAGGGATTTTTAGTGGGAATGATGTTGGATAATTTCGTCCTGAAAACATCAGAAAAACTGATTTGCGCACTGTTTCTTTTTTCAAATCAAAATTTCACTGTCCAAGTGCATTAAGTAAAATGCAAACCGTGAATCTGAGCGCTCCTCGGCATGCAACACACAAGGTCCCCTGGTTCACTAGTGTAGAGGACAAACTTTGGAACATCTTCCACAGTTTGACGTCTGCTCAGGTTACTTCGAGAAGACAAAGCGTATAGACTGGCTCCTACAATTGATAATCCATGTCGAAATACCTTGCGTGAAATCTATCTTCACATAGTCAGACGTATACAACTAGGAGCAGACCTTACCTGCTTCAAACCTACTGTCAGATAGGTTTTATTTAAGCAAGGTCTACTTGTAAGCAACATCCGAATCTTTTACTAAGCACACAAGCCAAAAGGAACATTAAAGATTCGCGGATCACTCATCTGAATGATGTGGGACCCAAAGATATTATGTAAGAATGGCTACTTTAAACTTTAGGTGATTTGAAATGTGTATTTGATGCATAAAGCTTTCCAAGCTTCTAGCTCGTATATCTCGCTATTCGATTCAGCAACATATTTTTCGGGTTTTAGTAAACTGTAGCAAGTTCGTAATGGATTGATATAGGACGCTCAATTTTTCTCAGTTTTCACATAGCGAGTACGGACTCTGTCGTTGGTATTACATGTCCGTACCTGTTTACCGTAAGCTCTGCGATCAACTCAGTGGGTGGCCGCCTACGTGCATTTAGGAAAGGTGGCAAGCCTTGAGAGGATGATGACACGCCGCCAACTCTGGAGCAAATTCACATTTACTACGAATTTGAGTTATTTAGACAGTTCCTGATTATGCTGGTAGCAGAAAAATGCCTATAACTTTGTTCACTAAACCGATAAGCAGATGGCGGTTGGGCAGGAGGCAGCAAAGGCCCTGCCGCTTCTGCTTATGGAACTACCTGAGGCTTCAGAGCTCCTCGCACTTCTAATTAGGTACTTCTTCGCACCTCTAAATATCTATTCGAAATGACCTATGCCCAATCGTTCATACACTTTTTGAGCGTGGTAAATGGCGACATATGGGTTTCATGTTTCATATTCGAAACGAATGAAGTAAGTTTCAAAAAAGGCTCTTAGAATTAGCCTAATTCAACGTCGAAGGCGGTATAAACCCGAATTTTCAGTAGATATGGAGGTATAACTTGGTCTGTCAAATCTTCAAGCCGGAATTTTGAACATATTCTTGCAAACCTTTCTCGTCTCAATATTTCCGATAGAAAACAAGGACTTCAAAGACTGATAGCCAAGTTCTTTATTTTGCGGCAGGCTTATTCCTTTCTACTCCACGAATTCTGAAGAAAAAAACTGCTCTGAACCCGATACTCTGTGGGCCGAAACCGATTATAGCTGAGATTGAAAGAGACTGCAAGATTTCCGAATTGATTTGGAGCAAAATATTCTTCAAGAATATTTCTGTTTGGTTCTCTTGCTTCTAAACTAATCAAAGGTGCGAAGAATGATTAGAGGCGCGAGAAAGTCTGGAGCTCCCCAGGTATTTCCAGAGGCAAATGCGGCCAGCCTTTGCTGCCTCCTGCCTGACGTCCTAAGCAGATAGAGAAGACTGTTTAGAAATCAACAATTAAAGACCTTTCGTATATGGATCTCATTAAAAAAGTCCACTTCGAGTCAATTACCTTCCCTTGTACGACACATCAACTGAAAACCAAGAGGGAGAGGGGGGGGGGGGGGGGAGAAATCTATTTAAATGCCGACAACGCATGTAAACCTCAAATAGCGTTGAGATATTTCTCAATAAAACCGCTTCACAAATTTACCAGTACAAGTGGTCATCATTAACGTACCTGTGTTGAAGTGACAGGGACTCAGGCGGCGTTGAGAAAGCCGTAAATCGTGCGCGAACGTCTGCGTCTCTACGCGGACGCCCTATCTACATGATGCAATCGATGATTGGCGAGAAGCCAAAGTGAGCGGGTCACCTTCAAGAACAATAAAGCAGAGAAACCGCCGATAAACTTGCTGGGCAAAAATAAAGCTTTGGGTTGAAGGAAAGCCATTCGAAGTGGGAAAGAGATCTGACTATTTGCCGCTTTCAACACTCAGTGGAAACATTACGGGTACGGGCCATATCGTACACGCAGTGCTTCCACCGAGAATCTCCAGCGAGAACAAGAACGCTGCATTTATTGCAAGAGAATAAAGGTGAGGAATTGAAAAAAAAACCACAACGGTAGACTCGGCGGAAACTCATACGGGTATGACACTACTCAACACAACCGAATAACTTCCACCGAGTCCACCAAATGCAGGATCACAACTGCTAACAAAATGGAAGCGTACCTATCTCGGACTATGAAGATTACGGGTACAATCTTAATATGCACCTGTCATCTCATAATCGGAGTTAGAATCCAGCTAAATTGAGCCTCAAGTGCAATGAAAGCCAAAACTCACGACAATTGAAGAGCATCACCAAGAGCAGTGCACAACAGGGCGCTTTGGGACCAATAAATGAAGAGTTAATAGAACCGACTTAGATTGCGACTGCAACCTACCTCAACACGCTCAGCAGACAAATGAGTCCGCATTCATTGATCGCTGCATCACGTGAGCGTGAGCAGCAGGCGTAATCGCTGTAGGACCACACAACACGTGAGTTCTGTAGCGACTACAAATCTGCAAATTCGGAGTAAATTAGTTTTTTTCCAAGACTGATGGCCATGTTTTGAAAGCAGTACTTACGTAATTGGATTGAAAATATGTTGTCGTTTCTTGGTAATTTTGACAAATCTTGATTTATATCATTCTTGCACTGAAAAGTTAACTAAGATGTAGGTGAGATAAGGCTCACTGCTTTTATTTACGTGCACATGGTTAAAACACAGCATGACCTAGGTAAGCATTGTGTTACCGGTGCTGTTGAAAGCGATTGAAAGATTCTTCCGGACTGAGTTTGGGTGGGATTATGCTTCGTTTTTGCGTAAAAAGCAAAAGGCGGATACAGTTGGGCATTTATCGATTCATCTTTGGGTGTTCGTGCAAAATGCAGTCGCACTTCGTAGCGTCCTCAACTCTGCGGGTGCAAGCAAGCTGATATCGTAAGGATCCAAATGGAAAGGAATCCGTGCTATAAAATCATATTAGTTTCGAAAGATGCGCCAAAATGCTTGTAGATGGCAGGTAGGCGCAGTTAAAGGCAGTGTCCACGCAAATCTGGACATTTGGGAATTCGCATGATAAGCCAATGCCCAACCGGCAGCTCGGTTAGTGCTCTAACGGCTGAGATATCCCCCTCGAAACTGGACCCTAGGATCGTATTTCACATGGGATGGCGCAATCCCATCAGTTGCGCGTGGGTTCTCACGCGAAACCGATGAGTTTAGCCATGAATCCATGCGAACGCCCTGACCGTCTTTTAGCACTTTCGTGCATCAATTTATCATGTGTAAACGAAAAGTTCTCAGGTAGTTTCTGTGCAGTGCTCTGGTAGCCTGGTTGTCATATAGAACGCATGGCATTGCGGTAGCTGTTAAACAGTCTAAACTGCAGCCGTACATCATCAGTCCATTTTAATGTGGTCAAAAATGGCTCGGTCGTCAACGTGTTAACACGTTGACGACGAGCCATTTTTTTTAGGTCTGTCCCTGTAGACGAGACGTTTCCATGCATATCTACGCGTGGCCCATGTATGTATGCGTGCATCCATGCACGAAGCACAAAATGTGCAAGCCCCGCCCCCTCTGGCAAGCTCCGTCCACTGGACCAAAAATGTCGGAAATTGCCCAAATGTCAAGTACTTATGCGATTTTCGCCACTTTTAAAAAGTGGACGGAGCTTGCCACTTAGGGGGCGGGGTTTGCCTGACGGTGGGCGGGGCGTGGCTAAACGTTGCTTGAGGCCTTTGCGTTCATCTACAGCCTCATCTGTGCTTTTTATGGACAAAAAGGGTCCTTGTGAGAGGCATAGGAGTGGGTGGGGTGTGCTAGAAGGGGCGGGGCTATATAAAACACATCTGAGCCTATGTTGATTATATGAACACAAACTGAGAGGAGTGGATAAGTGTTGAAGTTAAGGCCGCCGCGCACCATTGCGCGGCACTGTCGTCAACGTGTTAAGAGATGAGGCGAAACTGAGTGGCGAAACTCGGGCGAAGGCAATGGCGAATTACACCATCTTATATTTAACATCTGGTTTTGAATGTCGCAAATATTCTGGCCACACATTGCGAGACCGCATCGTATTTGAGGCTCGTAATACATTGAAAATTCTTTCCTGAGCACAGATTTTACAAGGCGAAGAATAGCACAACTTGACAGCCTTCTATGGACACCTCCACCCAAGCTGAGGTTTAAGACTTTGACGCTTTATAATAGCGGAGCTCCGAAACAGATAGCCGCACAAGTCTCGCTGCATAAAACGAAATCCGAAGCGAGAGAATCACTCCAGAAGCTGAAAACGGCCAATGTGACTCCTTCAATCTACGTGTGTGGTCTCCAGTCAACAAGTCCCGTAAGTCCCATAAGTCCCACAACCTGCGCCAGTTCTCCGCTTTCACCCGAATAGCTCCCATTTCTTGGTCCTCAATCTATTCGACGATATGGACCGCCGGTCAACTCTTGCAGACTCACATCCTTCCCAGGTTCTGCAATTTTTCAGATTTTATTGCACTCGGGGCAGTCTACGGGGCTCTTGGGTCCTGTATAAGGCGTCATCCAAAAGAATGTTTACGTTATTTACAAAACAACCTTACATCTTTTGAATAATCCAAAAACGCCAAAAGCGTTGTGCCATATCGCGGGGTCCAGCGCCGCCCAAAATTAGGCGTCGTCGTCAATGGTTAAAAAGCACGGGATAGCTTTCGATAGAGCAAAACAAGCTTCACAAAATGATGTCATAAATTTCGCGAGTTCATTCCATATTGAGTACAAAACTCTTGGAAATTTAAAAACTTGAAAAAATCGTATAAATAGCAACGCGTTAGGAGCACTTTTTGCACCGCCCGTTTTTGTTACGAGAGCCTGGACACCGTACCCCAACCTCGCCCTCACCTTCTTTATCACTTCTTACTTTGAAACAGAAAAAGAAAAGGAGTTGAGGCACATAACCTCAAGGTTGCAATGCATTCCTCATGGCCCAGTAGCTAGTGGCGATCTCAGATGCCAGACCCGGTTTCGGTTCCACGTTTGAGATGTGTTTTTTGCCGTTAAAGTTGGAAGCCCTTACAAAACAGCTGACTTCTCCATCTATCATTCTATTAGGTTGTCCCGAAAGTTTTGTCCGTTTTTCTCATCGCTCACTAAAACTCACAAAACACCAATCCATGGACGACTTAGATACCACTTGATACAGATCTTCATCCTCTCTCTTAAGCTATATTTGCCCTCTGATCTACCCTGTTTTTGCAATGTTATCGCCATGGCTTTTTGAGCAGTTCAGCAGTAACGTCAAATCTCTCCTGAGTTTAAATTTCTTATCCTGATCTTTTTGAAGAGCGCTGATAACCGTTATGTAGGGCAAACCTTTGGCTACATTCTATCCATCTCGGATTACATGAGCCACGTTTACTAAGTCCGTCATAATTATTTATTTGATAAAAACGGCGATTTTTGATTAGGTTTACCACGTACAAATACGAAAATTCCAAAAAGCTGCTTTTTCAAACAAATCGAACTTGGTTATCCTTCATATATAATGTTCAATAAGAATCATGTTTCATTTCGCAGAAACTCCATCAGCTTTCGTGCATTTGTTGCAGTTGCGTGTTTCATGGCTTTGCCAAAAATTGAAACCTTCGAAGAAATAATTTTGAAGCTAAGACAGCAGATTACAGGGATTCAAAAATATTACTTTATAGTCCGAGAATTGCTCTATTTGATCCATACTCAACCCCTTTCGGAACTTTGGAACGAAATTTTCGAAATTTAGCCTAACTTTGAGCAGATAAAATTGACAGGTGGAGAATTTTGGCAATTACCAAAAAAAGCGTACAAGATTATGGTTCGAAAATCTATCAGTAAGAAAGAGAAGGAAAAGCTGCATCGAATGCACGTTGAAACTCATTCAGGTCTTTATTGCGCGTGGTTTTATAGTGTTTGAAAAAACGGACAAAACTTTCGGGACAACCTAATATGATAAAAAATAGCAAGGCGTTAGCAGCACTTTTTGCATCGGCTGTAAATTGATGTGTCTTGATCCAAGTACCTCCATTTTGAGGCCACGTTTCGCCCGCATAATGAAAGAAATTTAAAAATCAGAGAATTTTCCTTGTTCTCTTCTTTTTATGGGTTGCATTTCCTTCAATATATCTTCAGTGGTTGGTCAGTTATGAGCGCTAAAAGTTAGCTTATTGTTTGAGGGCAACGTTCGGTCAGATGTGAAAACTTAGGCCTAAGGCATACTTCGCGCGATTCCTGTCGCTGCGCGATTTAGCACAACAGCGACTCTTCGTTATTCAGCGTTAATGCGCTGCCTTTGGTCAGAACTTGTTGCTATTTGCAACAACTAACAACAAGCTACCCAAATATGCGTTCGAGAAGCGAGCACGATAGATTTGTACAAATCTGGCAAATAGCCAAGTCGCGTGAAAGTGGCGATAAGGCCGAATCGCGTGAGGTACGCCTTAGGCCTTAGGCCCCGGGCAGACTTCACGCGATTTGATCGTCGCGACTGAGTCGCGACGAGACAACTGTTACAACATCATTCCATGCCGATCAACTTGCATTCGGTTGTGATACTTTTCCAGCCCGACATTTTTGAATGTGAAATGAAAATGAATGGAAATGTTGGCGATTAGATCGCGACGATTAAGTCGCGTGAAGTCTGTCCGGGGCCTTAGAGTACAAGTTTGCCCGCTCTGATAAAGCTCGCGTAAGTGGCACTGCAATTTGCTTCTGAAGCGAGAAAACCGCTCCAGAAGTGGTAACTGGGGCTGACCCGGCGACCGGGACGAGTTAGTTTGATAGGGCAGAGTGCGCATATCGCACATAGTCAAGACGTAGGGTCCCGCAACAACTCTGCGTCTAGCCTTGCGGCAGACGTCTAATTTCCAAATCAGAGCTTCTGGAATAGCTCGTTCTCAACATTTTCGTGCTCTCCAAGCTGCATTTTCGAAGTTAGCGAGAAGCATGAGCCCAAGTAAGCCAAATACACTTTATTTAAAATTTTGCCCGGATGCTGCCTTTGAAAACGCTCCTGCCTCTTAAATGAATTTCCTTAGTTCGGATATCCACATATGACATTTTCAACAACTTTAGTATTAGGTTGTCCAGAAATTGATGCCCTAGGTTGTCCAGAAAGTGATGCCCTTTTGGATTCCAACCGCAATAAGTTATACACTTCTCACTTCTAAATAGATTGCAAAGTATCATTCGATAGAGTAAAGCAAGCTCTACAAGACGGCTTTCTTGCTTTTGCAACAGCTCCTATCCACCTCGAGTTTTATAAAAAGTAAAAAGACTCAGCTGTCCGAAAAATCGAGAAAAATCGTAACTCAGTTCATAAAAATTGTACAAAAATTCTTACTTGCTCACGCCAACGCTATCAACATAAAGCATCTATACGCCTTTGCCGTATTTTTCCCTTAGTTAGAAACCAAAAAAACGGTACTTTTCGTGCATTTGCCAAAGTGATGCTGTGCCGTCCCCACACAGGTAGTTGCATACCACAAGCCTGTAGAAGTACAGACTTGAATTTTCAGCTTTCTACAAGCTTTAGTTTTCGAGAAATACCGAATATAGCTTTCCCTAGTTAGGTGGTTCAAACTAGAATTCAAATTTCTCGAGAACTAAAGCTTGTAGAGAGCTGAGAATTTACGTTTGTACTTCTACAGGTTTGTTGTATACAACTACCTATGTGGAGACGGCACAGCATCACTTTGGCAAATGTACGAAAATCTCCGTTTTCTTGATTTCTAACAGAGGAAAAAATATGGCAAAAGCGCATATAGATGTTTTATGTGGATGGTGTTTACGTGAGCAAGTAAGAATTTTTGTAGAATTTTTATGAACTAGTTACGATTTTTTCGATTTTTCGGGCTGCATAGTCTTTTTAGAATTTGGCTCGTAACTCGAGGTGCATGAGAGCTGTTGCAAAAGCACGACCGCCATCTTGTAGAGCTTGCTTTGCTCTATCGAACGGTGCTTTGCAACCTATTTAGAAGTGAGAAGTGTATGACTTATTGCGGTTGAAATTCAAAACGGGCATTAATTTTTGGACAACCTAATACTTGGAAAACACTGATATCTAAGTTCTTTCGTGCATTTTCTATTGGTATGATGTTACAAGTATTCAGCCTTTTTAAAGCAATCAAAGGACAGTCTAAAATTTTTTCTCAAAAATTGTTGCATAGTGACGACTACAGGGTATCCCAAAAATATGCACACTGTTTGATCGTCAATAACCTCCTTGTTTGAACATCTTTCCGAGCTTGAGGTGCCATTCTGTAGAGCAAGGTAAATTTTTTTGCACTTTGGGGCGAACCTTAGACCTTTCTTTACTGTAGGATTACGGTAGGAACTTCGAGAAAGCTTTTGGGTCGTTGAAAGCGGTAATTTGCCACAAAAAAACCAAACAAGCCAGAAACTCCTGTATTGGTCTAGTCGAACTCAGACAATGGATCGGACCCCTCCGCTGGGCAAGCCGAAACTGCCAGACTCGCGCCGGACCCAATTGACCAATGAGAGCGGGGCAAATGGGCGGTCCCTCGCGTGACATCACTGCCAGGCAAATGGGAGGCTTCTCCGGCCCTGCTGCAAAGGTCCGCCATTTCTCCGGCGCGACCCTGGCAGATTTGCCAGGCTCGCGCCGGACAAATTTGTCCGGCGCGAGCCTGGCAAATCTGGCGGAGTCGCGCCGGAGAAAATGGGAGGGGTCCGGAGCAGAAATGGGAGGCCTCCGGAGCAGAAATGGGAGGTATCCGGAGCAGAAAATGGGAGGTATCCGGAGCAGAAAATGGGAGGTATCCGCCGGAGAAATGGGAGGTATCCGCCGGAGAAATGGGAGGTATCCGGAGCAGGCTGCGTATCGATTTGGCGCGTAGCAAGCAAACGTCTAACTCCACGGTGATGAGTCCTCTGTTTACGCTCTTTGTCCATATTTTAGTCGCCGTTTCTTTGATTCTGTTGTTTTTGCGCGTTTCTTTACCGTTTTTTCCTTTTCCGCGTTGCTCTTCGTCGCGTTGGCGTTTATGTTGCTGTAAGTTCCTCGTTTTCAGGTTTATGTTTGAAATTTTCGTGCGGTTGCACTCAATCACCTTCAGTGTTTGGCTCTTTCCGACTTGCTGAGACATCGTAGACTATTGATGGAGTGGTTTTTGTGATTAATTCTGGATTTTCGAAACAATGAGGTTAGTTGCGCAACTATCTAGTGTTGTTGTGATGAAAGTATCGTCTAAATAATCCGTTTATTGCTATAGTGTGGACCCCGGCCAGGTTCCCATAGGTACCTCCGCGGCGCGCCCGCAGCGCATGCCTTCAGTGCGCTTTTCGTTTCGGCTCTGAAGGGATTTCTTTCAATTTCCTCTTTCAAGTGTGTTTGTTCTCTTCTGTAATCTCTACTTTAGATGTAAACGACACACGTCAACTGCTGGTGATGGATTTTTACGAGTCTTGACAGTCTTGCAAGCATTTGTTTCGAAAATCTTGTTTTTTTCTCAATAGTGAAGATTTCGGTGTAGTTCAGAGACATCTCTTCAAAGGTTGTTCAGAATAAGTGTATATGCAGTTGATTTTGTGGAGTGTAGATGCTTCTAGCTTTTTGTTACACCATCAGAGCTTTGCAATCGTGCTCTTGAGCTCAAACTTTCTAGGTTTTTTTATGACCAGAAGGAAGACTTTTCAGAATTGTTCTTCGACTTTTCCTGTTACTTCTATCATCCATCGCTGGTAGTGTCATACACTACTAGCGATGGATAATAGAAGATTCCAGTTATCTATGAGATTGACTGGAATCTGAGCGCTAGTAGTAGAAGTTGTGAAGGTTCTCCTATTGCCTTGGCTTTTCTCGTGTTCGGATTAGAGGCCTCCACATCTCATTTCACTCCTGTTTTCGGTTATAATGCTTTTTTGTTCGTAAGTGAAATGAGAAGCGTTCAAGTCGGGCGCGCGTTGCGTGTGCGCCGCGCTAGTACCTATGGGAAGCTGGCCGGGGTCCACACTATCTCTCTCGTACGTATGCTTACCAAGTCGATCGACTTTTCATCAGACGTTGCAGATCCTCACTATATCGTTTCTGGCTTGAAAGATAGGACAAGGCAAGAGATATGTTGACAAAAGTCTTGGAGGCAACTCCAAACGATGTTGAAGTTTTGTGACTGTTACCGAAGTTTTGTGACTGTTACTGAAGCATTGTGACTATTACTGTTGCTTAGTCACATCACATTGCTTCCAGTATTGCTTAGCGAGATTAGGACTGACTGATAAGGCTAGGTAAGCATGTAAATGTGAAATGTTTGAGTCACATAGCTTCTTCTTTACTGTTTATGTGACTTTCAATTACAATTTGCAGAATCGCTTTTGAACAAGCGTTGGAATTGCAAAATGACAATGTTTGTGCTCTCTCAGCACTTGCCATTTTGGATTACAATACGCATACTGTCGAGGGAGCCCAAAGTGCAGTGGCTTGTCTAGGCCAAGCGTATAGTCTGGAGCCGGAGAATCCGGTTGTCTTGGTCCATCTTGCCAACCACTTCTTCTTCAAAGGAGTCAGTGCAGAAATTCTTTGAATTAATTACGAATTATCTATAAAAGGGACCTTTTAAATTTGTCCAAGCTGTTACATCGAGGTGTTTATCGCTTTATCTGAAGGCATCACTTTTTCAGGAAATGAACAAGGTTGAACGGTTAGCGTGGCATGCAATGAGTATGACGGAAAGTGACGAAATCAAGGCCGAAGCTTGTTACATTCTTGCGCGGTTTTTCCATTTCAACAGAGACTATGAAAAGGCGTTCAAGGTAAGTTGCATATGCAAGAATTTCAATCCATGTCATCATCGTGTCCTAGTACTATTATCAAGCAACTACGTTGAATCATCCTACTTTCGTTTTGCCCCAGTATGGCCTTGGACCTCGGAATTCGAAGATGTTTGGATGAATATAGCTCATGTATATATCGCACTTGGACAATATGTCCCTGCTTTGCAAATGTGAGTTTATGGCGTTCCTCGCTGTTTTGTTTCATGTTGCACAGAATGCTTTTTTGATCTTTTTGTCATTTTCTTACCATGTTAAAACCATATGCTTATACTGTGGTGTTACAAGGTTCTTTTTGCAACTAGGAAATTAGTTTTTCTTTGAATATTCTTATCACTCCTAGTATGGTTTTTGTAATATGAATTAACTGTTGTACGTATGCTGGAGATAGATAGATAGTGTTGTAGAGCTGTTCAGTGTCAATAGAACTCGCTCATTATTGATAGCTAAGGCTGAGGTGACCTAGGCGGCTGCGGCGTACCCGCCGCACCTTGATTATGTTTACGTGTTGTTATTGCATTGATCCTAGTGAACCCGCGGCATATACGCCTATGTGTATAAGGGGAATCTTTGTGTTTTTCTAATGAATCGTCAACGGCTCAACGCGTTCCACAAAGGACAAGAAGACCTCCACCGACCAAGGACCAGAAGAAGCTCCACCGACCGAGGACCAACAGCCCGACCGAGGACGAGCAGCCCCCCAATCAAGGACAAGAAGAAGTGCTGCAGCTCAGTTCAAGCTGGGAGGAAGCTGCTACCGGTCGAGGACAGCCAGACAAGTAAGCATTGCAAGGAATTTGATTTAGCAGAAGAACTCGTCGACACTGAAGAGTTCTACCATGCCGAAAGCCAGTGAAGAGCGGCATGGCCATGACTCTTTGGAGAAGGTCCTGTCGGTCATGGTCGAACAAATGCGAATTCAACAGGAGGAGATGAAGCTGCAAAGGCAACTTCAACAGGCGCAGCAGATGCAATTGCAAGCTCAGCAAGAGCAGATGAAGGAGCTGATCACCACCTTAGCCAATAAGCAGGGAGCCGTTCAAGATGCCAGCAAAGATCAATACGATCAGCTGAGCAAGGAAGTGCAACGATTTGTCTCGGACGAGGAGACAGGTAACACTTTTGCATACTGGTACGGCAGGTATGGACCTATAATTCGCGACGCCCAGCTGCCGGATCACAAGAAGCGCGACTTGATCCTCATGAAGCTGGACGAAGAATCATACCGGAAGTATGCTGATGAGGTCTTACCTGCGAAACCGCATGACTTGGACTTCGACACCACCATCGCGAATCTTCAGAAGCTATTTGCCTCTAAGAAGACCCTCATCAGGAGAAGGTACGAGTGCCTGAGGATAGCCTGTCCGCCGCTTACACCAACGTGCGTACCATTTCGCGAATACGCTAACACTATCAAGCGGATGGACGAAGACGCTCGACTCAAGGAGCTGGATTACACGGCAATGAAGACGTTGCAATTTGTAGCAGGTCTTCAAGATCCCTCGCTCAGGGAAGTTCGCCTTCGGATGATCCGTCGACTGGACGCTCACAAGGACGAAGTACCGTTAACAATCGAAGACCTAGTCACGGATTGCGAAAATTTCACTGCTTTGAAAGTGGATAACACGGACATGGAAGGCACTCGCGACGTCCATGCTGTATGGAAGAAAAAGGTAAATTGCTTCATATGCGGAGGACCACATTTCAGAAAAGACTGTCCACAATCTGACAACAGTCGAAAGAAGCGGCGGAAGACGGGAACCCATGTGAGCCGCAGGCGACAGTGCAAAAATGTGGTCGTTTTCGACGCCGAGAAGGCGCGGACTTATATCGACGTCGTAATCAAAGGATGTTCCCTCAAGCTACAGCTAGACACAGGTGCGGATATAACCCTGATTTCGCGAAGAGCCTGGAAGAGGATGGGATCCCCTGCTCTGGAACCCTGTGTGTTGCCCGTGAAAACTGCCGACGGGACGCCGATGCAGATCGACGGTAAATTCTCGACCGATTTTGAGGTCAAAGATCGAGTTACAGGGAAAACCGTTCATGGAAACGGAGTTTGCTACGTCACCGAAGGCTCGAATCTATTAGGATTGGAATGTTGTATCCAATTGCCGGCGTACAAGAAGCTGAAGGACAACTACAACTGCAGAAAGGTGACTTGCGAGGAGAAACTTCGAGCCGAAGTCGTCGCCGATTTGAAGAGGAAATATGCAGAAGTCTTCAATAGCGACTTGGGAAAGTGCACGAAGAGCAAGGCCAAGCTAGTCTTAAAAAGCGATGCTGTGCCAGTCTTCAAGAAGAAGAGGCCAGTTCCATACGCCACGGCACCAGAACTGGAGGCAGAAATTGATCGGCTGGTTGCCGAAGGAGTTATTTCTGCTGTAGAACACTCAGAGTGGGCCGCGCCGATAGTCGCCGTCAAGAAGAAAAATGGCAAGCTCCGTCTGTGCGCCGACTTCTCGACAGGACTTAACGATGCATTGCAGCTGCATCAGCATCCATTGCCCACTGCGGAGGATGTGTTTACAAAGCTCAATGGAGGCCAGCTTTTCACTCAACTCGACCTAGCAGAAGCCTATTTGCAAGTGGAAGTCGAGGAAGCATCAAAGGAGATGCTCACTATCAATACACACAAAGGATTATATCGCTATAATCGATTGCCATTCGGAGTGAAATCGGCACCAGGCATATTTCAACAGATCATGGATTCCATGATAAGCGGGCTTGATGGAGTAGCCGCTTATCTTGATGACATCATCATCACGGGGAGGAGTTATGAAGAACATCGCCAGAATCTGGAAGCCTTGTTTAAGAGAATCAAGGATTACGGATTTCACGTCAGGTTGGAAAAATGCAACTTTCTCATGCCAGAGATTTGTTACTTAGGTTGCATCATTGACAAAAATGGACGCCGGCCGGATCCAAAGAAGATTGAAGTTATTCAGCAAATGCCAGCGCCGAAGAACATAGCGGATGTTCGATCATTCCTCGGGATGATCAACTACTATGGATTGTTCGTAGCCGAGATGCGCCAGCTTAGAGCACCCTTGGACGCATTGCTCAAGAAGGACGCAAAGTTCGAATGGACGGAGGAATGCCAAAACGCATTCAAGCGTGCCAAAGAAGTCTTAGCCTCCGATTTACTCCTCACACATTTCGATCCTGACTTACAGATAGTGGTAGCTGCGGACGCGTCAGACTACGGAATCGGGGCTGTTATTCTGCACAAGATGCCAGATGGGACAGAAAAGGCTATCTGCCATGCAAGCCGAAGCCTCACAGCCGCCGAAAAGAACTACGGACAAATTGAAAAGGAAGGACTAGCACTGGTTTTCGCAGTCCGTAAGTTCCATCGGTACATATACGGACGCCGATTCAGATGGCTCACCGATCACAAGCCGCTGCTACACATCTTTGGACCAAAGAAGATGGTGCCAGTGTACACAGCGAACAGGTTGCAACGATGGAAACTCATTCTACTCGCATACGACTTCGACCTGGAGCACCGCAAGACAACCGAATTTGGACAAGCCGATGCACTGTCTCGACTGATCCCTCCAAGGCCATTCCAAACCGAAGACGTCGTTATAGCGAAGATAGAAGAAGAGGTGCGAGCTGTTCAAGCCGCTGCTGTACGAGCGTTACCAGTAACCCGGAAGAAGATTGAAGAGGAATCTCGTAAGGACGAAACCATTGCGCAGGTCATACGAATGCTGCAATCAGGAGCATGGCCGTCCAAGCCGAAAGAAGAAGTCCGAAATTGGAGAGCACTGAGGGAGAATTTATCAGTGCAAAACGGATGCTTGTACTTCGCCCACAGAATAGTCATTCCAGCTTCGCTGAGACAGGCGGTTCTGAAGCAGCTACACGAGGGACACCCTGGAATGACAAGGATGAAGATGCTCGCGAGAGGATTCGCATATTGGATGGGCATCAACAGAGAAATTGAAGACTCAGTGCGCCGCTGTAGGGATTGTCAAGAAGCCTCCAAAATGCCAGTGAAGACGTTGCTGCATTCATGGAAAGTGGAAGATAAACCATGGAATCGACTTCACATTGACTATGCAGGGCCGCTGAATGGCAAGATGTATCTCGTCGTAGTTGACGCTTACTCGAAATGGCCAGAAGTATTTGAGATGCCTTCATCGTCAACTACAGCTACCCTAAGAGAACTCAGGTCTATATTCGCTCGATTTGGAAATCCGCAAGTGATCGTGTCGGACAATGGGACGCAGTTCACAGCGAAGGAGTTCCAAGATTTCTGTGAAGAGCGAGGAATCAAGCATATGCGTTCACCACCGTTCCATCCGCAATCAAATGGACAAGCGGAGAGGTTTGTGGATATCTTCAAAAGGACCTTCCAGAAAATTAAGGAGGGAGGAACGGCAGAGAAGATTGCGGAGTTTCTACAGTCTTATCGACGAACACCTTGTACAACTGCTCCAGGACAACGTTCGCCTGCCGAGCTGCTCCTGGGACGTCAGATAAGGACACAGCTGTCGCTGCTGAATGAAGACTCCAAAGAAGAAGGAATGGGCAACGAAAACATGGAGAAGCAGTTCAACCGCCACCATGGAGCACGAAAGAGAGAGTACCAGCCACAAGAAGCCGTGTGGGTACGCGATTCTCGCTCGGGATGCGAAAAATGGATTCCAGCTCGTGTGAAGAAACGCTACGGCGAAGCCGTGTACGATGTGCTTACGGAAGACAACCAGCTATGGAGACGACATGCGAATCAGATGCGCAGTGGAAGAATGGAGCGCCGTCGTGATCCAGCCTCTACCACACGTCTTGAAGAAGGCCAAATGGACAATGGCATGAACATCGCTGAACACCAAGCAACTTCAACCACGTCACTGATTCCAATTAGATCAAGCCGACATCGTCGACCACCAGAACGACTTCAAGTAGATCCTCATTTTAAGATGTACCGTTGTTCATCTTAGGAGGGAGGTGTTGTAGAGCTGTTCAGTGTCAATAGAACTCGCTCATTATTGATAGCTAAGGCTGAGGTGACCTAGGCGGCTGCGGCGTACCCGCCGCACCTTGATTATGTTTACGTGTTGTTATTGCATTGATCCTAGTGAACCCGCGGCATATACGCCTATGTGTATAAGGGGAATCTTTGTGTTTTTCTAATGAATCGTCAACGGCTCAACGCGTTCCACAACAGATAGATTTTTCGAAAGTTTGATAAATTTGAAATAAATGTCTTATCTCTTCGTTCTTTCTTCTATCTTCTATCCACAAACGCTAGGGGTGAGAGGGAGGGGGTAGAGTACGGGGTGAGGGTCGCGCTAAACTCCTACCCGGGGGGGGGGGGTCCTATTCGGCTTATTTGGGTGGGGTTTAGAGACAAAATTGGGGTTTGGAGCTTAAAGGCAGCGTCCAGGCAAGTCTGGACCTATGGGGATTTTACATGGAAAGTATTTTGGGGCCCTAACTAAGCCACTACCCAACCGGCAGCTCAAGTAGTGCTCTAACGCCTGAGATATTCTGCTCGAAACCGGACCCCGCGACCGTGTTTCGCATGGATTCATGGCGCAAAGAGTGGATCCTGGCGCGAAACTGCCATGAATCCATGCGAGTACGTTCGCGGGGGTCTGTTTCGAGGGGAATATCTCAGCCATTGGAGCACTACCTGAGCTGCTGCTTCGGCAGTGCCTTAGTTAGGGCCCCAAAAGTACTTTCCATGTAAAAGCCCCATAGGTCCAGATCTGCCTGGAAGCTGCCTTTAATTAGGGCTAATTACAGTATGCCGCGATCGGGGGGCTCCGGCGCACAAAATCGGGGGGCTCCGGAGCAGAAAATGGGAGGTCTCCGCCGGAGAAATGGGAGGGCTCCGCCGGACGAATGGGTGACCCACCGCTGGGGAAACGCCGCGACCCTGCCATTTCCCCAGCGGAGGGGTCCGATCCATTGTCTGAGAAATCGCTGATTTGAACGTGATGTTTGCACTTTGCTGTAATCCATCGTTTTTCTAATGTTCGTCAGAAATGTGATTACACCGCTAAAAAGCTGGAAAAACTGTAGGAAGTTGGTAGTGAGATCAGCACGCCTGAAAACCTGCTACATAAAATTCCAGATTTTTTGGGTTTTTCTAATCACAAAACCTATTGCACACCGGCGCTATATGCAGAAAGTTCACACTGTAATCTTATATGTAAAGCTGGATGTCTGTTTATCTCTCTGTCTGTACGTATTTATGTCTGTATGTGTTTACGTATGTTCGGAATAGAGAATTCCATTTCTGAACCGATCCGGACCAAACTTGGCACAATTACACATCGGGGCGAGGCGGGTGTCGTAGGCTACTTTTCGTCATCGACAATATCGATTTTCTCGATTTCTTGCGAAGTTTGAGCTACGAGCATGGGAGTTGGTACAGGGATAATCGAGCGTGCTGATTACGAATACAATATTAGTTTTTGAAATTATCCACTACTTTGATCGATTTTATCGATTTTTTTCGTAAAGTTTGAGCTACAGGGCCGGGAGTTGGCGGAGAGGGGTAATCGAGCACATGCTGATTACGAATACAATATTAGTTTTTGAAATTATCCACTATTTTAATCGATTTTATCGATTTTTTTGTAAAGTTTGAGCTACAGGGCTGGGAGTTACAGAGGGGTAATCGAGCATGCTGATTACGAATACAATATTAGTTTTTGAAATTATCCACTATTTTGATCGATTTTATCGATTTTTTTGTAAAGTTTGAGCTACAGGGCTGGGAGTTGGCACAGAGGGGTAATCGAGCATGCTGATTACGAATACAATATTAGTTTTTGAAATTATCCACTACTTTGATCGATGTTGGCACAGAGGGGTAATCGACCATGCTGATTACGAGTGCAATATTAGTGGCGCTATTCGGCTATCCGAGCCTCAAAATTTTTTTGTCGTAGAGCTTGCTCAAACTTCGTCTATAAGGGTTATCTTACATGCTGATTACAGATATCACACTTTCTCCGCAGAGCGTCTCCCGTGTGTGGTTACGATAGGAGTACGGTAGGAAGTCAAAATCATGATTTTGACTGGAATTCGGTCTAGAAGGCTTATTCGACATGCTGATTACGAATATCATACTCTCTCTGCATATTGGGACCTTTTCATAGAATTACGATGGTTACACGGTATGGGGTCGAAAACATAGATTTGCTCTAAACTTCGTCTAGGGTGGTCATTTGGTGCACTGAACATAAATATCATCCTGATTTCGCAGGATAGCGCCATTTTCTTGGGTTACGGTGGGTGTACAAGATGGCGAAGTTCCAGATTTGCTCAAAACCTTACCCAGAACGGTCTGCAAGCACGCTGCTTATAAATATAATGCTTGCTCGCTGTCATAACGCATTATTGTGAAGTTACGGTGCGTTGTTGCAGGGTTTAAATAGACATTTTTTCGCTTTCGGGCCAACTTAGATCCCAGATATTCACGAAATGGGAAAACGGTCGTTTTGCATGGCGCTCCAGCGCCATCCTGATAACCTGTCCCAACGGTAACGCACGCGGCAAATCTGCCCCCCCCCCCTGTTCTTTGCTTAGGCAAAAGCCGCCGAAGGGTGTCTCGCGCGCGGCAGTGGTCCTATAAGGGAAAGCATTACGGTCGTGGGAAACTTTTATGCCACACGAATTGCCTTTATCGTGGGGATTGAGTACGATAATCTTGAGCACTTTAATTCCCTGCCAAGGTTTCAGGCAGGCTCATAATTTTTACCCGCTGCCATGTGTTTACCATAACTCTGCGAAAAGGTCTCAAAACGCAAGGAGAGTGTTTTAATCGTGGTCAGAGTGTCAAATCTCTCTAGACCGAGTTTCAGCCGAAACTGAATTTTTGCCCCTCTGCGTTATACCTATACCATAACTCAGTTAAAATGCCCCAAGCGCGAAATGAGTACGATATTCGTCATCAGCGGCTCGAATAAACTCCATATACTGAGTTTGAGCAAGATCTGTCACAAAAACATTTTGAGGCCCGGACAGCCGAATAGCGCCATCAGTTTTCAAGATTATCCTTACTTTTATCAGTTTTATTGATCTTTTTCGAAGTTTGAGCTACGGGGCTGAAGATTGGTGAGGGAGGTAGGTGAGCATCTGATTACCAATAAATAGGGAACTGCATGTAGAAGTGCTTGTACTACTTGTGTAGGAATATGAAGAACCTTTATCTTTTCTGACAGAGCCGGGCGGAGCCGGGAAAGCCAGCTAGTCCTACAATAATGAAAGGCGATTGGTTATTCGCTCCATAGTGCAAAAACAAGTTGAACCTTGCAACCCAGTCCCAGTGAACCTTGCCCAATAGTACCTCAAGCTCAGCGAAAGACATTTAAGCAAGAAAGTTATTGACGACCAAACAGTGTGCACATTCTTTGGGACACCCTGTATTAAAGGAACAAGTATCATGGATGAACTGGCAGGAGCACGTATCGTGGAATAAGTGGCATAAACAAAAGGGGAAAATGGGCGGGAATATATTGAAAATGGGTATGATGGAAATAACAACGACTGAAATGTCAAATTACCATGCAGCAAGAACACTTTATCCCCACTAGGATTACAAATTCTAACATTCAATCTATGTGTTCGCTGGACTGTAATAATTACACACAACTACTCGCATATTAACACTTTTACTTGATTGGGGGAAACCAAGGAGAATGGGCCAGACTATGCGCGCCTCGGTACTAGAAAAGATTCACACCCTCTTCTCACTTGCATCTTGAAACCAGCCAGAGGCGTACCCAGGATTTCGGCTCGGGGGGGGGGCGACAAAAATTTTCTTTCAATGAAAGTGCGTGGCGATAGCCACGCCCCGAAAATTTTTTTTTATAAGGCTAAATTAAATTTTTAAAATTTTTTAAAAATTATTTTAATTACTTACAAGTATAAATAAGTCTCTTGCACATTTTTAAACTCGTGTAAGTAATTTTCGAAAATTTCGCGACCCATTCTCGGGGCGCCCCCCCCATGGTACGTCACTGAAACCAGCTGATACTATCTAATTGTCTCCATAATTGAAATTTCGCGCAACCAACGAGATAAAGCAGTGCTCATGAGGATATAAAGGCTGATCCCTGACGATGGCGGTCTCTTTGCGAGTCGGATGCGAAGGGGAGTTCGAGCGGTTGAGCCCGTACGCCCACGAACCGCTGGCTTTTATGGGCAGCCGTTCTCATCCGAGACTAGCTGATAATAATTCGTAAGTACAGCGCTGAACACTATTATAAATCCACTCTAAAAATCACCGTAAGGGCTCTTGTGGATAAAAAAAGTTTGAACTTTGCTGTATAGTATGCATGTTAGCAGACATTGGCCCGTAGTAAACCCCCATCAGGGCATCTCTCTTTAGGCGGGCCAGAGTTGATCTCATCGCGCCTCAGCACATTGCCAGGGGAGCGATTGATTTGGGGCAGATCACTTACTGGATGTTCGCGTTTTAGGTGGAAACGTTTCTGCCATTTGTGCATCTTTAGTCAAATGGATAAGAATAATGCGTTTCAAGCGGCAGGCCGTGGTTCGAGTGCGGCTAGCGACACCGTTTTTGCTACTTGGCTGGTGACCTTTGATAACGGCCGCTGTCGAAAAAATCGATGATAGCCGCTATCAGAGATTTCACCTAGCAAACAAAGAGATCAAACAAATACGCAATATTTTGGCATTCATACAAAGAAAAATTACACTTTGAGAAAAATGAGTAGAAAGGTAAATTTACTTTTTGGAAAAAAATGAGTAGAAAGGTAAATTTACTTTTTTATATCTGAAGCAGTTCACTATCAAAAACAAGCAACATCTGCAAGAAAAATGCAAAAAAACCTTTTTTTCCATTTCGTCGCGCAATCAGCTGTTCATCGATCCTCACTCATTTGGGCCCCCGAAATTGTGCAGTTTTGAGAGTTTTGCACCGCAAAAGAACGTCAGGTGCGATGTTTCGTAAGTTACTCGGGAGCAACTTACGGAGGATTTCTCTGTGCTCTCCTCTTTAGCACAGTATTTACCTAACGTCGTCGCCCCGGCTCATCTCCGATGACTCGGTCGGGAGCTGATCTCCCTGCCGGGCTTCATCTGAAGCTCACCTGTAGGGTGACCTTCCATACTTACACTACGGAAACGCGGACAGTCCTCATCTCACCCGACAAAACCTCATATGAGAGCCTCAGGGGATATCATCTCCCGTGACCGAGCTTTACTACGGGCATTAACTCACTTTTCCAGTTCCTGTGATTTTAAACGGAGAAGGTAGAAAAATCGCAAAACCACTACTGGAAGCTATCACCTGTATCACCTGTATCCCCGTTGATCGTCGCTTGACACGAGCGGGATCCAATGACGCCTCCATTCGTCCCTGTCGCGAGCGATTGTTGACCAATGTCTTCTCATCGCACCAGGTACACGAGGAACGCTCTGAAGGTCCTTAAAGGACTCGTGAACATGTCCGACCATCGAGTCGGCGGTCTTCCTGTTCCGCGTTTGACGTCCAGCGGTGTCCAACTCGTTACAGCTCTGGTCCACCGATTATCGTCAAAACGCATCACGTGTCCGGCCCATCTGATTGTATTCTGTTTGGCGTATGCGGCAGCATCCCTGATTTTCGATCGTTGACGTAGGGTGGAGCTTCGTATTCTTTCCCTCACTCCCGCGAGTCGGGACACTCCTAACATCGCTCTCTCAACAGCGCGTTCGATGACGCTCACCGCATGTTCGTACCGCTTCCTCATGGTCCACGCTTCCGAAGCGTACGTCAAAGCAGGCAGAACCGTCGTGTTGAGGAGATGCCGGAGCCGGATGTTCTTGGTCTTCTTCACTATGTCCTTAATTGCCTTGTATGCTCCCCATGCTGCTCGTTTCCTCCGGCTCAGTTCCGGGGCTAGATCGTTTATCATGTTGACTTCCCGACCTAGGTAGACATAGCTAGAGCATTCGGCGATCGTCATTCCATTCAGCGTGAAAGGAGCATCAGGAACCCATCCGTTTCTCATGAACATCGTCTTCGTCAGATTTAGCTGCAGACCGATCTTTCCACACACTCATCAAACTGGGCCAGCATTCGTTCCGCTTGCGTGATGTCCGGTGTAATTAGGACTATGTCATCCGCGAAGCGAAGGTGGTAGTTGCCGGCCGTCGACTTTCGTACCCATATCATCCCACTCTAGTGTCCTCATCACGTTTTCGAGAGCAGCGCTAAAAAGTTTCGGCAATATCGTATCGCTTTGTCGTACTCCTCTCTTCACGTCGATGGTGATGTCCTTGTAGAATGGTGTGATCTTCGTTGTGAAGTCGTTGTACAGCTCACGAATCATCTTGATGTACTGAGTTGGAATACCTTGACTGCTCAAGGCATCGATGACAGCCTCACTCTCAACCGAATCGAATGCCTTTTTCAAATCGACGAAGGTGAGACGGAGCAGCATCCTGTACTCTCGCGATACTTCGATGAGCCTTATTATCGTGTGTATGTGGTCCATAGTGCTAAATCCTTTCCGGAACCCAGCTTGCTCGCATGGTTGTCTTTCGTCTAATTCTTTTCCGATCCTGTTAAGAAGTACTCGTGTGAAGAGTTTATATACTGCAGACAATAAACAGATAGGGCGATAATTTCCGATGTCGCGGGGGTCTCCCTTCTTGTACAGCAACACGGTCTTGCTGGTCTTCCATTGACTTGGAATCGTGCCCTCCGTTAGGTACCGCGTGAAGAGCCTCGCCATAGTTCTAATAAGAACTGGTGGGAGATTCTTTAGGCCCGGCTGCTGTACGGCTTTTCATTGACATGATAGCATGTCGAACCTCCGAAGGAAGAACTGATGGTGCAACATATCCGTCCTCCTTGAGATGGCATGGCGGTAGGTGGACATGACTCGCAGAGAGATCCAAGTAAAATTCGCTTATGACTTTCTCCATCGACCTTCGAGAAGATGTCGTGGTTCCATCAGAGCGGTGGAGTGCGGTCATCTTGATCTTGTAATTGACGATGCTTCGGCAGGCGTTGCGTATACTTCTTCCGACCTTTGCGACGTCATCGATAACTTGTGCTCTTCTCTCTTTGAGATCTTCTTTTATCGCTTCTCTGCAATTCTTCGCGAGCTCAGACGTAAGTTGGTAATTGCCTATGCGCGTGCTCGTCCACGTTGGCGTATTAGCTCTAGAGTCTCCGTTGACAGGCGCTTCCTGGTACTTCTTGAGCTCTCAGCTTCCTTAGCACAATCGTGGAGATGCTGGATAAATCTTTCATATTCCTCGTCGATGCGATCACGATACTTGCCAAAAGCCAGATATGGAAGAAAACAGGTCCCAGTTGATGATAGTCGTGGGACGGTGTTTCCTGAACTTGATGGCTCTTTCTTCATTCCTTGAGAAGTAGAACTTGGCACGAAGGAGACGATGGTCCGATCCCGTGTAGAACTTCGGAACAACAGCGACGTCGGTCAGGCAATACCTTCTATTGACGATGATGTGATCAATCTCGTTATAGTACTCTCCACCGGGCGATTCATAGGTCCAGCGTCGGGAAGGGGGCTTAGAAACTGCGAGTTTCCATGGATGGTCCTCGTCGTCATGATGAACTCGGACAATCTCTCCCCTTGTTCGTTCCAGTGTAGTCTAGGGGTCCCGATGTGAAGTTCCGCAGGCGACTTTCTTGCTCCGATCTTTGCATTGAAGTCACCAACGATGACCTTGTAGAAGGTGTGCTCTTCTCTGTAGAACTTCTCCAAGTCCATGTAAAAGGCCTCGACTTCATCTTTGTCGTAGCTTGATGTTGGGGCGTACGCTATGAAGACCGTCAAGGCTGGGATTGATCGACATCGTGATATTCGTAAACGTCCGATCCGGGTTGTGAGTTGTTCGAATGAATCGATGCTCACGGCCCAACTCGTATTGAGGACTCCTACACCGCCGACTCCCTCGCATGTTCCTAAGAATTTTTTCCTCCAGTATCAAACGTGGCGTTCAGCGGGTGGTGTCTCCTTGTCTCGGTCATCCGATGACGTCGTACTTGATCTTCTTTGCTTGCATCAAGAGGTCTTCGATGGATGCGTTCGATGCGAGCGTCCGTGCGTTGTAAGTACAGATCGTCATCATTGTCCGTCTCGTTTTCGGCAGCCTAGATCGCCCTTCAAACCTTGTCCCCACCGGCGCTGCCTTACCAGTGGCTCTTCCAAGATTAAGGGAGCTTTCCATTATATCACTGTGTTTAACGATTAATGACTTGCAGGAGCGGCTTGTTGGGCTCAAATTTTCCACGAGGGACGGTCGGAGCTTATTTGTTAGAGGAGACTCCGAGCCCTCCTCTCCCACACCTACCCGGGAAGTAGGTATGCAAGCTTTTAATGGAGGCAGGGAGTCCGTCCTCCGGCTCCGCTTGCTTATCAGAGCAGGCGCGGGGGCGCTTTTGGTCGGCGATTAGCCCCCTATCCGCCACCTGGGGACGCCCCACGTAGCCTCGCGACTAACCGGCTGGGATCCCTCTGCGAGGGAGATCCGTGGAATGGAAGTTATACTTCTGATTAGTTTCTTTAGCAGCGTCCAAGACTGGTACAGATATTTATTCCACAGTATTCCACGTGTACAACATGTGGAGACACGTATATTGGCGAGACAGGCCGCCTATGCACGCGCATCAAAGAACACTTAGATGGTCTCAGCAAGGGTAATGTAGCTACTCCGTTAGGCATGCATCGCAGGCTCAGCCATGACGACGCGCGGAGGTGGGAGTGCAGGTTCGAATCCTGGCGCGTGAACCCGAAATCCTAGCGCAAGACACTCGAAGCGTTTTGGATAACCGCCCAAAATCCAAAAATCAACCGGAAGGATGAGTGCCTAGCCATTACTAACGAGCTGTCACCTTATCAAAGCCTTTGTGGCTTTTGAATAATGAGGTCAGGTCAGGACCGGGTCACTAGTTAACTATAAAAGTAAGGCAGTACAGCTTTTGACATAAGTGGTCTGCACCCACCAAATCTATCATCTGTTAAGGTGAGCACTGGCTTAATCTTGAGCTTTGGTTGATACTGTTGCTTGTCTAGAGGGTTGGGCTCTTTTCTGTTGTCGATAAGGTGTTTGATCTAGTTCACTTATGTGTTTTCGACTTTTCAGACTCTGAAGAAGGCGAGTTTGCCGAAACGTCAGTCTGTATACTGTGGAATAAATATCTGTACCAATCTTGGACGCTGCTAAAGAAACTAATCAGAAGATTCAAACTATGCCAAGATTTATGGATAGTCGAACATGGATTCTGAGGAAGCTATACTGTTATAAATCTATAGGACTTGCTTTTTTGAACCACTACCGGGTTCTTTCCTAGATCTTTTTGCACCTACGAAAGAATGATAAATTACACTCGCGACCTGTCATCCTGTTCACAGAAAGAGATCACTGCATTTTTGCTTAATAAAGGATAAGGGATTCGGCGCAACACTCTCTGCGGGCGTGCGCCGAACGCACACTACTTCCCTATCTTCAGGTGTATAAGCCGCACACTTTTTGCTTTAAACGAGAGCAGAGCCAGGCGTGCCGCCGCGCATATGTCTCGCGAAGCGGTCGCCTTATCGCATACTGCTCTCCCTTAACGCGCTCCATGATGACAGTCAGTCTTTTGGCGTGTTCGCCTTTGAAGCGAAAAGGGTGCGGCTTATACACCTGAAAATAGGGTAACTGAAGAGGCAATTGTATGCGTGGGAACCTATTACAGTGACTTGCGCCAGCCGTTTACCAAGTCACTGCTTTTATCCTTTCAGATTACTCTGGTGCCAATTTATCCCCCGGGGGGTAGAGGGCTTGGTTGGCTTAGGGGTGGGGATCGAACCTGTGTCCGATCTGGTCATAGTGGCGCCTCATACCACTGCGCCACTCGTCCCCTCTCTTTGCTTTTAGAAACAGTAAAAGTCAATCTGCTTTCGCAAACACTATGCGATTGCTTTGAGGCAAATTGAAGGCCGTCAATCTCGCTAAAACTCGGTTTATGGGGAACGCGAATATTACATTCTTTTTTCACAAAAACGTCATTTGGTGGAGCTACGGCGGGTATGATGGGGCCCCGGCCAGGCTCCATAGGTATCTGCTCGACGCACCAAGAACGCAGCCTTCAGTGCGCCTGCTGTCGTTCCTTCTAATGGAATTCCTCGCTTATTTATCATTTTCTTCTTTTTGCACTATAATCCCTTTATTTCAGGTATAGGCAATCCACGATAAACCGGTGACGAGGTTTGACCTGCTGTAAAAGTCCTGAGAGCTTCACTCTTAAGTCGTAGTTTTGTGACTCTCATTTTTTTCCGAAAGAATGAGATTTGAGTGAATTCTAGGGTCCTTCAGAAGCTTTTTGTATGAAATAAGAGTCCCTTTCGGCTTGATTTGCGAAATGTAGACAGTTCCTAAGGTTAGAATTAAGCCTTCCGAGAGGCGGTAGGGATTTGCTAGAAATGTCCAAGTTGCCTGAAATTATTTACCAGTCTAGATTCTACGTCTACAAAGAGAAACTGTTAAGAATGCTGGTGTTCTTTTTCTGTCTTATGTCTACTCATTACCGCTTATCCATCAGTGCAAGTTCGAAATTTGCATCCATTATTTTAATTTGAGGTACTAATAGAGATTGTGCGCGTTTTAATCTTGCTTAGGTTCTTTTCAAAGTGAAACCTAAAAGTCACCATTTTCAGTTCTCTCCTATGTGTGCATAGATGTGCTATACTACTCATGAGTGAGGTGGGAAGCATCAACAAGGGCGCGAGCTGTGAATGCGCCGCGGAGAAACTGGTCGGGGTCCACAATATATATGGAAAGGGTAGTCAGTATTGGCTGAGATTTGGTCTAGGGGGTTTTCTGCCGTGCTGATCACGGATATCATACTCTTTCCATTTTGGGCCTTTCCATGGAACTACGGTTGGTACGGTATGGGATCGAAACCACGAATTTGCTCAAACTTCGCTAGAGGGTTATTCAACCCGCTGAACATGGTCATTATACGATATCACAGAATAGGGCCATCTTCTTGTTATGGTGGGTGTACGGTAAATGAGCAGTTCCAAATTTGCTCAAAGGCTTGCCAGCAAGGGTTTTCAAGCATGCTGATTACGGATACTATGCTTGCTTGCTGCACTAACGCGATATTGTGGAGTTACGGTGATTTGCAGCGTATGAATGGACATTTCTTTCTTCTTTTTCATCTAGATCACAAAAATCCACCAAAAGTTTTTATCATGCCAAATAGGCACGATTTTCATTAGCAAGTCAGGTAACCTCCCTGCATTAATTTTCAGGCGGGCCTATGATCTTGAACCCTTATCTTATATCTACCGTAACTCCACGAAAAGGTCCTAAAACGCAAGAGAAGTATGATGCTTGTGATTAGCATGTGGGATACACCTTTTAGACAGAACTAGCTGGCCTACCCGGCTCCGCCCGGCCCTTTCAAAACCTTATGATAAAGCTCTCATCCCTACCCCTATACAACTTTTCCCTGTGCCCACGTCTACATGCCATCTCACTAGTCTGTTTTAGTAATCAGCATGCTTGATTACCCCCTGTGCCAATTCCCAGCCCTGTTGCTCAAACTTTGCAAAAAAAATCGATAAAACCGATAAAAGTAGCGGATACTAAAACTAATTCCCGGATAATCCCCGCTCCGAAGCGTATGTGTGCCAAGCTTGGTCCGAATCGGTTCAGAAATAAAAATTTCTATTTGGAACATCCTTATAGACACACACACACACAAACAAACAGACATTCAGCTTTATATAAGGTGTCCCAAAAATGTATCGAACGTTTGATCGTTAATATCTCTCTTCCCAAGAAGTCTTTTGCCTCGCTTTAAGTACCAATCTGTAGAGCTGGCTTAAACTTAGATTTGCCATTACTGTAGTATTACGGTAGAAACTTGAAACATGTGTCAATGTGGAAAAAAGCTGCCGTTTCAGAATTGTTCAAAAAATTGTGAAAACTTGTGTAATAGGGTTTTTATGGACGCTGAGTTCAATACTCAACTATTCACAAGGTTACGAAGATTTCTAAACGGTGTAATCGCATTTTTTAGGAACATTGAAAAATGGCCGCTACCTCTTACCTGGCATAACTCTTTAATGAAGCATCATAATAAGTTGAGAACTTTACAGTTATAATCAGCAACTCTAATTAGCCCAGTGTGAAAGCTTTCAGGCTGATTTGTTTCCTTTCTAAAGCAAAATATGGCCTTTCATTGCTTAAAACCCTCTTTGAAGTTTCTACTGTAATCCTAAAGTAATGAAGAGAAATGAGTGATTCGTTCCATAATGCAAATCTAAGTTGAAGCCAGCTCTACGAATTGGTACCTGAAGCAAGAGAAAAGACTTCTCTAGAAGAAAGATATTAACGATCAAACGTTCTAAACATTTTTTGGGATACCCTGTATATAAGACTAGCTGGCTTAACCGGCTCCGCCCGGCCCTATCAAAACGCTATGATAAAGGTCCCATCCTTATCCTTTTACAATTTTTTCCTGTGCCCACGTCTACATCCCAATTTACTATTCCCGCTGTTTTGGTAATCAGAGAGCTCGATTACTCCCCTGTGCCAATCCAGCCCCGTAGCTCAAACTTTGCAAAAAAATTGATAAAATCGATAAGTAGTAATCGATAATTCCAGAAACTAATATTGTATTCGGAATTGCCATGCTCACTTACCCCCTGTACCAACTCCCAGCCCTGTTGCTCAAACTTCGAAAAAAATCGATACAGTCGATGCCGATCGATGACGAAAAATAGCCTATGATACCCGCCCCGCCTCGAAGTGTATTTGTGCCAAGTTTGGTCCGGATCGGTTCAGAAAATAATAATTTTTATTCGGAACATACGTACATACATACATACGTACAGACAGACAGACAGCGACCGTCAAAAAGTTGCGGACAAGTTGCCTTCCTTTTTTCAGCGTTTATTTTCGGATGGAAAACCAGGATGAAAAAATAATTGGATTGCACGAGCTGACTGAGCTCTTCAAGAGCTACAATCCACAATTTACGCTTTCTGAGAAACATGTATTTTGAAGATTTTGACATTTTTTCTAAATTAAGTCCGAAAATGGCCGCGTCACAATGTCGCGGACAATAACTTCAAACGCAAAAATTTTCCTTTAGATCTTTGTCTGAAGCAAAAACAGAAGTTTTCTCACAGATAAGCATACTATATTATAGAGCTCATCGAAGACAACAATCAGGTAATGGTTACTTACAAAAAAAAACGCGAGTTTGAATTTTGTTTTGCTTTTTCAAAAAAATAACTTCTATTTTTCTCTTTGAAAGCAAATTTCTTCAAATGGAAACTTATTCAAGGCATCACAACAAAACTTCGAATAAAGTGAATGCCCTTTACCATTCTCCATGCATCGGACGTGTGTTGGTGAGTTTCTTGGCTAAAAATGACTCCTGACAATGCGTGCACATGATCCTACCTGCGCCTCACCACTGACTTGTACCGATTTGTGGGCTTGTGGCTCAGCCGTCAGGCCATCTACAATCCTGTACTTGGGCTCATTCGAAAAGGCGTAACTTCCTCGACACGAGGGTATGCAAATGAGTTGAGTTTCAGAAGTCCCGGAGATTCTACGGATGGGGTGGAAGAGGGCAGCTTCAGTTGTAGGCTAAGCATTTTTCAGCTAAAGTTGAGCAAAGCTCCTTTCGCTACCAATTTCATCCTGGAAGTTCAAAACTGTCAATTTTCTTGTAACAGATCCATTTCGAAGCTCTAAGACTGTTCTGGTGGTCATAAGAGCCTTCACCCCAATCTCCTCCAAAGCTGCACTTTTTCACCCCATCTGTCAAATCTCTGGGATTGCTCAAACTGAACTTATCTTATTACATACCATCGTGTCGAGGAAGTCACCCCTTTCGAATGAGCCTAAGTAAAGCTTCGCAGGTGGCCTGACGGCTGAGCCACAAGCCCGCAAATCGGTACAAGTCAGTGGTGAGGCGCAGGTAGGATCATGTGCACGCATTGTCAGGAGTCATTTTTAGCCAAGAAACTCACCAACACACGTCCGATGCATGGAGAATGGTGAAGAGCATCTACTTTACCCGAACAGCTTTGTTGGGATGCCTTAAATAGGTTTTATGTGAAGAAATTTGCTTTGAAAGAAAAAGCAAAACAAAATTCAAACTCGCGTTTTTTTGGAAGTAGCCACTACCTGATTGTTGTCTTCGATGAGCTCTATGATATATTAGGTTGTCCCGAAAGTTTTGTCCGTTTTTTCAACCTATCATAAAAACGCGTGGATCGAAGATAGGGAGACGCTCTAAGTACTACCCGACGCATCTTTTCCTTCTCTTTTTAACTGTTATGCTTCCATGCCGATTAATCTTTTGTTCACTGAGATAAACGCCTAAATTTCGAACCCATGGTTTTTACTATGTCCAAGTTTGGCAATTTTTCACAGTCTTTATTCTTGACTTTCGGAAAAGCTTTGGCAACAGTTAGATAGAGCAAGCAAAGGGCAATATAATGCAATTTTGCGGCATCTATAGCCAGCCTTGAAAATTTTTTAGAATTATTTTTCTGATACTATCAAATTCCACTTTTGGTGATGCCAAAAGCCAGGGATCATGAAACGGCGCACAACTAAGGTGTTATTCGATGCAGCTTTTCCTCCTCTTTCCAGTGAGTGTATTTTTTCTCCAGTTTGCGGGGTTTTTGGCGATAGAATTTTCATAATTCTTGAATTTGACCCCACCCCAGCGTGTACACGTAAAATGCAAAATCTTACATTTCGAAGCGGTAAACGCTCATTTGCTTCGTAAAAATAGTGAATAATCGTAATCGGTTTTCGGAAGCTTCAAATTCCGATGATTTGTTAGTGTTCGAGGCGTTTCTGTATTTTAGAACTTCGCAAAAATGAAGACTTTTGAGAAATTATCTTTAAAAATATTAAAAAGCCAGCTAGATATGCCAAATAATTGCATTGCATTGCCCTTTGCCTACTCTATCTGAGGGCTATCAAAGGTCTTCCAAGAGTTGAAAATGAAGATTGTGAAAAATTGTCAAACTTGGACGTAGTAAAAACCACGGGTTCGAAATTTCGGCGTTTATCTCAGTGAACAAAAGATTAATCGGCATGGAGGCGTGACAGTTAGAAGGAGGATGAAAAGATGCGTCGGATATTGCTTAGAGCGTTTCCCTATCTTTGTTCCACGTATTTTTATGATAGGTTGAAAAAACGGACAAACCTTTCGGGACCACCTAATAGTATGCTTACCTGTCCGGAAAACTTCTGTTTTTGCTTCAAACAAAGATCTAAAGGAAAATTTTTGCGTTCGAAGAATTATTGTCCGCGACATCGTGATGCGGCCATTTTCGGGCTTATTTTAGAAAAAGATTTCAAGATCTTTAGAATACATGTTTTCCAGAAAGCGTAATGTGTGGGTTGTAGCTCCTGAAGAGCTCTATCGGCTCGTGCAATCCATTATTTTTTCATCCCGGCCATCCGAAAAGGAACGCTGAAAAAAGGAGGGCAACTTGTCCGCAACTTTTTGGCGGTCACTGTATGTCTGTCTGTCTGTAGGTATGTACATATGCACGTATGTTCCGAATAAAAATTTTTATTTTCTGAACCGATACGGACCAAACTTGGCACGCATACACTTCGAGGCGGGGCGGGTGTCATAGGCTACCTTTGGCCATCGATCGATATCGATTTTATTGATTTTTCAAAAAGTTCGGGCTACGGGGCTGGGATTTGGCACAGGGGGTAATCGAGCATGCTGATTACTATAACAGCGGGACTAGTGAGATGGCATGTAGACGTGGGCACAGGGACTCAGACAATCGCTGGGGGCGGGCGGGCACCGAAAAAATAGATTGCTGATTTCTCGCACCCCGCTCGCGGATTTTTTGCAAAGCAATCAAGACTTTTCGGAAGACCGCTTGCTGAGTCAGCGGATTTTTGAGAGACCGCCTGTTGAATTTTTTTCGCTCTTATCCTTTGCAGATACATTGCTGAATCTCTGAGGAATCGAGAACTCAGCAAGCGGTCTTCCGAAAAGTCCTGATTGCTTTCCAAAAAATCCGCGAGCGGGGTGCGAGAGATCAGCAATCTATTTTTCCGGTGCCCGCCTGCCCCCGGCGATTGTCTGAGGAAAGGTTGTACATGGACATTGATGGGACCTTTATCATAGTGTTTTGATAGGGCCGGGCGGAGCCGGGTAAGCCAGCTAGTCTTATATACAGGGTGTTCCAAAAAAATGTATCGAACGTTTGATCGTTAATATCTTTCTTCTAAAGAAGTCTTTTCTCTTGCTTCAGGTACCAATGCTGGCTTCAACTTAGATTTGCATGTGCAAAAGACTTATTTATACTTGTAAGTAATTAAAATAATTTTTAAAATTTTTTAAAAAATCAATTTAGCTTAAAAAAAAAATTTTAGGGGGCGTGGCTGACGCCACGCCCCCTTTTTCTAAAATTTTGGGGTCGGGGACCCGCAAAAGTTTTGAGAAGCACCCCAAAAATTTCGGAGTGCGTGGCTAACGCCACGCACCTTCTTTAGAAAAATTTTTTTGTCGCGCCCCCCCCCCCCCCGAGCCGAAATCCTGGGTACGCCACTGATGTATATATATATATACTAGCTGGCTTACCCGGCTCCGCCGTATCCGGACCAAACTTGGCACACATACACTTCGGGCCCCGGCGGGTGTCACAGTCCACTTTTCGTTATCGATCGATGTCGATCTTACCGATTTTTATCGATTTTTTCGCAGAGTTCACCTACAGGGCTAGGAGTTGGCACAGGGGGGAAGTGAGCATGGGGATTCCGAATACAATATTAGTTTTCAGAATTATCGCTTACTTTTATTGATTTTATCGATTTTTTGTAAATTTTGAGCTACGGGGCTGGGAGTTGGCACAGGGGGGTAATCGAGCATGGGGATTCCGAATACAATATTGGTGTTCAGGATTATCGATTACTTTTATCGATTTTATCGATTATTTTGCAAAGTTTGAGCTACGGGGCTGGGAGTTTGCAAAGGGGGGTAATCGAGCATGCAGATTACGAATACAATATTAGTTTTTGGAATTATCCATTACTTCTATCGATTTTATCGATTTTGCAAAATTTGAGCTAGGGGGCTGGAATTTGGCACAGGGGTGTAATCGAGCATGCTGATCACCCCCTTGGGGATGATCAGCATGCTCGATTACCCCCCTGTGCCAACTCCCAGCCCCGTAGGTGAACTCAGCAAAAAAATCGATAAAAATCGATAAAATCGATATCGATCGATGACGAAAAGTAGCCTGTGACACCCGCCGGGGCCCGTAGTGTATGTGTGCCAAGTTTGGTCCGGATCGGTTCAGAAATGGAATTTTCTATTCGGAACATACGTACATACATACATACATACATACATACATACAGACAGACATACAAACAGACATTCAGCTTTATATATAAGATATATATATATATATTAGGTTGTCCCGAAAGTTCGTTCGCACCATTTTCAAAAAATCATAACTTCTTTGCGTCGTAACCGTTTTGCACAATTTGAATTTTATTAGAAATCGCAAAGCATGTAACTTCCAATAGTCCCTTGACGAATTTCCAGCATGTTCAGATTGCAGAGATAAAATTGAAAGAACGAGAACACCCGAAATTCGCAATTTTTGAGCAAAAATTCTAAAAATTTAGAAACTGCGCGATAAAATCTAGAAAAGCCATTATCCTAATTTTTCTTATATTTGATTACTAACTGGGTCAAGTTTGTGCTGATCGAGCTCTTCTTTCAAAAGTTATGATTTTTTGAAAAAAATGCCGAAAAATCAATTTCTTAGGAATTCTTAGGAAAGTGATTTTTCGGAATTTTTTTTGAATCATAACTTTTGAAAGAAGAGCTCGATCAGCACAAACTTAACTCAGTTAGTAATCAAATAAAAGAAAAATTAGGATAATGGCTTTTCTGAATTTTATCGCGCAGTTTCTAGATTTTTAAAATTTTTGCTCTTGGCCAGCCTTCAAGCGTGCTTTTTTCAAAATTTTTGATTTTTTCCTGAATAATCAAACGAAATCGGGATCCGTTCTGGTCACTGATGGTAACCTGTTAAACACGTTGCTATACCAAATTCCAGGTCAATTCGTTGAGAAGCAGATGAGTTACGGCAGTTTTCAGAGTGGATCTATAGTTTTGGCCAGCACTGTATGAGAACTTTCTAATTAAGAGACCTTTTAAGGATAATGGAACGACAAATTTACAGTCTGAGTTGTTGATTCCTTCCAAAGATGGAATGACGCTTACCGCTTGGTTTCTCATAATTAAGGGGATCTTTTTTGTTTCTTGATGCAGTCTGACATTCAAAGGAGTAAGCTTTTCTTCGCTCACTAGCTGTACTGATTTGGGCAAGCTATAGAGTGTGCTTTTTATATCTCATTTCTCAATGCGATATAGTTTCGAAATATATTGATGGCGGCAGTTTCCTCCATCTTTTTCAAAGACAGTTTTGATCTATTCGCACAAGCCGTACGATTATCATGAGCGTCTGGAATCCTTGTGGTAAGTTACTTTGTGGAGCTTTTTTGAAAAGTCTTAGCTTGAATGGTTCAGATCTGAAGATGATGGCTTCACCACCGTGTCATACCCTTTGCCAGTTTTTCTTTATGGACGGGAAGCTAACTTGTCAGCTTTATCAGCGCAGTGGCGATATGGTACGCTTAGTTCTGCATCGTTGCTTCTTCTGTATATGCTTTTGTGTTTTTCTCTACTTCACTTATCGTTGCTTTGCAGGTACTAGGTGAACCATTTAACATCTGCAGCTATGGTCTCTCTACTCATATGACTGCACATGTTAATGGTCTGAAAGTGCGCGATTTTTGATTCTTGGCGCATGCCACTTTGTAGTACGTGGCTTTTTGATCGATTAGTTTCAGTGTTTGAAAGTCATAGGTCTGACTAATTTATATTTATCTTAGGCTGGTGATCTCGTTCACACTTTTGGTGGTGCGCATATCTATGTGAATCACATCGAAGCACTCCAAACACAGGTAAAAGTGGAGATTAGTGCCGAAGATGTATTTGTAAATCCAGCTGAAACGAAAAGCGATGAAATCAAAAGCATTGATGACTTTACGTGCAACAAGATTATACTGAAGAACTACCACCACAACCTGCAATCAAAACGACTTAGCTGCTTAGATTCTCTTCTTTTTTTTCTCATTCTCACCATGTTTTGTTAAGTTTCCAAGTTTCTTTTGTAATTACTTTTATCTTCTGACTTTCATTTGGAAGGTTCTAAGCAGCATACGGGTGAAATCATTCTTGCTGAAGATGGGTTGAACTTGGCATATTTTCGCAATATACTCACTCATGTCTGCGATGAGTTTCTAACTTGTCATTCTCCACAGACCATCGATTTGATTACATCACATTCCTCGGAGTAACCTCTCTGAGATTTGCTGCCTTTTTTTCAAAGGATAAAAGTATTACGTCGAAAGCCAAATCTTTGTGTCCATTTGACTTATCCTGTGTCAACGTTTTTATATAATGAGACTGTATCAAAACACCCATCAGGGATATGTAAGCTTGTTCTTTCAACATGAGATTGTGAAAGTATAAAGATAGAAAATCCACTTGATTCGCGAATGCGGATCAAGAGGACCAACTTTGGTGTGTTCCTTATCTGCAAAATGTTTGAAATGCTAGTTCCCACGATATCAGTAGTTCTCAACTCAGATTTGTGTTTCTATGGAAATGCTGGAATCTTCTCGCAACTCTTTGTTCTTCAAGAAGGTTAAAGAACAGCAAGGAGCATTGGAAGAGTTGATATGATACGCATCAGTCGAGTCCAGATTGAGGTTCCCTTCTTTCTTCGTTTTTCTACTATTTTATATTGTAGCATAGCAAATGCTAAGGGCGACATAGGAAGAAAGGGGGCGGGGGTAAGGAATGGTGGGGGGTCGTGCCGGAGTCCGCCTAAAGGGGGGGGGGTCGTATCCGGCGGTCGTGTACCACACCCCCCGCTTGACCCTGCCCACCACCTTTATCGATTTTGTCGATTTTTTTTGCAAAGTTTGACCTGCAGGGCTGGGAGTTTGCATAGGGGGTAATCGAGCATGCTGATTACGAATATAATAATGTTTGTAAGAATACTTGATACATTTATGATTCTTTTCCAAACCTCGGACTAGAAAGGTGTGACTTGGTACGTGGTTATGCAGATTCAAATAAAGCAGTCTTTTTTCATCCTTAGTCCTTCATCAATATTGCTTCTGTCACGTGGGGGCTGAAAATCAGTAAGGGAATTTCGAGTGCGCTGATTGCAAAAGAACAGCCTTTTCACAGTTCGAATGCAATTGCCACGCTCAAACGTAGTGGTGAAAAAGAATACACTGATTATGGTATAAAATCAAACCAACTCTAATTTCTTTACGGGTTCTAAACTATTTGAAAATTGCTTTTTTTTTCGAAAACACTCTTTTAGATTTCAGGTTTTAATAGAGCTAAATTTTGAAATTCTGCACGTTAACATTCTAAAATTACATACCACAAATATTTTCGAAAAAAACGGTTTCAAAGGTTTTCTGAATTTTTTGGAAGGAGATCAGGATGGCGTCATGTAAAGAGAAATGCAAAAGATATCTAAGTGGCACAGGTGGATTGGCCGTCAAAAGTTAGCACATACGTATTTTTGACCCTAGGTCCCAGGATGTCTCTGGAACGAGATACAGGCATTTTTGATTTTTCTGTGAAAATTCCCGTTTCACCGGGTGTTGATATAACCGTACGCTTTCGCCCAGTGGACCGTTGGTTCCACCTCGACTGAGTGACCAAATGGTCACCTCCACTGAAGTGCTGAGCCAGTGGTTCGATTTTTAATAACCGATGTTTGTCTTTGACTGAGGAAACCGACGGTTGTCCTCGATTGAGGAAAGCGATGGTTGCCCTCGACTGTGAGGAAACATGTCCTCGACCGTGGAAAGCGAGGGTTATTCTCGATTGAGGCCACCGTCCGGCATGAGGCAGTCATAAAAAATGACTTATATAGCCTCGCCTTATATACGCCTCCAGCGGAGTGGGGCAAGGGGCGGTCCAAATCATGTGGTTAAGCATAGGCTTTCCATATGAAATCTATCCGCCCCTCCCGAGTTGGTGCGACCAATCACAGTCGGCCCCGCCCCTTTTCGAGGGGTATATAAGGCGGCCGAACTCGGCATTGTCGGTCACTGACCTCTGCTAGTCGGCGGCCACTGAACCACCGAGAGCTCTGAGTACCAAGCGAGTACCGAAGATATAAGGACCTGAGGACCTGGTAAAGGACCAAGGATCTGAGGACCAAGCGATAAAGCCTAAATGCTCCTATTTCTCGAGTACCGAGAAGCCAACGGCTTTACCTCGAATATCGGGAAGCCAACAGGCCCTACCTCGCGTGCCGAGAAGCCAGAAGGCTCTAGCTTGAAAGTACCGGGAAGCCTAAAGGCTCCACTCATCAAAGGATGCCGCCGAAGAAGCGTGCATCCATCGGAAAAGTTTATTTCAAGGCCAAAAAGGTCAGGGATCAAAGAGAGGCTGAGACCTCCGAGTAGCCCCAGGAACGGCTAGAAGGCAATTGCGCCAGAATAGCCGAGGCGAGGGCAGCGCAAACGCTGGAACAGCGTGAAGCAAGTCCCTCGCAGACTAGCCTGCGGCTTGCTGCTCTGAGAGCCTCAGAGTCACAAAAAAGTCGTGATCCTCGCCTCGATGACGACCGAGTGAGACACGCCGAAGCCAGATCTCAGGAGACGGCTAAAGAGCGCACATCTCGACTAGATGACGATCTAGTGAGACACGCCGAAGCCAGATCTCAAGAGACGGCTGAACAGCGCGAGTCTCTCGACAGCAGTCGAATGAGGACTGAGGCTTCACGAAGAGCTGAAATGGTGCAGCGCATTCAGTACGGCTAGAATGTGATCGTGCTCGACATGTCCGCGCTCGACAGACATCTAGACGAGTAGATCTTCACCTCGCGGCATTCAACTACGATGCCCAGTTCGACTACTCGACCCATCCGAAGTTACTAATCGGATGTCATATGTGGCAAGTGTCAAGCCAAGAAGTTCAGAGCCGAACCTCCTGGCATGTGCTGTTCCAGCGGCAAATTCGACCTTCCGCCTCTACGTGAGCCGCCTGAGCCGCTTCTTTCTTACATGTCCGGCACCAGTGCTGTGTCCAGGCATTTCTTGCAGAACATCAGGAAGTACAATGCGTGCTTCCAGATGGCGTCCTTCGGCACTACGGTCGCCATGCCTGACGTTGAGGAACAGGGCTTCATGCCAACGTTTAAGGTGCAGGGACAGGTCTATCATAGAGTTGGATCCCTGCTTCCTAATGGCAATGATAGTCCCAAGTTCTTGCAGCTGTACTTCGCCTGCAACGAGCAGCTGCAAGCGGATCAACGTTGCGGCATCACCGGTGGCACAAGGCCGGACGTCGTGCTAGAGCTGCAGAGAATGCTGCATCAGCACAACGACCTGGTAAAGGACTTCAAGACCAACCTGGACCAAATGCCTACGGACGAGTATAAGGTCGTTATCCGTGCTGACAGAAGGCCTGCTGATCAGCATGAACGACGCTTCAACGCTCCGTCTGTAAGCGAGATGGCGGTGGATTTTGGTTGGCGAAGACGACTGCGACGGGCGTGACATTACATCGAAAAACGTTGCGAAAGGTTGCCAGCGCATCTCTCTCTCCCGTAGGTCGTACGATGCCCTGCAATACCCAATCATGTTCTGGGATGGTAGACGGGTATCATTCGAACTATGGCAGAAGAATCCTAGCGCTGGTGCCCTCACCTATAAGAAGGTATCGGCTATGGATTTTTATGCATATCGAATGATGATAAGGTCCACGTCCTTCAACCACGTCGTGAAATTTCGCCAACTATTTCACCAGTTCATCGTGGACCTGTACGCCAAGATTGAGAGTGAACGGCTCCTCTTCATTCAACGCAATCAGCAAAAGCTGCGTGCAGACGACTACATCCGCCTGCGGGATGCCGTGGCCGAAGATGGAAATGTCACTTCGGGCAAATGGTCATAATACCATCCTCCTTCACGGGCGGTCCACGGCACATGCACGAGTACACTCAGGACGCAAAGGCCTACGTTAGAGCGTACGGGCGTCCTGATCTGCTCATCACGTTTAGGTGCAACCTGGCGTGGACCGAAATTGCGGAAGAGCTCTCTCCTGGTGAACTCTTTCCTTCTGACCGCCACGACATCACGGCGAGAGTCTTTAAACAAAAGGTTACGAAGCTTATAGACGTGCTAACGAAGAGCCACGTCTACAAAGACACTCGCTGCTAGATGTACACTGTGGAATGGCAGAAACGCGGTCTTCCGCATGTCCATATCTTAGTGTGACTGAAGGAAAAGTTACGATCCCAGATCAAATCGACAGTATCATCTCGGCGGAGCTTCCCTTGAGAAGAGGACCCTCTTCTATTCGAAGTTGTCCTCAAAAGCATAATCCATGGGCCATGCGGACCACTAAATCCGAGGTCGCCTTGCATGAAGAACCGCAAATGCACCAAAAGGTACCCTCGGCAGCTGATCCGCGAAACCCAAACGGGAACTGGTGCCTATCCTCTATACAGAAGGCGAAAGCCTGATGATGGAGGACACACCGCCGTCATTCAAATGAAGGTGGAGCATTAGACCGTAGACGTAGTGGTAGACAAGAGCTGGGTAGTGCCATACACTCCCTTGCTCTCGAAAATGTTTCGAACACATATCAATGTGAGGTACTGTAATTCAGTGAAGTCGATTGAGTACTTCTGCGAATATGTGAGCAAGGGAAGTGACAATGCAACGTTCGGCCTCGAGCATGCCACTGCACTGTTTGATGAGATCGAGCGATATCGAACAGGCAGGTACATAAGCAGCGACGAGGCGGTTTGGTGTATCCTGGGTTTCGGGATACACGAGCATTACGCACCTGTCACCCATCTACATGTCCATCTAGAGAATGGACCGTCTCTTCACGGCTGATAATGCGCGGCAAAGAGCTGCGCAGCCATCTTAAAAACTTTGACGGCATTCTTCCTTCTGTGCCAACATGATCCGTTCGCACGGACTTTGTTGTACTCAGAAGTTCCACAATTTATACTTGGAACAAGTCAACAAAGAAGTGGGCCAGAAGAAAGAAAGGACTCGAAGTGCCCGGGTATGACGTTAGAGCAGCAAATGTGTTAGCACGTGTATATACTGTGCACCCTGACCAAGCCGAATGCTTCTACCTCAGATTGTTGCTTCACACAATTCGAGGACCGACGTCATTCGCAGCATTAAGGACCATCGATGAAGAGGTTTGTGAGACTTACAGAGAAGCATGCCAAAGACTTGACTTGCTTGAAGATGATCAGCACTGGGACAGAACTCTCGTAGAAACATCTGCGACAAATTTCGCTGCTCAACTGCGATGTCTCTTCGGCACCGTCTTGACAATTTATCAACTGTCAAATCCTCGAGCACTCTGGGAAAAGTACAAGGAGACTCTGAGTACGTACTCAGGGAATGTCACAGAGTGGCACCCTCTGCAGGCATCGATTACTCTCCCGAGATATTCAACCGAGCGTTGATAGTGCTTGAGGATACGTTCGCGTCGATGCCCGGTCAAACCCTCAGAGAGCTCGGTTTGCCGTCACCAATACGCGGAGATGACCAAGCACTCGACAGCGATGTTCTCCGGGAGATCCTATGATGTCGATCAGCTGACCACATTTGTAGAGTCCAACAGACTTCTTCTTACGGAGGATCAAGAGTTGGCTTGCCGTGCTGTTCTGGACACGATTTCCAGTGGCAAGGGTGGGCTACTCTTTCTCGACGCTCCAGGTGGAACAGGAAAATCGTTTCTTATCAATCTCCTACTTGCCGAGATTCGCAGACAAGGAGAAAACGCACTAGTAGTGGCATCCACGGGGATTGCCTTAACACTGCTAGAAGGAGGCCGAACTGCTCATTCAGCCTTCAAGCTTCCTCTGGATATTGCTCATTCGGACCCTGTATGCGGCATAAGCAAAGGCACAGGGAATTCCAAGGTGTTACGAGAAACCAAACTCATAGTTTGGGACGAATGCACCATGGCGCATAAGAAGTCACTAGAAGCCATTGACTGCACATTACAGGACATAAGAGGAAGCGAAAGGCTAACGGGTGGGGCCGTCGTGCTACTGGCAGGCGACTTTTGCCAAACTCTGCCAGTGATTCTGCGGTCGACTCCAGCAGATGAGCTGAATGCTTGCCTCAAAGCTTTCCATCTCTGAAGACATGTTCGATCGCTGAATCTTACGACGAACATGCGAGTCCACCTCCTTGGCGATGAGACTGCCCGAAGCTTTGCGCAACACCTGTTGCTTCTTGGCGAAGGCAGAATTCCGGTTGAACCAAGTTCTGGGTGGATTACTCCTCCAGACTTCTGCAATATAGTCCAATCGGTGGGAGAACTGATCGAAAAGGTCTTCCCAAACATTGTCACCAATTTCAGCAATGGGGAGTGGATTTGCGAGCGAGCAATTCTGGCACCCAAAAATGTGTAAGTGGATTCTATCAATGCTCAGATTTTAAACAGCCTGCCTGGACCAGTGTCAACGTACACATCTGTTGATACGATGGTTCAGCGTGAACAGGCTGTTTACTTCTCCACTGAGTTCTTGAATTCACTCGAGCCCAATGGATACAACTTTACAGACTTGCTCTAAAGGTCGGTTTGCCAATCATGCTCCTTCGCAACATCGACCCCCGAAGATGTGTAATGGTGTAAGCTTTGCATCAGAAATTTCATGCCAGACGTCATACAGTGCTGGACATAATTATAAAGCCACTCTAGAAATCGTCGTAATTTTCGTTCTTCTCAATGAATCTGTCTGAAACTTTGCTGTATTGTGCGCATGTCAACCTGTCATGACCCCTCAAAACGGTTTCCAGTCTTGCTGAGTTTGGACGGAGAAAAACGAAAAAATTCGAAAAAGCCCTCTTTGAAAGCTGGACAAAATTATAAAGCCACCTGGCTTTTCTAATCACTATCGCATTGTTGACTCTCAAATTTTTTTTGTACAATTACATATAAAAATATGAAACATTTGCAGCACCTACGGCCTGTCATCCTATTCAAATAGAAGCGAGCGCTGCATTTTTTCTTTCAAAAGCACCAAAAGTCAATCTGTTTCAACAAACAACTGGTTTTCAAGAGTTTTCAAGCTCTTGTTCATTTCAAATGATAATCATGGAATCTACTGACCTTTCTGGATAGTTGAGGTAAAAAGCGCTTTCTTAAACTCTGCGCAACCGCTGATTTTGACGGACAGACTCCAACCTCACCATAGGGTTCACGCACTTTTACACCACAAAACTCGATGTTCAAGCGACAGAAAATACTGTAATGTAGCCATTACGATAGCCATACAACAGTGTACTCGTGTGCATGAGTGGGAAAAAATTTCGGGGTTGAGCACTTTGGTTTAGCCGCAGTTGACATCCACTGAATGTTGAGTGGAGCACCCTGCACAATCAAAGCCAACTCAGATCACGAGATAAAACCGGAGACGCTTGAAACTTCAAAATCTTAGCTAATCTCATTCATCGGATGAAATATGACATGAAACACAAAGGGAAATAAGGAGATCTAGGGTTATATCGAATCTTCTGCTCGCAGGGAATTTTCGTGGAAAGTATTTCAAGTCTAAATCGCTACCGCAACATTAGGGAAAATCTGAAAGTTGTTGCAAAAGCTGCATTCCCATGTAAGCAATGTGATAAATCAAGTTCAGCACTTTGTGGACATTGCAAACTGAGTTTTGTGGTTCAAAAGCGTTTCAACTCTATGCTGAGGTTGGAGTCTGTCCGTCAAAATCAGCAATTACGCAGAGTTTGCGAAAGCGCTTTTCACCTCATCTATCCGGAAGGGTCAGCGTATTCCACGATTATCATTTGAAATGAACGAGAGCTTGAAAATCTTCAAAACAGTTGTTTGTTGAAGCAGATTGACTTTTGGTGCTTTTGAAAGCAAAATATGCAGTGATCGCTTCTATTTGAGTAGGATGACAGGCCGTAGGTGTTGCAAATGTTTCACATTTTGGAATGTAATTGTACAAAAAAAATTTTGAGAGTCAACGAATGCGTGAGTGATTAGAAAAACCAGGTGGCTTTATAATTTTGTCCAGCTTTCAAAAAGGGCTTTTTCAAATTTTTCCGTTTTTCTCCGTTCAAACTCAACAAGACTGGAAGCCGTCTTGAGGAGTCATGGCAGGTTGACATGCGCACAATACAGCAAAGTTTCAGACAGATTCATTTACAAGAACGAAAATTACGACGATTTCCATAGTGGCTTTATAATTATGTCCAGCACTGTAGTAGTCAACTACTATAACGTTAACTGTCAACTTCCCCACCATATCGGTGGGGAAGTTCGAAGGTGAAGTCGGTCATAGTCCACGAATCCCTTTGGCCCCCTCCGATATGCCCTTTGACTTTAAGCGACTGCAGTTTCCGGTCAGACTCGCTATGACGATGAACAAAGCGCAAGGAGTGGGGGGTACTGTGACTTTGCAGCGAGGGATACTGTGACTTTGGCCAAGCATTTGTAAAAAGGAGATTCTGAAGACGGTATAGCTTCTCGAGTAAACGGGGAAAGAGTGGATAACTTGACTGTGGACTTTTAGGGGAAAAATTCAATGCATTTTGGCTAAGAAAATCGAAAAGGAGGAGATAACTTGAGGCTAGAGCGAGGAGGAAATAAGGCGTCTCAAATGCTTCGACGGAAAAAGCCGCTAACGCTTTGTGAAAAATTTCACACCGAAAGGAACACACAGTACACTAGCTAGGAAAACCACAGAAAAGAGAGCTACAAAAAGGATGCTTCCCGAGAATGTGAAGCACTACTTCGATTATCTAATGCGCAGGGCGGGTTTAGAGAAAAAGCACGAGGTGTAGGGGTGCATGCTCGCACCCCCTACACCGTGCACCCCCTGCACCCCCTCTCGAGAATGAGCTTCAACTGAACGCGACATTTTTCTTAACTCCCAGCAAAAGTTCTTGGTTAATCTAACAAGGGAGGGATGGTTGTTCGTAGTGGCCTTTTGAGATAGCTTGTATATACCATGGCGGAGGGCATAAAATGCTGATTCCAAATCTTTCTTATCTGCGGTGCATTCCTGGACAAGGAGTTATGAACGTTTGAAGGAGCAAAATAATGAGTGTTTTTCTGGGATAAAAACTGTTGTTGAAATTTTCCCACGGTTTGAATGAGACAGCAGGAGTGCGGATATATTTCAGTTCAAAGGATTTATTTTATAAAGTGCTGGGATTACCACTGGCCCATTTAAGCGCTAGAATAATGTTACTATTGTTTTTATATCATTCGCACGTTCAATTTTTCCTCCAATGAACGCGCATGACTTCTTGTGCGGGAAGGCGCCGCAGACAAGGAAGACAGACTTAAAATCAGCGTTTTATGCCCTCCAACATGGTATACAAATCATCGCAAAAGACCGCTTCGACTAACCATCCTTCCCTTGTAAGCGTTCTTCTGCAAGCAGTCATACTCTTAAAGAGTCGCATTTGAACTAAGTGCGCACCATGCCTTTCCAGCAAAACTTTTTAATCAAGGCATCACTAGACAAAGTTCGTTAGCTTTTACGTCACGTAGAGGTTTTATAGGAGGTTTTGAAAACCCAATACGACATTTCTCACACCTGATACTCATTGGGCTGCTAGTATTCCAAAATTATCGAGGGTTGACCCAGAGAACGCAGCGTACCCTCGGTATGTTTCATCATAGGAGAGTAGGCGACGTACACTGCTACGCCGCGTATGCCGCGAAACTCTGGTTCAACCCTAGTAATCATAGGCGGCGGGGCGTTATGGAGCAAAGCTACGCCGCATTCGCCTGTGTTTGCGTTGCGTCGCTCCTAATTGGAGTCGCAGGAGAGCTGGCGCTGCCCAGCGGATTGAGCCAATTTTCATAATCTCTATAGATGAAGAGTTCAAGATGTGGAAGATAAACGGGATTTGAGGATGATTTTGAAAAAAATAAGGAAGAACTTGTCTGCAACTCAAGGGAAATGCAAAAGGGAAAACTGGTTTTTCATAAGAAGTCCTTGACGTAATTCTGTCCTTTTTCTTTACTAATTCTCCTGCCCCACTTCTCGTGAACACCTTTCAACAATTTATCCTTGGATTCATCCCAGTATTCATTCCTAGAAGTCATCTAATTCATCAATTTTATTTTTCTTCATTGCAATACACTCTTTGAACGGGAATATGGCTCAACACGAGCAGCGTTACTTCTGCGGTGCAATTAAAGGCGACGCAACGCAAATGCCTCTTAGGATATACCGCGGGGAAATGCGGCGTAGCTTTGCTCCATAACGCCTGCCCCCCTAATCATATGCACACTCGCTGTATTTTTTCCATGGCTAAAAATCGAGAAAACGAATATTTGCATGCTTTTTCTAAATAGATGGGCGTTTCCTAGGTGATTCTATAGCATAAGAATTTAGTATAACCATAAACGTTTAGCCTTCTATAAGCTAAAATCTTCGAGATTTTCCAGATTTAGGGCCGTATGCACCAACATCCCCGCTGAGGCGGGGATCGCAAGTTAAAAGAAGCTTCATATTCTGAAACTCCAGATATGTGGATTTCACGCTGTCTACCTATCCGTGGGTATTCCCACCAGTCTTCTCTGTGAACATATAGAATGGTAGCAAGAAGCTCTATAAGCCGCATTTTTCAGTTTTTTATATAATGATGATCTCCGGCGACCGACCGTCTTTTCTTTACATTTTTCTTTTTTCGAAGTCAATAAAAGCATTCCAAATTTGTGCTCTTTATTTAACGAACCAGTGCTAATCATGTTTCTGACAAGAACAAGTGACGTTTCGAAGTCATGAAATTTGCGATAAACTCCAAGTCAAAATTTGGAGTTTATCGAAAAATTGATACCCCAAAAATTCATTTGTTCTTATCAGCAACATGCTTAGCACTGTTGGGTTAGTTAATCAGTACAATTTGAAAGACTTTCGTTTATTTCGAAGAAAGAAAAATGACTTTGAAGAAAAGATGGTCGGCCGCGGAGATCATCAGAGGATTATACAAAGACGCGGAAATGCGGCTTGTACAGCTTCTCGCTTCCGTTCAGTATGTTCATAAAGGATGGTGGGAATACTTACGGACAGGTAGGCCGTGTGAAATCCACATATTTGAAGCTTCAGGATATGAAGCATTCTTTTAAGCTGCGATCCCTTCCGCGGAAGTGAGAGCGAAAATGAAAAAGCTACGAACTTATGGAACGACCTAATATGTCTGTATGTCTGTATGCATTTACAAATGTTTTAAATTGAAAATATCATTTCCGAAAGGATCCGGACCAAACGCACCCACGCACACAATAGGAGGCGGGACGTTGCAGACCACTTAGTCAAAACCGATTTATCGATTTTTGCAAGCTTCAAGCTACGGGGCTAATAGCGTCCAGGGGAGTATGTGAGTATCTGATTACGAATAGAGATTAATTTTGAAAAATTCGATTACTTTTTTTTGATTTTATCTACTGCGCAAACTATGACCTGGGGGCCTAGAGTTCAGGGAACTCAGTGATAACGAAAGTAGCATATGTAGAATATCCATTGCTTTTAAAGGAATTTATCAAATCTTTGCAAATTTTGGCCTGAGGAGTTCAAAGTTGATATAGGGGAGTAAGTAAGCTTGCTGTTTATGCCAGCTGAATGGGGCAGGGAGGGGCAATGAAAGTGGAAGATAGGAAAATATTGTATACAATTAGGAGATGGTGATCTTTATCAAAGTGTGACAGGTACGGGCGAAGCCTGGTATGCCAGCTAATGATATAATTAAAACAGTATTTGACTTCATTGTTGTGCTCCTTATTAGAGCACACACGTTAATCATTTAAAGCTGGACATTCACTCTCGTCTCTGTATTTCATGTGAGGAGGAGTGAATACTCTTGGCTGTGGCACTGCGCTCCAATTAGTTGGATGGTTCTAGAAAGAGATTGTATTCTAACTGTGTTGTAAAGTACTGAAATGATACCGGGAATAGGGATCCGTCGTTTCTATAGCAGTGCATGTTTAAAGGAGCCGCTGTGTACAACTCCTTGAGAGATGCAACATTTTCTTCCGTCCAGACTATTTTTTCGTATTTTTCGTGGATTGATAGGTCCCATTCTTGAATGTCGTGCCTTAAAAGAAATCGTTAGGTTAGAATAGTACCAATCGAATGTGCATCTTCCATCCTTTGAGCACAGTTTTTCTTTGACCTTGTCCATTTCACCTCCCATCAAAGGAAAGTACTGCGAAATTTTTGAAGTGGACTATATATATGGTTCACATGAAATATGACGCAAAGCAACCTTAACCTGAGTCAAAAACCTTTGATTCAAAAACAGAGCGGCATCCCTTCTCTCGCGATACCGCAATGTTGGCTAGGAGGAACGACAGCAGTTGCCAGCCGCTGCTAGTGTGAGGCGATGCACGATTTGCCTTACAAGACGCAAAATTCAGACTCAGTAGATATGAGCTGAAATCAGGGTCAAGCGTGTGATGCGACTGTCGCAACGGCGGGTCGTAAAAGGAACTAGTCTGTCTAAAAACCGTAAGCTTAAAAGGGATCGAAAGCAGATAATTCACATGTTCTCTACAATAAATTTATAAGGGAGTGAAAATAGGATAAAAAAGATGAAATTTTTGAGAAATTTTCAAAAAAAAAACATTTTCAAGAGCTCAAAAACCTTTGAAGGATGCATTATTTGAAAAAAAAATTATATTTGCTGATTGGCCTAGAAATCTTGCTTTCGAAGCCTCCCTGAAGTCTCACACACTCGACAAAAACGAATTTACCGACGATGACCATCAATAATTTTTGAACTTTTTGCACTGTTTTTCACGAGCGCATACAATTTATCTGTACTTAGAAGACGCTCTGCTATATTAGTGCAAATTCTGGTCTTATTTCGTAATCTGTGGATTTTTGTTATAAATTTATATAGACGACAGAGACTCAAGTAAAGGGGGTCGTATCTGGGTTGCATCCAAATTTCTCGGGAGCTATCTAAGCTTGTTGGCTGCTTGTGCTGTAAAACAAGGCCATTCTCCTTCTTTCTACCATAAAATTTCTAAGCTGTTTCATAACCTCTCCGGTGAATTACAATATTTCAAGCTTAGAAATCCCAGTTTTTGCTTTTTAGGATCGCATCTAAATATGCGAGAGTCGCATCTAAATTTTTTCGAGCTCATTATGCTTCAAAGGCTGAAACTTTTTCCATGGATAGTCTGGGCACTATACTACACAGCCTGTTCGTAGTAGCCTCTAATTCTTTCTTTGAACTTGTTTACGAATTTCCAAACTACCGTGCTCATGCACGTTTTTGACATCATTCTGGAAAAACTTCGCCAAAACAGTTTTTTTCGCAGGAAAACCTGTACAAAAGGTAGGAAGTAATCTTTTCAGGGGAAAATATATTTAAGGCTACAAAGATATCGTTTTTTCTCCCTGCAAAAAAATGGTGTCGCGTAGGGGAATAGAACACGAGACTGTCATTTCAGTATAAAACTTTCTAATTTCCAGAACCATAGTCGATATCTTTCTGCACCACTGAAACATGAATGAGTTATGCCAAACATTCATAGATGACAGAAGAATTTATTATTTGTCACTAGAAAATGAGTTATTATAAATTAATAACCATAATGACTAAAGTAAACCGTTCCATAATGCTGAATTCTTCTTAGTTGTTATCTGATTTCATTTTTTTGCATCTAGGTTGAGTACAGCTTTCAAATATCATTCAGATCATAATTGATGATCTGTTCTATCAGATGATGTCCTTTCCATCCACGTTTTCCCGACCACGATAAGCATAGCCGAATCTTTGTACAATTTCATTACTTACCCAATATACGCAGAATTATCTGTTTTTTGAGTGGTGGAGCATCACTTGCATTATCCCCGAAGTTACATATCATATTTCTCTGAACCTATAATTTTGACTGAGGTCCATTGCCAGGCTTCTTTTGAGATTGACATTCGTTTATGCAGGTTCAAAAGCAGTGGGGGGTGGGTAGGCGTGGGGGGGGGGGAGTACGGATGGGCACCTTCAAGGGGGGGGGGGTCGTAAATGAGGGTCCCGGATCGAATCAACACGCTTGACCCTGGCTGAAATGCTTTGCTCACTAAGTTTTGCTCGGTGCCCGGTGTTCAGTGCAATATGCTGATGCCATTGCAAGAAAAAATGTGAAATATGCGAAGTTGAAGCATATGAGAGGTAAGTCCTCTTAATTTTGTCGTGCGGATGGCATTAATGATGGTGAAAGATACGCAATTATTGACATTCATCAGTTATCGTTTTTCTTGATCGTCACATTCCGATGAGCATTTTGATAAAGCTTTTGCCGATGTGGCATTGCATTGTTTTGCCTCCTCGAGAAAATCGTCCTAGAGGCCTACACTGGTCGCCCTCTTGGGGATATCGAGGGGCTTTGAGGAAGGATGGTTTTCAAACATTTCACACTCCTGGATCTGCATTTTCGAAATTAGCGGATAAGGTCTAAGTAGGCGAATTTTCAGTCGACGTTTTGTTTTTTTCCCAAACGCTGCCTTTAACGAATCTCTCTCTATACTATGAAGTATACTAGATGGCATGCCCGGCTCCGCGCAGCCTTTTTAGAACACCACGAAAAAGGTTATCATCATGGTCAAGCGTAGGGTCTGGCACGCCATACCTGGGTGGTCGTAGAGGGGTCAGGAAGGGAAGGGGGGGGTCGTTATCGAGGTGATACTGATTTTGGCGACATGATGTCAGTCAACGACGTCTGATGGGCCCATTTTGCAAGATACTAACACTGATGTTTTGGCCTACCGTCGTACACGTACAGTAAGCATAATAAAAAATTCTAAAAGCATAAGCGCATCACTTTCGTAAGTAATATGTCAAATAACCACTGTGGGCCAAGTTTCAGCGAACTGTGAGGTTTCCAAATATTGGGAAACTCAAGTGTGGTCATTTTCGAACATGTTAACTTTGTGAGTAAAGTATTTCTTTTTGCACTCAATACAAAGTACTACTACTTCTTTGCTCACATTAGGATTCCTACTTCAACTAACCTCCGAACTCTGGAATTAAGAGCAAGCCAAAGTCTCGTTTGTTCCAATTTTCACCCTCATTATCTCAGACTAGAGAAGACCAATCAGGCTTAAATCACATTTATGGAAGTTACGAGGATTAGGCTATCGAATATACTTGTTCTTGCCGCCTCCCCCGCGATTCACTTAATAGCGCAAACTTAGCATTCCACCTTAATCCAGTATTTTCGCAGTGTGTTTCATTTGCATAGCTAAGGAAAAGCGACTATATCTTTCCCCAGGAGAAACAATTTTCAATGAAATTTCTGCTATGTGAAGAAGTAGGTTTAAAGTTGGTTTTTTCAACCATATAAGAAAGACAGAGATTTGAATGCTTTGAAGGTAAGTTAATGGGGTATGGCACATCCCCAACAAAGCTGTGGGAGCCACAGTTTTTTTTTGATTGTGCCACACCCCATTAACTTATCTCCAGAATCAATTGTTTGATAGCCTGAGTCGTGTAGCTTTCATGAGAGTAATTTAAGCCTGATTCATCCTTTCTGCTCTGAGTAAAAGCTGGTGAGAGCGTAACCATTGAAAGCGAAAAATGGGACAAACGATGTTTTGGCCTGCTTTTAATTCCATAATTTGACCGTTATTTGAAGCAGAATTCATGATATGGGAATAGGGAGTAGTGCTTAGTATTGAATACAAAAAGAGTTAGCTTATTTAATCTAGAAATATAGTATCATGTTTGAAAATGACCACATCACTTGAGTGGTCTAATATTGGGAACCCTCGAAATTTGCTAAAACGTGGCCCAGGGGGGTTATCTGACATGATAATTACGGACATGTGACCAATTATGCATGGTAGAGCCTTTATGTCAGGCAAACCCCGGGTATCATCCCTATTTCTGTACGACCTTCCCCTGTGCCCATTTCGGCATATCGACTCCCCATCTCTGTTGTGTTTTCGTAATCAGCATGCCCACTTACCTACCTGTGCCGACTACCAAACCCATAGTTCTAACTTTGCAAAAAAATCGATAAAATTGGTAAAAGCAGTCGATGATTCTAAAAAAAAGCCTAGTACTCGTAATCAGCATACTTTATCCCTCCTCCTCTGCCAACTCCCAGCCTCATAGGTGGAACTTTGCAAAAAACGATAAAACCGATGTCGATCAATGACGAAAAGTAGCCTACGACACCCGCCCCGCCCCGAAGTGTATGTGTGCCGAGTTTGGTCCAAATCGGTTGAGAAATAAAAATTTTTGGAACATACAAACACGCAGACATGCATCTTCCTATATATTAGTTGGCTTACCCGGCTCCGCCCGGCCCTGTCAAAACACTATGATAAAGTCCTATCCCTATCCCTGTACAACCTTTCCCTGTGCCCACTCCTACATGCCATCCCTATTCGCGCTTGTTAGTAATCAGCATGCTCGATACATGTGCCAACTCCCAGCCCCGTAGCTCAATCCTCCCAAAAGAAATCGATAAAAACCGATAAAATCGATATCGATCCATAACGAAAAGTAGCCTACGACACCCGTCTTGCCTCAAATGTATGTGTGCAAAGATGGTCTGGATCGATTCAGAAATGGAATTACGTACAGACATACAGGCAGACAGACAGACAGACATTCAGCTTCATATATAAGACTAGCAACCCTACGGGTTGCTACCAATCGGGTCGGGGTAAATCCATAAATAGCAGTTCGCTGTTTCAATCCTATAAATTTCCCAAATTAATTTCCAGTTTCTCAGCATACGTATTGTCGCCGCCGCTCAAAACGAGACAGAGATTTCCTCAAAATTTCACCGAGGACAACGTCGTCTAAAATAGTTTGTGCTCTGAGGATCGCTATACAATTTCCTTTCACAATGTCGTTCTCGCAGTCACGCTCACATTTTGTAAAGTACCATAGAATTCAAGCAGGGCTATTGCTCCCAAAAGCGAGATTTTCGGAAATTTCATCAGAATTTGACATATAAGTGAAAAATAGTCCCCAAATCAGCTCAGCTGACAAGAATGGGAAGAGCTTGAGAAACGAACGAGAGCAAAATGAATACAAGGATGGGATGTGAGAGGACCAAGACTGAATTTCTGTTTGTCTGTCTGTGTGTCTGTCTGTGTGTACGTATGTTCCGAATGGGATCTTTTTTTATTTCTGAACCGATCCAGACCAAACTTGGCACACATACATTTCAGGGCGGCGGATGTCATAGGCTACTTTTCGTCATCGATCGACATCGGCTTTATCAATTTTATCGATTTTTTGCAAACTTTGAGCTACGGGACTTGGAGTTGGCACAGAGAAGTGAGCATGCCGTTCACGAACACACTATTAGCTTTCAGAATTATCAGCATTTTTTATCGATTTTATCGGTTTCGCCAACTGATCTCCGGATTATATGTAAGAAGTCAGAGGTCTCTGTGCGTGCTGCGGCATTGCAGATTCGCCTCCTCTTCTCTCATGCAATCTAATCCCTTTTTTGTTCTCTCTCCTTGTCATAGTTCGAATTGACGACAGCGTTGCATGTCGCGCGAAACGGAATGGCTCATGGAAGTAGCAAGAATTAGGCGATGATATGGTCCAGTATGCTTCGAAGCAACAGCGAAATTTGTCAGGCGATATCTTCAGGCAACAATAAAGTGGTCATTCTCTTACAGGTATTAACTGGGCGATCCAGGACCGTTGAGGGGGAGGGAGAAAGCATGAGCTTGTCGTCGTTGAGGCTCGATGTTGGGCGTAATTGCTTAGCGTTTGAGATTCATCCATATTCCTCGGGTTCTCTCTGTTCGAAAGAATCGGTGTTCATGGCCATATTCGCATTGATAAAACTCCGACAAATTAGAATTGGGACGCATGTTCCTAATACGAGCTCGTCCGCCCTTGAACGTAGACTTCAGCGTGTGGCATTTCTTTGTCTCGTTCATTCGATGACTCCACAATTAATCTTGCTCCTCCATCATCACATCTTCGGAATCTTTAATAAAGGCGTAAGAAGTGTGTTCCAAGTGCAGATCCACATCGTTTCTTGTCTCTTTCCGGCTAGATCGCTCTTCGGTTGTTTCGCTTGGCGTGCCTTACAGTGGCCTCTTCAAAATCAAAAAATCTTTTCATGACATCACTGTGCTTGCCGATACAATCGTATGCACTGCTCTAAATGCCTTCTTTAGAGCCTCAACTCTACGAAGATTATGAAGTCCTTACCCTGAGCAAAATCAATGATAGAGCTTTGTATATAAGCTAAATTTTCGGGGTTTTATTTGATCCCCTGAAGGATCTTGGATCCCCAGTAGATCAACTCTCTTCCAAAGTCATTTCTCTTCCCATAAACGCAACGAAAAGCTGTAAATTGTATTGTGGGCCTACAATGGCGTGCTAGGCGTGTTCTACAGGACAAATGGAATGTGAAGGTTGTGAGCAGGGTCAAGCGTGCTGATGCGATCCGGGACCCTCATTTACGATCCCCCCCCTTAAAGGTACCCATCTGTACGACCTCTCCCCCCCCCTACCCCTCCCCCAATCCCCCACCTACTCCCCTCCTCCACTTCCTTTGGCGGTAACCTGCGTAAACGAATGTCAATCTCAAAAGGTGCCTGCCATTAGACCTCAATCAAATTTATGGGTCAGAGGAAGGTAACTGCGTACAAATTGGGAGATAGTGCAAGTAATGCTTCACCACTCAAAAAACAAATAATTCTACGCAGATTGGGTAAGTAGTAAAATTTTACAAATTGGCTATGCTTATTGTGTTTGGGAAAATATGAATGGAAAGGGCAATCTGACAAAGCAGAACATCGATTTTGATTCGAAGGAATTTAAGCTGTACTCTACCTATAAAAAAATGAAATAAAATAACAGTAAAAATCAGCATTACGGAACGATTCATTTGAGTCATTATAATTGACTATTTTATAACAATTCCTTTTCTAACGAAGGTTAATAAACTTTTCTGCTGCTTATGAATGTTCGGCATAATTCTTTCATGGTCCAATGGTACCGAAAGATATAGACTACTAGCTGGCTTACCCGGCTCCGCCGTATCCGGACCAAACTTGGCACACATACACTTCGGGCCCCGGCGGGTGTCACAGTCCACTTTTCGTTATCGATCGATGTCGATTTTACCGATTCTTTTCGATTTTTTTGCAGAGTTCACCTACAGGGCTAGGAGTTGGCACAGGGGGGGAAGTGAGCATGGGGATTCCGAATACAACATTAGTTTTTAGGATCGTCCATTACTTTTATCGATTTTATCGATTTTTTTTGTAAAGTTTGACCTGCGAGGCTGGGAGTTTGCACAAGGGGGTAATCGAGCATGCAGATTACGAACACAATATTAGTTTTCAGGATCGTCCATTACTTTTTCAATTTTATCGATTTTTTGAAAATTTGAGCTAGGGGCTGGAATTTGGCACAGGAGTGTAATCGAGCATGCTGATCACCCCCCTTGTGCCAACTCCCAGCCCCCTAGCTCAAACTTTGCAAAAAAATCGATAAAATCGATAATAGTAATCGATAATCCCGAAAACCAATATTGTATTCGGAATCCCCATGCTCGATTACCCCCCTGTGCGAACTCCCAGCCCCGTAGCTCAAACTTTGCAAAAAAATCGATAAAATCGATAAAAGTAATCGATAATCCTGAAAACCAATATTGTATTCGGAATCCCCATGCTCGATTACCCCCCTGTGCCAACTCCCAGCCCCGTAGCTCAAACTTTGCAAAAAAATCGATAAAATCGATAAAAGTAATCGATAATCCTGAAAACCAATATTGTATTCGGAATCCCCATGCTCGATTACCCCCCTGTGCCAACTCCCAGCCCCGTAGGTGAACTCAGCAAAAAAATCGATAAAAATCGATAAAATCGATATTGATCGATGACGAAAAATAGCCTATGACACCCGCCGGGGCCCGTAGTGTATGTGTGCCAAGTTTGGTCCGGATCGGTTCAGAAATGGAATTTTCTATTCGGAACATACGTACATACAGACAGACAGACATACAGACAGGCAGACAAACAGACATTCAGCTTTATATATAAGATGCTTCTGGGAATTAGAGAACAATATAGACTTTAACGACAGCCCCATGTTCTATCCCCGTACGCGACAATATTTTTTTTGCAGAGAGAAAAACGATATCTTCAAAGCGTAAAAATTGTTCTCGACTAAAAAGCTTACTTTCTATTTATTTCACAGATTTTCCTGCGAAAAAAACCGTTTTAGCGCCTTACAAAACGATGTCAAAAACGTGCATGAGCACGATACTTTGAAAATTCGTAAAAGGTCTGGGAAAGGAGAGAGGCTGTAATGAGTAGGCTGCGTAGTATTGTGCCCAGACTATCCATGGAAGAAGTTTCAGCCATTGAGGAGCAGTGAGTTCGAAAAAAGCTAGATGCGACTCTCGCAATTTCAAATAGATGCGATCTTAAAAAGCAAAAACTGGGACTTTTAAGCTTAAAATTTTGTAACTCACCGGAGGTTATAAAACAGCCCAAAATTATAAAAGTTATAAAACAGCCTAAAATTTTCATGATAGAAAGTAGAAGGACGGCCTCGTATTACAGCAAGATTGCAGCCAATAAGCACTTGTGGGCAGCAAGTTCGATCCCTGTCTGTGACACCTTTTTTGCAGGGAAAAAATACTGTTTATTGAAGAGTAGAGAATGTTTGCAACTGAGAAGCTTATTTCCTACATTCCACACTTAATTCGGATCACCCTCTCTTACGACCCCCTCTCCACCATCGGTGCCCCCTTTACGACTCCCCGTTGCAACAGTCGCATCACACGCTTGACCCTGGTTGTGAGTTTTCCGATAAACCTCAGCTTGTGAACAGCGGTTCATCAAATGCCAGGATTTTAATATCACCAGTATCGATTACATCGGGGAGGGAAATCCTTATTATTGAAAACTAAATAAAGATTTGTAAGTCACAATCAGAAACAAAATCTCCTCTTAGGCAAAATTCTAGACACTTTATTTATTCCAGGTTATGTTAAAAGGGATTTAGTGTGAAATTCGGTAGAATTTTTTAGAAAGTTTCTGATGAGAATTTTGCTTTCAGTTTTAGCTAGTTTTTTCTGTGATAATAAAACTGAAGTAAAAGCAAGGAAGTGCAGTGACTTCTCCGAATCGTTGAGCTATGGGATTTGTATGGAAACGGAATTCCAAGTGAAACGCAAATGCTTTAGAATAACATAGCCATTTTTATAAAAATAGAGTATTTTTCCAGGGAGGATTAAGGAAAAGCAAACAACTCAAGATACAGTTAGTGAAAAAGAGAACAGTGAAATGACAATGCGCCGAGTAAGATCTCCCATGTATAACCTGGGCCGGTAGCAAACCTGTCGAAACGCGCAGCTCAAACTCAGGACCGGTAGTAATCTGGCCGAAACTCCGAGTTTAAAGCTGCGCGTTAACTCAGAGTTAACTCTGAGTTTCGTTTCAAAACTCAGAGTTAACTCCGAGTTTCGTTTCTGAAACTCGGAGTTTCGTGCTGCTACTTGCGGAGCCGCTATGGTTGTTGAGGAGCTACCACACGCTTCATCGCAAAACACTCCGACTAGGTCGAGAGTCGAACTCTCATCGCTCGGCGTTAAGTACCTAGCACTAGACCACTAGACTACAGAGCACCCTAGCACCGCCACCATTCTGCCGCCATTAGTACTCGTTGCTTACATCCTACGTGTTCAGGCACGTCAAGAGGCACGGTGCCTTTTCGCTCTAAGCAGGGTGATTCACTACAATACCTAAACGTGCTCCCCCCCCCCCCATTCTCAAACCCCACCTACGATATCATCTTCTATTCAGAAAATACAACCTTAGAAGAATTGATTATCTCCAGCTGCATTTCTGAATAGGATAATTAGTGAAGGTGACTGCTTTATTGACAAAACATAATTTAAGAATCAAAATTTAGCTAAAAGCTCTCAAACTCAAACATAACTCACTTATGTGCAATAAATATCAAATATCAAATATCAAATATGTAAAATGTAACACCCATGTGTGATAAAAACGCATATGAAATCATCAACACGCCTCTATCATTTTGATAGTACTATCGGCTGGCTGCAGTGGCGGACCGAGGGGGCGCCCTCCCTCCCGAGAATGAGCCGCGAAATTTTCGAAATTTACTTACGTGGGTTATGAAAATGTGCAAGTGACTTGTTTATTTATGTAGATAAAAAATAATTTTCAAAATTCTTTGAAAATTCAATTTAACCCTGTAAAAAAATTTTTTCGGAGGCGTGGCTTGCGCCACGTCCCCTTTTTCTTCATTTTGGGAGGCAAATAATTTGAGAAGCACTCCAAAAATTTTTTCGGAGTGCGTGGCTAACGCCATGCACTTTCATTCAAAAAAAATTTTTTTAGCGCCCTCCCCCCCCCCCCCCCTCGCACAAAAATCTTAGGACCTCCACTGGCTGGCTGATAAGTTTTCTTCATTCGAGTTCGTTCATTTGACAAATCGGGAAAATAAATTATTCAAATATTCGAATATGCGAGGAATTTGAAAAGACAGTTATTCAACTATACAAATATTTGAGAAGTTTCGGAAATCCTTGTTCGATCAAATAGACTATTGCGATTGAATATTCGAATATTGCATACCAGTATTCGAATAATTATTGCATTCGATATTCAATGATATTCAGTTGTTCGTTTATTCGAATAGTCATTCGATCAAGTTCTATTGATCGAATAATCGAAAGTTCAGATTTTGGAATGTGCCCATATTCGAATATTCAAATTCGAATAATATAAAAGTCGGAAATCGAGTGATATTTGTTCATTTGAAAATTTTTAGATTCAATTATTCGCTATTCATTCGTTCGATGAATTTTTAAAGATATTATTCGATATTTGTTCATTCGATGAAAACTTGCGTTCGTTACAATTATATCACAAACTGGCAAAAAGCATACATAGTTTGGTTTCGGTAAAAAGATCTCTTGCGAAAATCTGTTACATTTACATTTTTGGAGGAGGTGGTTGGGAGTATATACTATCTCAGTGCTGGTAGTTGTATGGTTGAAAAGGTCATGCGAAAATGATATTGAAGTCTAAGTTGACAGAACATTTATGGCATCAAGGATCGTTCTATAAGACCACTTAGAGTGCACGTGTTTTTGGAAAATATGGATGAGACTTGACTTATGGCTTTAATTTCACAGCGCACACAGCTGCTTAGAGGTTCAAGACGAAATACGGCACTGACGGCTGGCTGCTGAAAAATCACGAATTGCATTTTCATGCAAAATGATTAGCATATTCAAAATCAGCATGGCAAATAACCCCACCACACCAAGTTTCAGCAAATTTTGTGATCTTCGCCCAGCTACCGTATAGCTACCGTAATCCCGCTTTGTGGCCCTGTAGCGAAAAACGACTATCATATTCGTAATCAGCATGCGAAGTAACCCCACTGTACCAAGTTTCGACAAAATTCATAATTTTTGCCCAACTACCGTATCCCTACCGTAACCGCGCTACATGGGCGAATGGCGAAAAATGACTATCTATCATAGTCGTTATCAGCGTGCCAAAAAACCCCCCTGTACCGAGTTTGAACCAATTTCGTGACTTTCGCCCAACTACCGTATCCCTGCCGTAACCGCGCTACATGGGCGAATGGCGAAAAATGACTATCATAGTCGTTATCAGCGTGCCAAAAAACCCCACTGTACCGAGTTTGAACCAATTTCATGACTTTCGCCCAACTACCGTATCCCTATTGTAATCTCGTTATGTGGTCCCATAGCGAAAAACGAACGTTATATTCGTGATCAGCGTGCGAAAAAACCCCAGCGTACCAAGTTTCAGCTAATTTCGTGACTTTCGCCCAACTACCGTATCCCTACCATACCCCCTTGTGTGGGCGAATGGCGAAAAATGAGCATCTGATTCGTGACCAGCGCGTCGGATAACCCCCGGGACCAAAATTTTACAAAATTTCAAATTTTTGTGTTCAACGGTGCACCATGATACCCCCACCCCCCATCATGCTTCATGAAACTCAGAGCAAAATCTACCCCGGAGGACTTTTTTCTGGACCTCTGAACTCCGAGTTTCGCGGGCGGCTGAAACGCGCAGCAAACTCGGAGTTAACGCGAAGCTGAGCTGCGCGTTTCGTCGCGTAGCGTCTCGCGTGGAACGAATTACGCTACGTTTCCATACTTGGCATAAAGTATGGATTGCGGGGTATCCTGCCATATAAGCCTTTCCCCAATTTGGTTTGCTTATGCAGGTGTTAATGGTCCCTGAAAGGTGTGTGTTAACTCAGAGTTAACTCTGAGTTAACTCTGAGTTTGAGCTGCGCGTTTCGACAGGTTTACTACCGGCCAAGAGTTAACTCAGAGTTAACTCTGAGTTAACACACACCTTTCAGAGACCATTAACACACCTGCATAAGCAAACCAAATTGGGGAAAGGGTTATATGGCAGGATACCCCGCAAGACGTACTTTATGCCAAGTATGGAAACGTAGCGTAATTCGTTCCACGCGAGACGCTACGCGACGAAACGCGCAGCTCAGCTGCGCGTTAACTCTGAGTTTGGTGCGCGTTTCAGGCTCGCGCGAAACTCGGAGTCAACTCTGAGTTTGGTTAGAGAAAGAGAAATAGTGCGTAAACGCAGAGGTCCAGAAAAAAGTTTTCCGGGGTAGATTTTGCTCCGAGTTTCATGAAGCATGATGGGGGGTGGGGGTATCATGGTGCACCGTTGAACACAAAAATTTGAAATTTTGTAAAATTTTGGTCCCGGGGGTTATCCGACGCGCTGGTCACGAATCAGATGCTCATTTTTCGCCATTCGCCCACACAAGGGGGTATGGTAGGGATACGGTAGTTGGGCGAAAGTCACGAAATTGGCTGAAACTTGGTACACTGGGGTTATTTCGCACGCTGATCACGAATATAACGTTCGTTTTTCGCTATGGGACCACACAACGAGCTTACAGTAGGGATACGATAGTTGGGCGAAAGTCATGAAATTGGCTCAAACTCGGTACAGTGGGTTTTTTGGCACGCTGATAACGACTCACAGGATTGCGAAGCTTTCTAAGCGTGTAACCGCACTTTTTAGGAACATTGAAAAAATGGCCGCTACCTCCTACCCGGCATAACTCTTCAATGAAACAACATAATGGATTGGGAACTTTACAGTTAGAATCAGCATCTCTAACTAGCCTAGTGTAAAAGTTTTCAGGCTGTTTTCTTTTTTTTCTGAGGGAAAATATGGCTTTTCACGGCCCAAAACCCTCTTTGAAGTTTCTACCGTAATCCTACAGTAATGAAGAGAGATGGGTGATTCGCTCCAACTGCAAATCTAAGTTGAAGCCAGCTCTACAGAACGGTGCCTAAAGCAAGGCAAAAGACTTCTTGGGAAGAGAGATATTAACGATCAAACAGTGTATACATACTTTACGGACACCCTGTATTACTCGATTTCCGATTTTATATTATTCGAATTTGAATATTCGAATACGGGCACATTCCAAAATTTGGACTTTCGATTATTCGATTAACCGAACTTGATCGAATGACTATTCGAATAAACGAACATGAATATCATTAAATATCGAATGCAATAATTATTCGAATGCTGGCATGCAACATTAGATTATCAATCGCAGTAGTCGATTTGAATATTCGAACAAGGATTTCCGAAACTTCTCAAATATTTGTATAGTTGAATAACTGTCTTTTCAAATTCCTCGCATATTCGAATATTCTTATTCTCCCGATTTGTCAAATGAACGAATTCGAATGAAGAAAACTTATCAGCCAGCCAGTGGCGGTCCTAAGATTTTTGTGCGGGGGGGGCTCTAAAAAATTTTTTTGAATGAAGGTGCATGGCGTTAGCCACGCACTCCAAAAAATTTTTTGGAGTGCTCCTCAAGTTTTTGCCTCCCAAAATGAAGAAAAGGGGGCGTGGCGCGAGCCACAACTCCGAAAAATTTTTTTACAGGGCTAAATTGAATTTTTAAAGAATTTTAAAAATTATTTTAATTATCTACATAAATAAACAAGTCACTTGCACATTTTTATAGCCCATGTAAGTAAGTTTCGAAAATTTCGCGACTCATTCTCGGAAGGAAGGGCGCCCCCTCGGTCCGCCACTGCAGCCAGCCGATAGTATTATCAAAATGATAGAGGCGTGTTGATGATTTCATAATGCGTTTTTATCACATATGGCTTTCATTTTACATATGTTCGAGTTCGAAAGCTTTTAGCCAAATTTTGATACTTAAATTTTGTTTTGTCAGTAAAGCAGTCACCTTCACTAGTTATCCTATTTAGGAATGCAGCTGGAGATAATCAATTCTTCTAAGGTTGGTTTTTTCTGAATAGAAGATGATATCGTAGGTGGGGGTTGAGAATGAGGGGGGACTACGTATAGGTACTGTAGTGATTCACCCTGCTTAGAGCGAAAAGGCACCGTGCCTCTTGACGTACCTGAACACGTAGGATGTAAGCAACGAGTACTAACGGCGGCAGAATGGCGGTGTTGCTAGGGTGCTCTGTAGTCTAGTGGTCTAGTGGTAGGCACTTAGTGCCGAGCCACGAGAGTTCGATTCCTGACGTAGTCGGAGTGTTTTGCGATGAATCGTGTGGTAGCTCCTCAACAACTATAGCGGCTCCGCAAGTAGCACCACAAAAGTCCGAGTTTCGTTTCTGAAACTCTGAGTTTCAAAACGAAACTCAGAGTTAACTCTGAGTTAACGCGCAGCTTTAAACTCGGAGTTTCGGCCAGGTTACTACCGGCCCCGATTTTCTTCGACACAGACACTGATCTGCCATCAATCTCAATTGTCCTACAATCAATTCACCTAGCACTTCTGACACCCATCAACAGATTCACAAATACATTTTTGTTTTTCACAGTAAGGAGTTTTCTTTCTACAGATCTCAAATTATTTTTTTTTCAATCTCGCTCTTCTGCAATGCTGTTCTAGAAGTTTCTTTTTTTGGAATTTAACAAGCTGAACGACCGAGTCTGGCATAGTGCCAAATTTTATTGGATTATTGCCATAGGGTCAGGATGATGTAGGAGGAGTCGTACAAAAAGCCTTTCTATCCCCCGCCCCCTTTCTATCCCCCCCTACAGTATACTAGACGCAAAGGTGCGACACTCCACACCTAGCCGTTGATTTTCACACGGCGCACTTCGGAATTTATTGATGAAAAGTCACTCACTCGTAGATCCTTAGTCAACTCTACGGTGCCTTTGTTGAGTTTATGGAATAACTGACACTGTAAGAATTGATTCCTTGAGGATCCTCAGTAGATCACACAGTTAGTGACTCAGCTTGTATTGCAACACCTTGTCATCCATTAATTTCAGCTATGAGGTTAAGAGAGACTTCATAACAAAGATAGACAACAAAGAATGCAGATATCAAGCGGCAATATATGACGCGTCTCTTCTCTCCACAGCTCCTCTCTTCTCCCTAGCAAAGTATTGTCTATAGTACGAAACGTCACGAAACGGTGGTAGGAAACGTTTGCGGTGGTACGAAACGTTTGAGTGGAGAGTACATGCACACGAGCCTCAGTACTCGCAGGATATAGTTTGTTGGTCTCAAAACCCCGGTGGAGGACGTTTGGAGCTTGCCTGTAAAAGGAGATTCTGAAGCCGCCTTCTCCGCAACTGCCCGGTATATTAGGATGCAAGCCTTTAGTGCGAGCACGGAGTTCGTTTTCCTGCTGCTTATTGTAGCAAGTGCAGAATTCCTTTCGGTTGCGTTGAGTCTCCCATATGCACTTCACATAGCCTCGCTCATGCATATGAGCCTTAAATGTAGCATGTGATCACATGCAGAAATGGACGCCGTTGCGTCTGATTAACATTAGGATTCAGATTTGTCTGCAGAGATTGAGGAAAGGAACTAGGTCGAAGGAAGCCGATGGCGTCTGGGGCGGCACCTATGTGTGGAAGTCATGGCAATTACATTGCGTAGAACTGCACAGCAACGCAAGATCCTCGCATACGTATCTTCAACTGATAAGGCCAAAATGACTGGACAAGCCAATGCGTAGTCACAGCTTGCGAACGTGGCGCTCAGCACCTCGAAAGGAGAGCACGCGAATGACACAGACTGTGACATGTTTATCGTACAAATCCGTAAAACCTTCAAGTGCTTCTCAACACTTTGAAGACGATGCCGCGCAATGGTGCCGCTATTCCTGTGAACGCAATGATGAGCAACACCTTATTGTTAGATTACAATTTCAATGTGCCCAACCAATCCCATTGCTCACATAATCGGTTTAGGTTTAGAAGTTTTTCATGTTGGCCGCTTCGACCCTTTTCAAAGTTGCTGATTTTTGCACGAATTCCTGAAACTCGAGCAAATTCCAGCATTCTTGCCAAGTGGGCGGAGCTTGCCACAAGAGGGCAGAGGCCCAGCCGATTTACATATTCAGCAGGTCTGGCCGTGTGTGAAGTGGGATGTGGAAATTTGGCACATTACTTCTTCTTACAATTACTCAAAAAGTGAGTGTCTGCAAACATCAATTAAACAACATCTGTCTGCTAATAGCGAAAACGGGAAGTAAGTGAAATTTCTATAGGTTTTCCATGTTGATTTGAATTATGCAGCAGAGCTTTTCTTATTGTTAGCTCCCCAAATGTTTGGCATATGGAGGATTTACAGCTGTTTGAAAACATTAGCTTGTTGGGTCTAAAATGATAAATCTACTGAGATTGTGCAACTTGGACTAATAGAATGCCATCTAAGTCATCTGGAAAACTTCTCAAAAGATAAAAACTCCTGTCATGCGCTGCAAGCCCCTCCCCCTCTCCTTGTTTTCAATCCCCCTGCATATTTTGCTTTCTTTGGGACCCATCATGCTTCGCCGAGAAAAGCCCAAAAGCGCCCGAAAATGCCAAAAAGCCCGAAAGAGCCGGAAAGCAGAAACGAACTTTTGGTAGAATTCTGACATTATTTTGAGGTGCAGACGACAGAATATGAAGCAAAAAAACTAGGTTTCGAAATGCGAAAAGTTGCGAAACACATGCCTTAGCGTCAAGGCTTTTTTGGGCTTTTTCGGGCTTTTGGGCTTTTTGGACTTTTTCGGACTTGTTTGGGCTTTTTTCGGCGAAGTATGACGGGTCCCTTTCCGAAAAGTCTCCCTCAGAAAATGTTCACATTTTCCTAATTCCTTATTTCAAGATTGTGCCACGCTAATCATATTCTTAAGGTTTTCAGTCTAGATTTTTATCTAAAACTATGCATACCCAGCGACAGTAATCTCAACCTTTCAACCCACTTTCCGCTTTTATTTATTTTCCCCCAAATTTTTCGAATAACCGTGCGGAAACGTCATCGGCCCCTTTGAGATCAGGGAAAAATCTGACACTCATTCCTTTCACTGAAAATGTCTGAATGTCCCTAAATTTTTCAATATGTAAATTTAGCAATATCAAAGTGCTTGCGCCATATTTTGCTAGTTTTCGTCTCCTTTCGACTACATCCCAAAAACTATTCTTGAGCTTCTCCTGTCAGTACCGCTCAATGCTTTGATCTTTGACTTGCTTGGAAACGTGCGTATATCTTTGCCTTTGCTGGAGTCAAATCTCCTCATTCTCCCATTGTCCCCCCCCCCCACCCTCCCCCTCGTTTCTTTCGTATCAACTTCCTCTACGCTATCATAACATCTCAATTTTGTGGCATTTGAACCATATTCTTTGTACTTCCAGCATTGGGGACCTCCGACTTGCTTTCCTTTAACTCACAATGAGTTTTGTAATTCATCCAATATGCTTTCTATATTTTGAATGATGTTTTCCAAAACTCCAAAACTTTGCTAGCGCAAGCTATCCGGGCTCGCCTTGCTGCTCGATTTTGCGATATAGTAATTTAGATAATCGCCGGGGGCAGGCGGCCGTGCGATTTTTGGGCAAGCGGGCACCGGAAAAAAAGTTCGCTGATTTCTTGCGGTTCGCTTGCAGATAATTGAAAGAATTTTAGCGAAATTTTAGACGAATGCTTAGAGAACAATCGCGGTTTCCTTACAGATTAGCTGCGGCGCAGTGGCCGCATTCTCGCAGACTTTCCGCGAGAACATGCAAAATTTTCGGAGGCCGCACGGTCCTTTGTGGAGGACCGCGCAGCCCCCAGCTACTTTCCGCTGAGAGAAAGTACCTCAAACTTGAGTAACTAAACCATCGATGACACCTCTGCCATGTAGAGTCTCCCTTTGCTCGACGTACGTCCGAAACTGCTAAAACCGTCCAAGCGCCAGCTAAAAATTTGACCAGCGCTCGCTGAAAGAGATTATTTGACGAGCGCCTGCAGAAAATTCTGTGTTGCTGCCTGCTGGCAGAACATTAGACAGTAAAGGAAGTGCCGCCCGCTGAAGGTTTGGCCACGCCCCAAAATTCTGCTGACCGCCTGCAGAAAAACGCGAGTTTGCGGACCGCCTGCCTCCGGCGATTGTCTGAGTAATCTAGTGCGTAACGAAAACAGGACTAACTAGGGAACGATCCCAACCTGAGGTGGCGAATTGGTATCGCATATCATTAGATGCGCCTTGATGAGCTGATTCCAAATCTACCTTTCATATCTGCGGAGTCGTTCTCTGCAAAAGGTTATAAGCCTTTGAAAATGTGAAGCCAATGGGGTTTCAATGCATAATGTGCTTCAAAATCCAACTTGGGAGCGTATGACTAGCATGATACTGAGTGTGCTTATTCCAAGTAATGCCCACATTCAAAAGAAACACAAATAAGTGTTTTTGAAAAACTAAAAAGCAACTAAAGTTCGTTAGTAAAAGCTATGAGCAATGAAAAGTACAAATTTGGTAATAATACAGCGCCATACCTCGAGAATTAGTTGCTCAAAAACACTTATTTGTGTTTCTTTTGAATGTGAGCATTCCTTGAAATCAGTACACTGAATATCATGCTAGTCATACGCTCTAAAGTTGGATTTTGAAGGACATTAAGCATTGAAACCCCAGTGACTTCACGTTTTCAAACGCTTATAACTTTTTGCAAAGAACGGCTACGCAGATATGAAAGGCAGATTTGGAATCAGCTCATCAAGACGCATCTAGTGATATGCGGCTCATTCCAATTCGCCACCTTAAGTTGAGATCGTTCCCTTGTAAGTAACCTTCCCCTTTCCAGCGTTTACCTTGTCTAGCAGGTATACTTTGCTGGTTAGGCTCTCTGATTAAGATCATCTAAGAGATTAAGATCATCTAAGAGAGCGCCACTACCATCACGAGCCACAGCTCGGTGCATCTGCACCGGCACATAACGACAGAGTTGTTTACGTCCTCATCTCGCCTGCGAAGGGGGGGGGGGGTGTTACATGCATGAATCATCTCTTGCGCTTTGTCATATACTAGCTGGCAAACCCGGCTCCGCCCGGCCCTGTCAATAATATATTCGTAATCAGCATGCTCACTTACCCCCCTGTGCCAACTCCCAGCCCCATAGCTCGAACTTTTTGAAAAATCAATAAAATCGATATCGATCGATGACGAAAAGTAGCCTATGACACCCGACCGGCCCCGAAGTGTATGTGTGCAAAGATTGATCCGGATCGGTTTAGAAATGGAATTTTCTATTCGAAACATACGTACACACAGACAGACAGACATACAGACAGACAGACATACAAACAGACATTCAGCTTTATACATAAGATAGTTCGTGCATAGATGCATGCAGCATATATACAATGTGTTCGGGAAGTTTTTTCTGGCCTTAACTGTTTTACTCTTTGCAACAAGCAACTTAATATAGGAGCCTGCATGATCGCGAGAGTCGGACGTGCGTACGGTCACTGTGGCGCGAACGTCCGATGTCACTGAGACAGGTGCCAGACTTATCCTGTTCAATCGGCTCGTCCGGTTCACTCATTCGCTATTGGTCAAATCATCGCACCAGTAGCAGAGGGGTGAACCTGATGAATCTGTTAAACAGGGTAAGTCTGGCACCTATCTGAGTCGTGGGACGGACATCGAATGTGCGCGGCGCAATGGCTGTACGCACGTCCAACTCTCGCGATCATGCAGGCCCCCATATAAGAGGCGTGAAAAGCTTTATCACTGTGTGCCAACCCAATGAGAAATCAAAAACTACAGATAAGCCTGATTTCTGCTGAGTTGATGCTTTCTAGTTTTGATGAGCCCACTAAAACAAAAAGCGCGTCAAAACTTGAATTGGAAGTATTTTAGGCCAGAAACTTTCCAAACACCCTGTTCACGCTGCCGGAGTGCATGGAAAGAACAGACATGAACAATTTGGTTCGTCGACAAAGTGTTAAGATCATACAAAATCAGTTAGAGCTAAGGTTGCTTCAAAATCAACATACTCGTGTTCGAAATAGTTGTGCAACGTTGTGTTGTCCACTGCTGATTTGCAAACTTCGACTTCAGAAACAGGAAAGTAGTAAATATAATTGACGCACATCTCGTCTTCGATGCCATACCCTCCCTAAACGACAATCAGTATCGGTGCACTGGACATCCAGACTAAAAGGAATCTTCTTGAGATGTTCTCTCCTTTGAAGGAACGATGTTACCTCAAGACTAATTAGCTATGTACTCATCCTTTGAATAAACTGATTTCATCGACACAGACTTTGCTCGATTAAAAGAAGCGGATCAAGAAATCTATTGTACTGACCGCTCGAATTTTTGCAAGTTTTAGATTTTCTTGAGCAAATATAAAAAAATCAAATTTTGAGCAGTCCTCCACTATAGCTTTATCTACGCAGTAGCTTATTGGGAATTGAGCTATATACGTGCGCTTATAAAACGCATGGTCTCCACTTCCAAATCCAATTTAGAGTACGCAATTCCGTAAATCAAGAAGCTGTGATTTTGAGGGTGCGGCAGAACTTTTGTTCCAACCAGGGTAAAACGGGGGTGCGCCACGCTGCACTGGAGGGTCGTATTGAGGAGTCAAAAGGGGTGGGGGTCGTAGTTAGGTAATCTGATAATAGCGATAACATGATATTCGTATCATATCCATAATTAGCATGTCAATTGACCCCTGTAGACAAAGTGTGAGCGAATTCTGAAGATTTAAGATACTAGGCCACCTAAGTGAAATGGTTAAATTCCAACATGGTTAACTTTGTTTCAAAGGTGAATTAGCTATCCGTTTTTGCACCCAAGACAAAGCACTACTCCTTTGTCCATCTCAGAAATCCCGCTTTAGAAGACCTTTAAACTATGGAATTAGAAGCCAACCAAAATCTCGTTCCCACTTTTCGCTTTTGATCGCTGTGCTTTCACCAAATATTACTCAGAGCTAAGAAGACGAATCAGGCTCAAAACAGTCCTATGGAATCTACAAGGTTTAGGCTATCGATTCATGTAAATACTGTCCGCTAAAAATGTTTCTTTGATATAGTTAATGGGGTGCGGCACACCCCCAGGGGGTGTGCCGCACCCCATTAACTTACCCTTAAAGCCGTCGAATGTCTACAATTTTTATGTTGTTTTTACAGCTCAACCTTCTTCTCTTCATAGTAAGATTTTCATCCAAAACTTTCCCGCAAAGAATGAGATATAGCGCTTTTTCTACTATCTACCATCCATCGTGCGGCTGCCAAAATATCGGGTTACGGTAGCACCAACTATTCATCTTGCCGCCTTTCTGCGCTATTGCGTAAACAATGCAGAAAGGCGGCAAGCTGAATAATTCGGAGATGCTTTGCATTGTTCTGCGAAGTTTTAGAATTTGTACTCTTTTCGTTGGTTTCTTTTAATGAGAACTTCCTAATTAAGAGATCTGCTTCACGACAGAATGTTAGCGCGGTCTCGGTCGCGTCTGCTTTGAGCTACAAAGGTCGTTTCCAGTTATGCAGTAGAGGACTAAACGATACCGAAAGGCGTGTCTGACCCTGTGTGAAAACTTATGTGAATGCTTTCCGCTCAATTTGACCGAAGTGCCCATGCTGTTTAGCGTGCGGCTGGGACTGGATCTAATCCGGTTCAAAGGATAAGTATAGCCGCATTTTCAAAGCGCGAAATCGGGTTTAGGAGGCTCTAACTTCTGTCATAGGTATATATATACCTACTTGCTTGCCTTTTGCCTGCTAAGGTAACCACAAGCGCGCTATCGCGTGCAACTCCTTTCTTAAAAGCTGATGTCAATTCATCTGACATGTATGCTTGTTTTCAGAGGTCGCGATGGTAATGCTACCGATGAAGAACAGATGAAAGGTGAAGAGGCTACGAAGGAGGTGGTCACACTTGTAGAGAAATGCATTATTAGAGGAACGAGAGCGTTGCGACGAAGTATTTGCCGGTAAGACAAGAAACATTCAAAATTTTTGAGTTTTCACACTTCTGTTCATAGTAATTCATGATACTTTTTTTGAATTTTGTGAGTGTAAATGCTTTTGGCCTGTACTAATTGCTGCAATGATTCGTGCAGCAGCAAACTGATACTCGCGTTAGGTTATGCTAGCATTCTTCACTCGTGTAAACTCGTTCATCCATAACGCTCTGTGTTAGGTCAAATACGAGTACGTCATATGTTGTCGCAACACGGAGCTGCAGAATGCTATCTACAGCAAGTTGATCGAGTCAGAAAAACAGAAGAGGGCTATTGAAAAAGACAAGGTAAGCCAATTAATGCAGATCAATTGTTCGTAGTTCATGGTTCCTTCAAAATACTCATATGTTTCGAAAATGTACTGCAAAAAATTCACTTCAACTTCAACTGATCTTCATCATTCACAAACTTTATGGTTGTGTTGAGGTCAAATCTGTGCTTGAGAATGGTTTACCACTAATTAAAGTTTGTTCGGGCAACCGAGGGAGGCGGGAAGGGTGTTGGTTTATCTCACATTAGAGAGGCGGTTGGATTGAAGTGGCCCATCATCCAGTTGCGCGCAAATGGGCGAGACATCAACTCCGTCATCAGTATTCTACGTTCAAAGAAAGGACAAGATTTTTGAAATCTCTGAAGGACAACTTTGAATTCACAGAACTGACAGGTTTGGAAAGGGTGAAAAAACATCCTAACTCGAAGTTGCCAGACACTGTATGTGTGCCTTTTCAGCATCTTTTGAAATTAACAAGTTTTGTAAGTCTCTTCCTTGTTTCTTTTGCTAAAAAAGGTGTTTTCACATACTTCTAACGCAAGTAATGGCGCAGGAAGAACTGCTTTGCACCTAGCTGCTGAAGCTGGAGAAGTGTCGGAAGTGCGACAACTCCTATCTCCTCCTCCAATCCCTAGCTGCACTCCTAACCATAAATAGGCTTAAAGGCAGTACATCGGCAGAATGAGACCCGTGACAAAACAAGGTCACAGGGTAGGAGCCCCCATATGGAACCTATCGGCCAAAGTCCGATCTTTTTCTGCCACTTCTAACCCCGAAATTTCAAAGCGAAAGCAGCGCTCATCTCCCGTCCTCTCCGAACCCGCCCACCACATGGACGAGTGAACGCGAAGCCCGTCATGGCGAAGACGCAGAGTCGTTGCGGGACCTCATGCTTATAGCATTGCGGCTGGCGCTCTGACCGCGGAAGTCACTCGCCCATGGGGTGGGCGGGTTCGGAGAGGAGAGGAGGTGAGCGCTGCTTTCGCTTTGAAATTTCGGGGGTTAGAAGTGGCAGAGAAAGATCGGACTTTGGCCGATATGTTCCATATGGGGGCTCCTACCCTGTGACCTTGTTTTGTCACGGGTCTCATTCTGCCGAAGTACTGCCTTTAAGACCATTGCGATGTAACCTCGTTTCAAAGTTTTTCATTCAGTAATGCGAATGCTTTGCATCACTATGTCTTACAAGTTAGGAGACCCTCTGCCCCACTTGGTCAAGGCACTCGGACTCGAGTAGAATTTGGTGGAGAATCATTCGTGTTTTAAGGACTATCGGTAAGATCTTCAACAAGTTCGGTAAGATATCGGTAAGATCTTCAAAAGGGGAGGGAGGGGGCGGCAGGGAATGGGAGGGGGGGGGGGGGTCGTGCCGAGGTCCGTGCCGCACCCCCCGCTTTACCCTGGTTCCAACCTATCATGTACTTTAGCTTTGAGGAAGCGCAAAGCTGTTAGCATCCCAAAGGTCCGTCCGCTCTAGTTAGCGGTCTTGAACTTTCGGCAGCTTATCATAGTAAGACACCCTATCAAGCCGATATCCAAGTCGCTGCGCCGCGCCTCATTCCCCATCTTTTCTTTTATTCACTCCTCTTGGCTTGAACGCAGTTACCCCGGTAACATGATGGTAATATAATTACGTTAGCAAGAGAAAAACGTACAGGATGTCCCGAAAGTACGTATACACTGTCTGATCGTTAATATCTCCCTTCCCAGGAAGTCTTTTGCCTACCTTAAGGTGCCATTTTGTAGAGCTGGCTTCAACTTAGACTTGTAGTATAAAGCGAACCACAGATCGCTCTTCGGTACTGTAGGATTCGGGTAGGAACTTTTGGGTTACAGCATCATTGTGGATTAGCCGTGTTTCAAAAGAAGTTTCCAAAAACTGAAAAGTGGTTTACCAGAGATTTTACATGCGCTGACTTGATTACTCAACTTTCTAGAAGTTTGTGAAGCTTTTCAAAAGGTGCGTCCGCAATTTTAGAGAGCATAGCAAAAAGAACTACCCTATTTTCAGGTGTATAAGCCGCATCCTTTTTGCTCTAAACGCGAGCAGACCCAGGCGTACCGCCGCGCATATGTCTCGCGAAGCGGTCGCCCTATCGCATACTGCTCTCACTTACGCGCTCCATGATGACAGTCAGTCTTTTGGCGTGTTCGCCTTTAGAACGAAAAGGGTGCGGCTTATACACCTGAAAATAAGGTATTACGGTTTCATATGTCATGATGGAAGCATCACGCTCAAATGCAAAGTTCATATTTGGTTTAAGCGACTTTAATTAGCCTAGTGTACGAGTTGAGGGATTGTTTGGTTCACTTTCTAAGGCGGAATAGGACCCTCAATGGCTCAAAATCCTTCTTGAAGTTCCTACCGTAATCCTACAGCAGTGAATGAAGATAGTTGATTGGCTTCGTTCTGTAAATCTAAGTTGAAGCCTGCTCTACAAATTGGTACCTAAAGTTAGGCAAAAGACTTCTAGGGAAGGGAGATATCAATGATCAAACAGTGTATACATACTTTGAGGACACCCTGTATTTCTAAGCTTTGTAAGCTATCAAAAGGATTGTCGATTTCTCCGGAAAAATTCTTTCAATTACATGATCACTTGGGAGATTTGCTGAATATGTCAGCGTCAACACTTTGTCAAGCCAAAGCTTGCAAGTTCTATCAGATAGTAACATAAGTCTTGCACTAAGACAGGTGGGAACCGCTATAAGTCACATTCAGGATCAAGCGTGAGGTGTGGCATTCCAAACCTGGGGAGTCGTTGTGAGTAATCAGGGAGGGGGGAGGGGAGAGGGTCGTCATTGAAGTGATAACACTTGAAGTGATAATCATGTTAGCAATAACCTGATATTCGTCAACAATGAGATAGATAGGCATAAGAAGCACATTGATGTCTTGGCCTAAAATCGTGTACATACATTAGGCACAATAAAAGAGCCCAAAAGCGTAAGAGCATCATTTTTCAAATTAGCATGTCAAATAACCCCTGAGGGCCGAGTTTCAGCGTCATGGATTTCCAAATATTGGGCCACCCAAGTGAGATTACCAATTTTCAACATGTTAACTTTGTTTTAAAAGTGAGTAACTACTTCTTTCTTTGCACTCAATGCAAAGAACTACTACTTCTTTGCTCAAATTTGGAATTTCAATTCAAATAGCCTCCAAATTTGTGATTGTAAGAGGAAGAGAAAACCTCGTTTGTTTCCTTTTTCGCTTTCAATATGTCAAACTAGCAGAGACCGAACAGGCTCCATCGTGAAGTTTACGCAGTTTAGGCTATCAGAATTGATTTTTGCCGCCTTCCCTCACGATTTACGTAGTAGTGCAGACTTAGCATGTTGCCGTAACCCAATATTTTCGCGGTATTTCCCATTTGCATAGGTAAAGAAAAGCGACTATGTTTTTTACTAGCAGAAATATTTTGATTAGAATTCCTGTTGTGTGAGAGAGGTTTAGCAGTGACAACGATACAAAAAACGCAGATAGATATTTCATAGAGTATTTGATAAGGTGACAGATAAGGTAGCCACAGTCACAGCTCTCTGGGGTTTGCCACATTCAACTAACTTACCTGCAAAGGGAATTCTAGAGAACAAAATATAGCTTGGTGGTTTGATAGTTTGCTTTGGTTTTTGATAGCCAAACTCTCGTAGTTTTTGTATACCTGATTGGAGCTGAATTCGTCTTCATAGTTGCGTAAGGTTTCGCAGTACCCAATGAAGCTCTACTAAGCTCTCGGCTTACCCGGCTCCGCCTGGCCCTGTCAATAATATATTCGTAATCAGCATGCTCGATTACCCCCTGTGCCACCTCCCATCCCCGTAGCTCAAATTTTGCAAAAAAATCGATAAAATCGATATCGATCGATGACGAAAAGTAGCCTATGACACCCGCCGGGGCCGAAGTGTATGTGTGCCAAGTTTGGTCCGGATCGGTTCAGAAATGGAATTTTCTATTCGGAACATACGTACGTACAGACAGACAGACAGACAGACAGACATACAGACAGACAGACAAACAGACATTCAGCTTTATATATAAGATAACTTGGCACCGCAAAATTTACAGCTACTTTGATCCAGGCAAGTTGTGAAAATAAAAACTAAAAAAATTAAAACTCACGAAAAAATCGAAACTCTGTCTAGGAAGATTCTTTGGAGTTCCATTCATGTCTATATTTGCCGTATTTTTTGGCTGGGAACTAAGAAAACAGGTAGTACTGCTCTGGCAAAAATATGAAAATGTTCTTTTCTATCGCTAGCCGAAAAAAAACAATAAGTGCGCATGCGAATGTCTGATATGAAGAGTGTATTTCCTGAGCGAGCTGCACGTTCGCAGGATTTTTTGCTTCTATGTTGACTCGATTTTTTGACCGGGTACTTCTCGCTTTTTTGCTTTGAAAACTTCTTGAGGTGACGAATATTTAGGTCCCATCACACATGCGATAAGAAGAAAATATGTTCCTACCCTCTTCACCCCTGGCCTTAACTCAGTAATACCCTTCACCCACGACTGAAAAACTGGAAGATGTGAGACTAACAAGGAAAGCATTCCCATCTGAAGTGACCTTTCCAGATAAAATCTTTACAGTTCTGAAGTGCATGGAAAGCTGATAAAGCTGTCTTCATCTGCTGTGTACCTCTAAACGCCAAGCTATGAACGTTTTTGAGTAGGAAAAAATGAACGCGTAACTAAAGCAAGATCATTCAGAAACGCTCAGATGGGCCAATGTTGGATATAACGGCAATTTATGCAATGAGTACTTTCAGGCAAGTACTCATACTCGCCACTGCTGAAAGGACTGAAACGGCTGATTTTATCCAGATTATCCATTTATCGATTCAAAAAACACTCATAACTCGACGTGCAGGGGAGCACAGCAGATACCAAGGGAGGATATGAAAACACGTCTAATCTCTACAAACTGTATGAAGCTCAACCGAAACAGCCACTTCGACCAAAGCGCATTCCTTGTAAGAATTAAACAAATTTTTAAAAAAAAATTTGAGAACCATGGTAATTATTAAGATTGAATCTAATGATATCATGATTGTCGTTAATGTCATTGGTATATATTTCAAAACCGATTGTGCGTCAGCAAAGTTGCCGCCTCTTTTTCACCTATGAGGAACGACAAAGGATCTTGAGATTGCTTAGAAGACCTGTTTGTATGTTTGCCTATGAAGTAACTGAAAGGCAGTGGCTTGGCAAATCCTCGACCTAAAGTTGTTTCGCTTACTCGGAGTAATTCGACGCACTGATTTCGAAAATACACTTTGAAGAGCACGAAAATGTCGAAAACCAGCAAGTTCCAAGGGTTCTCATTTCGAATTTGGACGAGTGGACCACTCCCCGCCGTGGTTAGAGACATAGAGTCGTTGCGGGACCCTCATGTCTATAGCATTACGGCATGCCGCCTCTGACGGTGGGAGGGGGACCGCAAGCTCGTCCGAGCGCGTGTAAGAATGGTTTGCGCGCACAGGTTTAGGGGCGGTTTTCTAGGCAGAGGCAACATGTAGTGCGCTCGAACCTGCTTTGTTCTGAGTTTGGGATGCAAGCAACCTTTCATATCAGAATTTCAAGATGTTTGTTTTCGCCGAGCCACTGCTTTTAAGCATTTGCTGGGAAAATAAGAAAATGTTAATGATCTGGGTAGACTTGATCTGCGTTCTTTCTCAAAGATAGATTCCCGCTACAATTAGTATTATATGAAGATTCATTAACTATGTTCTGTAGAAGGTCACACTTGAACATCTATTATATTTCTATACTCTAACAGCAAACAGTAGCGCTTGAAGGCAGTGTCCGGGCAAAAAGTCGATTTCGAGATTTTGTGCATACCCGGACCTATGCTGGACGCGAAAATCGCTATGCTGAACGCGAAAATCCACTGGAGAGCGCGAAAACGGCGAAAAAGGGCTCTAACGCAGGAAGGGCGGGGCCTGCCCCACTGTGAATTCACGGTCCGGGCTTCCGGAGCGATCTTCTCAATTTCGCTAGCCGCCCTGACATCTTCACAAGCCAAGGAATGCGTGGCTTGAAATCGGAACTGAGAAAATCGCCCCGAGAGCTGGGACCGTGAATTCACAGTGGGTACGACCCCGCCCACTTCTGGTTTCCCTCCCGTGTTAGAGCCCTTTTTCGCCGTTTTCGCGCTCTCCAGTGACGATCTTCGGATTCAGCATAGCGTATAGGCCCGGATAAGCACAAAATCTCAAAATCGACGTTTTGCCCGGACACTGTCTCTAACACGTTGACGACCGTGTGCATCCGCGCGGTGCACGCCCTGACCACCTTTTAGCACTTTCGTGCATCAATTTATCATGTGTAAACGAAAAGTTCTCAGGTAACGTTTATGCAGTGATAACACTGGTGGCCCGGTTGTCATAAAACACACGGCATTGCAGTAGCTGTTAAACAGTCCAAACCGCACCCGTAGATCATCAGTCCATTTTGAGGTAATCAAAAATGGCTCGGTCGTCAACGTGTTGAAGGCAGTTTTGGGACTTCTGTGCCATGTGAGAGTGCCTCCCCCCCCCCTCAGACACAACATCGCGCAAGTGGACGTCATAAAGCTCAAACTAAAGCAAGAAAAACGACCGGAAAGTGGGGAAACTTACGCCTCGTCCTCCGAGCTGTCCGAATTCCTGCTATGCGGCAGAGTACGCATGCGCCACAGTTAAAATGTAGGGTCGCGTAGCACTGCCTTGGCGGGGACCGTCAACTATCAAATTGTACGGCTTTGGAAAACGTATGTTCTCGCCATTTTCGCGCCTTCTAATGTGGATTTTCGGATTCAGCGTTGCGGATAATCCCCGATAAGTGAATTTTCTAGAAATTTAGTTTTTGCCCGGACACTACCTTTAAGAGTACAATAGCAGCCACTAGTAAGAGAGTTTCAAACAGAAATGAAATACTAATAGTATGCGTGCTTCCTTCACGTTGAAATGATCGGGCCCAGAAATAGATAGACCAGTTTTCGACAATTCCTCTGCTTGGACAAGGACGTGGAGGACGAAGAGCAGCCAGAATTTCGCATTTTCCCAGTTTTGAGGATCACATAAAATGTAAAGGCTGCTGCATGACGAAGGCGGTAATAGCAGTATTAGTTGAGCGGGCGCGAACACGGTGCGTGTATCCTCACCGTTGTAAATTCTGCGCCTCCTGCGCTTTGCGACTAATAAAGCCGCGTTCGCGCCCAAATATTATGCCTTCGTCATGCAGTAGCCTATATATACCCTCATGTAGTCATTTGAGTTGTATGAAAAGAATTTTGTGTTTTTATTAGTAGTGGAGAGTAAGGAAGACGGTGAGTTTAGATGAAGAAGTTAGTCACCATTTTAGCTTTTATACTATCTGAGACTAATAGAACTGTATAGTCGACGTTGTAATGAATGAGCTGTGAAGTATGCTGGAAACTGTGGCAAATCTATGAATCAAAAAATCTTAGAATGTCCTCAACTCGCTTGGAGATCGAGAGCAAGGATGGCACTGGATTAGGCTCATTGCCTGCTTTGAGAATATATAGAGATTATATGGGATAACAGGAACTTCAGCCAATAAAATGGTCTATGTATTTTACAGCGTTACAAGATAGATATGATAATTTTTTTAATGGAAAATATGAAGACAAAAACGGTGATTGCAATTTTTTCTTACATGCTACGAAAGCGTTTTGCCATTTATTGAATACCTTTTGCCGTCCGCCTTCAAAAAATATATACGTTGCCGGAAAAAAAGGATTTCCTATCGGGTAGAGGTGATTGTAGTCGCTTTTTAGAAAGTAAGGGATTTTTTTCTATAAAAGTGCTTGTAACATTTTCGTAGAAGAAGCTACATAGGGGAATCTTGGCTGTTCATTGAACTCGTTTCGTCGTCCGCTTTCGAAAATTATATAGGGTGTCCCAAAAAGATGTGCACACTGTTTGACCCTCTTGCTTTCACGTCTTTCGCCTAGCTTTGAGTACCATTCTGTAGAGCGAGGTTCAACTTACAAGGAAAGGACCCTCAGTCGGAGTGGGGTTTCCGCACGTGATGCATATCATTCTGCTGGTCTTGGAGCACTAATACCAGATCCGTGTTCCTTAGCTGCTCAATGATCTTAGGGAAAAGTTATGAGCGATGGTCCTTCACATTGACCATTGCACATTGTAAGTCTTAGGCGCCAGGGAATGTACTGGTGTGGATGGATGGGCGGGTGGATAGCTGCGGAGACTATGGCGCAGGTGGTGAAGAGTTTGCGTCCCTATGGAGCCAACTTTGCATTTTTGCAAACTGTATTCTGTAAATTCGTAGACGATTTTCGAGAAAGCAGACCCTCGTCGAAAAGCCTGCGGATTCACAAAATACGATTTGCAAAAATGAAAAGGGTTCGATAGGGTGGCGAACTCATCTCCACCTGCGACATAGTCTCCGCAGCTATCCACTCGCCTATCCGTCACACCTGTACATTGCTCGGCGCCCCGAACTTATAATGTGCAGTAGTCATCGTGATGAACCGTCGCTCATGACTTTCTCAAAAGATCATTGAGCAGCTAAGGAACACGGATACAGTATTAGTGCTCCAAAACCAGCAGGATGATATGCATCACATGCGGAAACCCCACTTCGACTAAGTATCCTTCCCTTGTTAAATTTACAGCATGGATCCAATCTCCAATCTTTTTTCGTCACTGTAGGATGTCACGGTAGGGACTTCGAAAAGGATTCTAGGCCATTGAAGCACAGGTGCGATAAGGTGAGAATGACCCTTCCAGGGTGAAGGGTGTCACAGCGGTCGCAGCCCCTCCGGATGAAGGGTGTTTCAGTTGATCAAGGAATCATATGGAATACTTTGCAAACATGCACTCTGTTCGTATCTTATGATCAGCTGTGGACTACTGAGTACCTGGTTAAAATGGAGTTTTAATTTTTAAGCATTTACGAATTTTCTAAAAGAAGAAACTCGTAACTTTTGTAGATGAACAGCAACGTCAGCAAGGGAAATGTTTTTGAAACCATCTTGTATTCCGCTTTTAGAGAATATATAGTTTGCCTGGAGTCCTGTTGAAAAAGTGCCTGGTGAAGAATGTGGCTAATGATTTCTGAATATTTACGAGTTTTAGGATAGAAAAATCCGTAACTTCTGAAGGTGAACATATTGTACGACGGGATGGTTACCATTGGAACCGTCTCGTACTCCGCTTTCAGAAAATATAAACAATGCCTGGAGTCCGTTAGAAAAAGTGCCCGGGTGAAGGGTGTCCTAGTGATTTTTGGAGATTTTCGAGTTTTTAACATAAAATTCATAACTTCTGTATGAACATTTTGTACGCCGTGATGGTCACCATTGGAACCGCCTCGTCCTCCGCTCTCAGAAAATATATGCACTGCCTGGAGTCCGTTAAAAAGTGCCTGGGTGAAGAGTGGGTGAGACTTTTATAAGGGGAGTGCTCAAGTACAGGCTTTTTTACCATTGTAAAAAGACGTCTACTTGAGCACTCCCATTATAAAGTCTCACCCACCCTTCACCCGGCACTTCTTTTAACGGACCAAGCAAAGTATATATTTTCTAAAAGCGGAGGACGAGACGGTTCCAATGGTGACCATCACGGCGTACAATATGTAATTTTTTAATGTTAAAAATTCGAATCTCCAGAAATCACTGAGCACACCCTTCACCCAGGCAGTTTTTTGGAAGGATCTGAGACAAGCTGTATATCATCTGAAAGCGGAGGACAAGTCCGTTCTAACGGTAACCATTTCGCCGTAAAAGACGTTCATCTGCAAAAGTTATAAATTTTTTAAAGTTATAAACTCGAAAATGTCCAGAAATCACTACTCACACCCGTCACCAAGCACTTTTTTTAACAGACTCCTCCTTTCCTATACATAAGCAGTTCATATAAAAATATCTCCTTTGCTTAACCTTACCTCACTATTTATTTTTTCCTCGGCTTTTGGTGAAGGGGGTCAACCTGGTCCCGGCTCAGGGGTGAAAGGGGGGTGAGAAAATTCTCACACTATCGCACCTGTGCATTGAAGGCAATATTTTGCTCAGCCAGGAACTAAATAGCCAAAAACCCTTGCGCTGGGCTAATCAAAGTCGCTGATTCTAGATATGAAATATGCACTTTACTGCAGTGGCTCTTCCATAATATGTTAGGTTTAGGGTAGGAAACTACTGTTTTTCCAGTGTTCGTGAGAAATGTGATTACACCACTACAAAAACTCGAAAAATTGATAAGAAGTTGAGTAGTGAATTCAGCGCGCCTGAAACTTACCGCACAAATCTCCAGAGGAATTTTTCTATCAAAAGCCTATTTTACACTGCCGCTGTATGCTGAAAGTTCATACCGTAATCCTATAGTGAGGAAGAGCGACTGGCGATCCGCTTCATGCTCTACATCTAAGTTGAACTTCGCTCTACAGAATGGTACCTCAAGCTCGCCAAAACACCCTCAAGCATTAACGATCAAACAGTGTGCACATCTTTTTGGGACTCCCTGCATAGGTTATAGGAAAAGGACGCTAAAAGTACTTGGTGAGGGTGGGGGAACGTGGCAACCAGGGTCAAGCAAGGGGTGTAGCACACGATCGCTGGTTACGACCCCCCCCCCCCTGAATTATATACCTCAGATAGCATTACCTGAAGGCCCTGTCAAACATAATGGGCATCCGTAATGAGCATGTCAGTTAACCTCTGTAGACAAAGTTTGAGCAAATTCTGAAGATTCAAGATACTAGGCTACCAAAGTGAAATAGTCATATTCCAACATGGTTAACTTTGTTTCAAAGGTGAATTAGCTATCCGTTTTTGCACTCAAGACAAAGCACCACTCCTTCTTTGTCCATCTCAGAAATCCCGCTTCAAAAGACCTCCAAATTATGAAATTAGAGGTCATTTGATAAGCACGTTTTTCCCATTTTCCGCTTTTGATGGCTGTGCTTTCACCAAATATTACTCAGAGCTAAGAAGACGAATCAGGCTTAAAACATTCCTATGGAATCTACGAGGTTTAGCCTATCGATTCATATAAATAATGTTCGCTAAAAATGTTTTTTGATATATTAGGTTGGCTAGAAAGTTTTTGCGTAATTCAAACAAAATCCGATAACTTTTCAATGACTAAACCTAAATTTACAATCTTGTTCCCTAAGAATATTAGAAGGCCTGCGCTCTATGATGGATGTTTAAGCGCAAGATTTCATGAGCTAGCCCCCGAGAACGAAGCTCTCAAATATGGGACTTCAAAATTTGCAATTTTGAGTTTGGTGCCAGAGAATCGCAGAGTGCCGCTAGCTAGCCGAAAAAAATCTGTAAAAATTACTTACACTGCAGAAGTGCATATGTTATTTTAGCAGGCTTTAATCTCGCATGGAAACGCGAGAACAAAAAATTTGTGGAATTTGTCATTTTACAGGATAAATCCCCTTATCGATGTAATTTTTTCACAAAAACACAGTTTGCTACCAGAAATAAGATATATTGGCTATTTAGAACCTTTCGACGTTTTTTGGAGTGTAAAAAATTGTTTTTTTCGAAAAACTGTGGTAATGAGTGGATTTTTTCGGCAAAATGACTATTTCACAAATTTTTTGTTTTTGCTTCACCGTGCAAGATCAAAGCCTTCCAAAGTAACTTATGGACTTCTGCAGTGTAAGTAAGTTCTACAGATTTTTTTCGGTTAGGTAGCGGCACTCTGCGATTTTTTGGCACCAAACCTCGCAAAATTTGAAGCCCCATATTTGTGAGCTTCGTTCTCTATGTCTAGCTCATGTAATCTTGCACTTAAACTTTCATCATGAAGCGTAGGACTTCTGATAGTTTTGTCATACAAGATTGTAAATTTAGGTTTAGTCCTTGAAAAGTTATCGAATTTTGTTTGAATTACGCAAGAACTTTTTAGCCAACCTAATAGTTAAAGGAGTGTGGCACACTCTCTTGAAAGCTGTGGCAACCACAGCTTTTAAGGGGGTTGCCACACCCCATTAACTATGTCATAGAAACATCTTTGGCAAACCGTATTTATGTTTATATGGATCGATAGCCTAGATCTCCTTGTTTTCACATGAGTGATGTGAGCCTGATTCGTTTTTTTTGCTCTGAGTAATAGTTGATGAAAGCACAGCCACCAAAAGCGGAAAATGGGAAAAACATGCTTTTGGATGACCTAATTTCACAGTTTGGAGGTCTTTTGAAGCGGGATTTCTGAGATGGACAAAAAAGGAGTGGTGCTTTGTCTTGAGTGCAAAAACGCATAGCTAATTCACCTTTGAAACAAAGTTAACCATGTTGGAATTTAACCATTTCACTTAGGTAGCTAACATCTTGAATCTTCAGAATTCGCTCACACTTTATCTACAGGAGTTTGACATGCTAATTATGGATATGATACGAATATCATGTTATCACTATTATCAGGTCACCCAACTACGACTCCTCAACACGACCCCCCAGGTGTGGCGTGCCACACCCCTCGCTTGACCTTGATTGCAATAGGGTTGAGAAAGAGGTGTGGCACACAACCGCCAGAGACGATCCCCTCCCCTCCTTCAAGTTCTGCCTCAATATCCCTTCCCCCCCCCCCCGTATTAGTTTGCCTATCGTAAGCATGACATAAAGGCTCTACAAGCATAACTAAGAACATCTTTTTTGACTATTATGTCAAATAACCCCTACTCAGACAATCACTGGGGGCAGGGGCACCGGAAAAATAAATTGCTGATTTCTCGCACCCCGCTCGCGGATTTTTTGCAAAGCAATCAGGACTTTTCGGAAGACCGCTTGCTGAGTCAGCGGATTTTTGAGAGACCGCCTGTGGAATTTTTTTTCGCTCTTATCTTTTGCAGATATATTGCTGAATCTCTGAGGAATCGAGAACTCAGCAAGCGGTCTTCCGAAAAGTCCTGATTGCTTTCCAAAAAATCCGCGAGCGGGGTGCGAGAGATCAGCAATCTATTTTTCCGATGCCCGCCTGCCCCCGGCGATTGTCTGAGTATGGGCCAAGTTTTAGCGAAATCTTAGGGTTCTTCACATTAGAAGGCCCAAATGAAGTGGTGATTTCCAAACGTGGTCAACTACAGTTATGACTTTAGAATGTGCAAATCCTCAGCGAAGTCGGCGCCTTCGCGTTTTTCGCCAAATATTTGCCGAATTCGCCGATTTCGCCGAGAATTTTCACATTCTACTCTCATAACTGTTTTCCATTGCCATAAGTGTAAAAAAGCTTATAGATCACATCAGGATGAAGTTTTGGATGAAATATTACACAGCGTTTCTGACGGTCATCTGCTAGCAGCAACGATAAAATTTCTTGTTTTATCAATTTATCAGTCAGATACAATACTGCTCACACAACGTGTAAAATTTTCGTGAATGTCGCGAGGGCCCGGCACGAGGTTGTCAAAAAAGGTTTTTGAGAATTCCCCTTTGACCCCTGCCAATGATTGCGCGGTAAACACTTTACTCAGAGAACAATTTTTATTGAAGAAGAAAAACAAAAACAATTTATTCATGACAAAAAACAAATGAGATATTAGAGATCTCTGCAGTGAGGTCAATGAAAGGAAATTTGCATTGGCAGCTGGGGGGGGGGGGGGAGGGGGGAATACGCACCATTCATATGCCCACAATTTCTGAAACCTCTTATCCTCAAAAACGCAAATTATAGGACCCAGCGACGCCATTATCGATTGGAGCGCCCTTTCCTCCTTAGGAAACGGGGCTGCTGAAGCTGTTTTCGGCTGTAGTAATGAGGAGAGGAGGTTTGAAACCAAAATGTCAAGATATACTAAGCTTTAGGTGTAGAGCAGATTTATGTGAAAATTTTGAAAAAAATTATGTGAATTGGAAGCTTTGCCAGCCTCAGCTTGTCATCAGATTGTCAAAGACAACCTAATTTGGAAAAAAGTTGGGCACGCTCTTCATTCACTTTCACTTTACTTTACTTTTTCTTCGAGTCTATGTCACTGCTAAACCTTATCTACACAGTGAGGATTTTCTTTCAAAATCGTTTCTCCTAAGGAAGGACGTAATCAAATTTCCACTACGCAAGTGGAAACTTACTGCGAAAATATAGGGTTACGGTAACGTAAAATCTGTGCTACTACTCAGATAATCGCCAGGGGCAGGCGGTCCGCAAACTCGCGCTTTTCTGCAAGCGGTCAGCAGATATTTGGGGCGTGGCCAAACCTTCAGCGGGCGGCACTTCCGTGTTCTGCCAGCGGGCAGCAATACAGAATTTTCTGCGAGCGCTCGTCAAATAATCTCTTTCAGCGAGCGCGGACCAAACTTTCAGCAAGCGCTCGGACCCATCGAATGGCGCATGACTCAGGCTTCATTCTATAAAATTCGCCGAGTTACGAGCCTACGAAAACACGTTCTCATGAATTTTGCCCAAAATGTAAAGATCGCAAATTTCGTCGAAATTCCACCGTGAGTGCTTGTATGACACTCGCATTGCGGATATTATGTTCGCTTCGCCCAATGACTCCACTGTATTGAATATGGTGCTTGCGTGTGCTTCAGCAATTGAATATCAAAGCTCTTTTGTGGCTAGAGCTCAAACCACCAAATCTAACACAATAAGATCCATTAAGAATGTGAAAAGATTTGATCAGCGTGTTGTACAAGCACTCACGGTGGAATTTCGACGAAATTTGCGATCTTTACATTTTGGGCAAAATTCATGAGAACGTGTTTTCGTAGGCTCGTCGGCGAATTTTATAGAATAAAGCCTGAGTCATGCGCCATTCGATAGCACATCTCCTAGTAACTTTGACTAGAAAAGCAAACAGACATGTTTTTTGACAGATACGTGAAAGGTGGAGGCGAAGTTACGAGCTTCCGTGAATTCGTTGCAGTCATCTCACCATATCTCTGCAAAAAGACCCTATACTTGACAGAGAACACGATTTTCATAAGCAGCGTGTTCGAAAACCTCTATGAGCGGCGTTTCTTTACAATTTGAAGATCATCAACATTTTGACCAAAATCCACCGGCCAGAATCAGAGCGTCAGACAAGAAAAAATGAAATCACCCGAACATCTCGGAAAACTTGTTCATAAGGGTTATCCGACCTGGTGATTACAAAACTCACATCTGCTTAGCAAGGTAGCCTCGTATTCTAGGGTTGCGACGAGTAGAATTTGGGACAACAAGATTTTTTTTACGATTTACCAGCCTTTCTACCTCCATTGGAAAGATGCCTGCGACTACTTTTTAGTGCTACGTAATCTACAGAAAAAGTGCTATCGAAAGGTCCTTGCTGGAGTCTACTAGGGGCACGCGCTGCTTTACACCTTCGCCAAAAGACGTCTACAGAAAGATTTGAGAATATTGAAATCGGAATATCAAGGATACGCTGCATATCGAAAGACTTGCCTTCATGAACTAAGCACAAAGCTTTCTTCGGATTCAGAATATGTTCATTCCGAAGGAAGTTACGGCGAGTAGTATTTAGAAACGCGTGATTTTTCCAAAATTCACCAACGCTTCTATCTCTTTTGGAAGACAGTCTGCAGCTACTCTTGAACGCACGATAACCTACAAGGACAGTACTATCGAACAGTGCTTACTGGAATCTTCTATGTTACACAGACGCTGCGTTACATTCTTGCGAAAGGACCTCCACAGAAAAAATTCGAAAAAACTGGAAAAGGAATATCGAGAGCATACTGTATATCAAAATATTTGCTTCGACGGTCTGAACACAATGCTGCTTCTGGATTCGGAATATATTCATTCCGAAGGAAGTTATGGCGTTGCGTACTCTGCGTGATTCGCTTGGTTTCGCGGATCCTGAAATGTCGCGAACTTCCCGGATTATCGCGCACTCTGGCGGAAATCCCGGAATTCCGCGAAGTTCACGGACATTTTGACATTCTGTGGGCGGTATTGTGATCTTGAGCAGATCTTAGAACAAATCCGATCAGAGTGGCTCTCTACCATACTCCTGTAGTATACTGGCTATGTGTCATCAGCGACAGATCAATGGTAATACTGTTATCAGCACACTGAATTGTACCAAAATAATAATCGATAATTCTGAAAACTAATATTGTATTCGGAATCCCCATGCTCACTTACCCTTCCCCTGTGCCAACTCCCAGCCCCGTAGGTGAACTCTGCAAAAAAATCGATAAAAATCGATAAAATCGATATTGATCGATGACGAAAAATAGCCTATGACACCTGCCGTGGCCCGAAGTGTATGTGTGCCAGTTTGGTCCGGATCGGTTCAGAAATGGAATTTTCTATTCGGAACATACGTACAGACAAACAGACAAACAGACGTTCAGCTTTATATATAAGATGATGCGTCTCGCCGAGCTGAATCGAATGGTGTCCTCGGATTCAGAATTTGTCCATTCTGAAGCGAGATATGGCTAAATTGACGATCATTCCGGCGCACTGCGGCAGAGTGTGGCGCACTCTGCCGCACTCCGGCGCACTCTGCCACACTCCGGCGCACTGCGGCGGAGTGTGGCGGAGTGCGCCGCAGTCCGGCGACTTTTTTGACGAATTATGAGCGGTATTGTACCTTCTTTCAGAGGGAGGTATCCTGGACCGTGCGGTCTCCAACAATTTTGCATATTCTGGCGGAAAGTTCGCGAAAATGCGGCCACTGGGCAGCAACTCCAATAGTTCCCCTAGCGTTCGTCTAAAAATCGGCCAAAATTGACCCAAATTTCTGCAAGCGATCGCAAGAAATCAGCGAACTATTTTTCCGGTGCCCGCTTGCTCAAAATTCGCATGGCCGCTTGCCCCCGGCAATTACCTGAGTAAGTGATCTACAGGCCCGTAGTGAAGCCCCTCTCAGCGCAACTCGGTTGGGGGCGGGCCTACGGTGAACGTAGAACGATTCAGCCCAGCGTCCGGCGAGGTATTGATCAGGCTGCGCATTGCTTTCAAGATCTAAAGATCTTGTGCGTTCTCAAAATGTTCAGGCTTGAGTGGAAGTGGTCGAGCGGTTAAGTGTTTAAGATTCAACGCGCGGTGCCACGGTTCGAGGACGCCTAGCGGCGCATTTTTGCGCCATCGCTGGGTAATCTATGATAGCGGCCGCCACATGAAAAAATCGATGATGACCGCTATCAAGAATATCACCTAGCAAATGGACAGAAAAAAACAAAACTAACGTACTTTGACGGAGATTTCATGAAAAACTGAAATTTTTGAACAAAAATAGAACGAAATAAATAAGGAGATTCTTGTATAATGCAGCTACTTCAAAAGAACCAAGCCTGCTTCGCAAAAAAGAAGAGGATTATATTCTTGCTTTCCTCGCCGCAATCAGCGTTCATCGATCCTCTCCCATTTAGGCCTCCGAAATCGTGCAGTTTTGGGAGTTTTGCACCGCAAGAATACATCGACTGAATTTTCTCGTAAGTTACTCACGAGCAGCTTACGGGAAATTTGTCCGATCCTCCTCTTAAGCACACTATCTTTCTCGGGTCACCCTAAAATTCAACCTCGGATAAGTGGCATTCTGTGGCCGTATTCATCAACGAATCCAGTGGGTTCCGGAACCCATTGGGTTAGTGCTTTTGATGAATATTGATTCTACTCCAGGGTAGAATCGATATTCATCAAAAGCACTAACCCAGTGGGTTCTGGAACCCACTGGGTTCGTTGATGAATACGGCCACTGGTGAACTGACTGTGACACTTGACCAGACAGTCTTCTGACTGTTGAACTGACTATCCCAAAGCATGGGAAATTGGGCGGGATTAGGTTCACCCGAGGAAATTTTTCTGAATGACTAATCTCAAGTCACCTGAGATGAATGGGGGTTTACTACGGGCCACAGTCTGCTCAGAGATGGATACCGCTCCGATATACTTGCATCTGACAATGAGAATGAAGTAACAGCTAGAGTCACGATAATAGGCAACATTCAACTATCTTCTAACATCACCGAGCTTCTAAGCCTTGGTCCTTCTTTCTCCTCTGGACAGAATATCAACGCTATGACTTGCCGCAGGATAGTAGGAAGTTTGCACAGACTCAGGAAGCACTCTTAGATTAAGAGCCGAGTTTGGCGGTCCAACAGTTGCAGCTCGCGATAATAACAGCTTACTACCGACCGTTCCCTTCTCTCAATCGTTTTACGAAGAACCACCACCCACTTCATATGATATGAAGTTCTATTTCTTATGCTCTGGTGTTTTCGAAGTTTTGAATGAAGCAAACCATCAACTCAGAATAACCTTACAGTTAAACAGTGGCAAGGTTTTAAAGAGATACGTGAACTAATCTTAAACGGTACGGTGCGACTATCTGTAAGCGATGAGGGGGGGGGGCGAATTCGTAGTAATGCCTCAAGAACTGGATCATCGAACAAAACAGCTCATCTGGACAACACCACAACGTACAGAGTAGTTTCTGCTAGACTTTCAGTCGCATTTTAGAAAACTGAATGACGTTTGGAACGCACAGCCGAATCTGTCGGACTTGACGAAAGGTTCCTATAGAGATTGAAACTCAGATGTCCAAGTTGTCCAATGTTTTACAGCCTGATTAAGATGCACAAGCTTTTGTAAGAGGGAATGGTATCCCACAGTGGCATATGCAGATATTGACATATCTCTACAACCAGCATAGCTGAGAACGATGTGATAACGGTTGCCAACCGATATATAACAGATACATGAGACTGTAAGGGGAGGTGGAGACCCCGAGAACGCTGCGGAGCGGTACGCTTAACTTCAGAACTCGCCTTCATCAACCGCTGCTGTTTATCAATGCTAATAACTGTTATATACAATGGGCCCAGCTCTTACTCTTTCTTTGCGGGATATGAGCTCAATGTCAGAGGATACTTACAAATTTAGACATATTATTAGTTGTGTTGGCGGTCCCACCGATCGAATTTCGTGGTTCTTGAACAAATAGTGAGCCAGTTGCTTCACAAAGTTCCAGCACATTTATCCAACTTTCATGAACTTACGAGAAAGTCCGAGGCCTTCGGTTCGATCCGAACACTGTAGTCGAGTTCTGGATAAATGGTAGGCACTTCAGATTCGTAGAATCTTGGTGGTAGTGTAAAGTCACGGGCTTAGGCCTTAGCTCCTATTCCATATCCGTGTTGTGGCAGGCCATAAGAGCGTGGCGCAAGCTCGCTACCTTTCCCCCTCGTGTTTCTCGGATGGCGTCCTCAGCTCCTGTCGCAGATGCAGGAGAGCCTTTTACCACCGACGTCGGGAGCTGGGAACGCCAATCCGCGACACCATGTCGATCACGCGTGCTGTTGCATAGGTGTCGTTTGCTCGCTTGCCATAGTTTTAAGTAGAGCTCTGCCGACGTATGTACACTCGTTGCGGTTATTGATAGCGAGAGAGTACAAAAAGCAATGCTCCAGAATGGAGGTTTATCGATAGATCAAATAACTGCAGTGGTCCGCTCACTCTATGGCAAGGAGCATCCTATACGCGCCGCAAAACAGAATTGAATCTTTGCCAGCCTTTCTAGGAGCGCTGTTTATCAATCTTATATATAAAGCTGAGTGTCTGTTTGTCTGTATGTATGTCTGCCTGTATGTCTGTCTGTACGTATGTTCCGAATAGAAAATTCCATTTCTAAACCGATCCGGACCAAACTTTGCACGCATACACTTCGGGGCCGGGCGGGTGTCATAGGCTACTTTTCGTTATCGATCGATATCGATTTTATCGATTTTTTGCAAAATTTGAGCTACAGAACTGGGAGTTCGCACAGGGGGGTAATCAAGCATGCTGATTACAAATATATCATTGACAGGCCCGGGCGGAGCCGGGTTTGCCAACTAGTCTGCTATATGGGAAGGAGTTCCTGTACAGGTCACATCCCGTATAGACGAGTGCACTGGCGCCCACGATACACGAAGCGAAGCTGATGATCGGGCTCCTGTTTATTTTAAGATATGGTCCGTCTTGACAAGTTTGACCATGTCGGGTACGGCAGGTGCTCTGTCCGGAACGGTCTGCACAGCCCGATCGTGCGCGATTTCGACAGGTCGGGCTGTGCAGACCGTTCGGGCCACGCACCCCAAACGTTCGTAAATTATGGGATGACATCAGGGTCGAGCAAGGGGTGTGGCACACAAGCGCCAGATACGACATCCCTTTCCCCTATCTTCTGTCTCAATACCCCCCCCCCGTCCCCTCCACCAGCATTATTGTTTGCCTGACATAAAGGCTCTACCACGTATAATTAGTCACGTATTCGTAAATATCATATCAAAAAACCCCCTGGACCAAGTTTTAACAAATTCCGAGGATTTCCAATATTGGGCCACCCAAGTGATGTGGCATTTTCAGACCTGCTTAACTATATTTCAAAAGTTAGCCACTTTTTGTACTCAATACTAAGCACTACTCCCTATTTACCCACATTATGACTTCTGCTTTAACACACTGGCGACCGCTTGACACACATGGTGTGTCAAGGCTTGACACACCATGACTCCCATCGGAATGGCCACTAATTTGTTTCAGACCAATTCTGGGAGTTTTTTTATGCTGAATCTAGATATAACCTCTACTGTTTTTTGCCAGCATTCCAACGCTACAAGGTGTACTGTAGATGGAATTGCATGATTATATCTGAAAAATGTTGGCTGGTCCGAGAAAGGCTTTGGTCGTTAATGTGTTAAATAACCATCAGATTGCGGAAATAGAAGCAGGCAAGAACCTCGTCTGTCCCATTTTTTTGCTTTCAGTGGGCGCTTTCACCAGCTTTTACTCAGAGCGAAGAAGATGAATCAGGCTTAAATTGCTCTCATGAAAACTACACGACTGAGGCTATCAAGACATTATATTAGGTTGTCCAGAAAGTTCTGTCGGTTTTTTCAAACCACTATGAAACTGCATACAATGAAGACCAATGAAGACCTGAATGAGTTTCAACATGTCTTCTGCAGCTTTTTCTTCTCTTTCTTAAGGATACATTTTCGAACCATAACCTTGTATGCTTTTTTTGATATTTGCCAAAATTCGTCATCCGCCAATTTTACGTGCTCAGTTCGGCTAATTTTCAAAAATTTCATTGCAAAGTTTCGAGAAAAGTTGAGTATTCGAATAGAGCAATTCTAGGACTACAAGGAGCTATTTTTAGGTTTCCCTAATCTGCTGTCTTTAGCTTGAAAAAATTATTTCTTAAGAGGTCTCGATTTTTGGCAAAGTCATGAAACACGCAACTGCAGCAATACACGAAAGCTTTCAAAATTTCTGCGGTTTGTTAAATGATTTTATTCAAATATTATTTATGCCACAGGCCAAGTTTGATTTGCTTTGAAAAAGCAGCTCTTAGAATTTTCGGTACTTTTACGTTGTAAACGTAAACAAAAAGCCGCGGTTTTTATTAAACAAACAATCATAACGGACATGGTAAACGTGGCCCATGCAATCTGAAATGGATGGAATGTAGCCAAAGGTTTGCTCTACATGGCAGTTATCAGCGCTCTTTGAAAACATCAGGATAGAAAGTTTTAAAATCTAGGAAAGATTTGGCGTTACTACTGAGCTGCTCAAAAAGCCATGGTTATAGCGTCGCAAAGACAGTTTAGATCAGAGACCAAATATATCGTTAAGGAAGAGGATAAAAGTCTAAGACAAATGGTACCTAATTTGTCCATGGATTGGTGTTATGTGAGTTTCAGTGATTGACGAAAAAACCGACAGAACTTTTGGAACAACCTAATATTATGTTTGCGAAAATTCTTTTTGGAGATAATGGGTGTGGCACCCTCAAAGCATTTGTTACAATAAACCTTATTCTGCACATGGCAGGAATTTCATCAAAAATTGTTCCTCCTGGGGAAAGACATAGTCGTTTTTCCTTAGCTACTCAGACAAACGCTGGGAAGTTCCGGCGAAAATGCGAAAATTGTCAAAGTTCCGGAGGACCTCGTTAACCATTGGGGTATAGAAATTAAAAAGTTCCCGTGATTTATGACGTCAAGGGAGCCGCGGATGCAAAATTCCGGAGGAAGCGCTTGGGAACTTTGGCAAAGGTAGGAAAGTTCCCGTAAACTACACTAAATGAAAAGTTCCCGCGAACAATGTCGTGCTGGCCGTCTGATCGGCGCGGGACCACGTTTCGAGGGCGCGCGCTCGAGGAAACGGATGTCGAAACACACAACGCCGCACTTTAGGATTTCGTTCGGAAGTAAGTTCTTGTCTCTTTCATCAGTTGCTTGTAATCAAGTTTTTTTTTCAGCGAACAGCAAGTCGAGAAAAGCAACGCACGACTGTTTGCACGCGCAAAGGGTTCTATTTGGGAAGAAGCTTTTCGCAGGATAGAACTCAAAGAAAAGAAGGTAAGGACTTAATTATTTTGCCTTCTCAGATATCGTACCTTCACATCCCTTCTTTTCATGCTTTCTCAAAGTTATGGGACGCTTTTTTGGCTGTTTCATCATCTTCTTCTCCTTTCTTCCTTTTCTCCTTCTTCGTAATGCTAGTGTATTTCCTTACTTGTCCGTACTCTTATTTATTTCTGTAAGCTCGTCTTCACTCTCAATCTGACAAGCGTCCCCAATCTTGGCATTAGAAATTTATTTCCTTAGAAACATTTAAAAAATCACTCAGTTTTATCAGAAAAAATCATCTGTCGTATTTGTCCGGTTTATGTTATATTGTTAAGACATTTGGACTACTTCCTCAAATTTCTTCCTAGTAATGTCCACTTGATTTTGTGGCTTCTGCATTTCTTCAATAGTTAAGAGACTCAGAGGGAAGTTGATCGGGTGAGATAGATCGGACGGTTGAAAATGTGGTCATTTCTGATAAAACTGACATCATATTAGGGTCATCGGTAAAAAATGGGGCACCTAGAGAAAATGTAGATTTCTCAAAAAAGAAAAGTGATTAAACTTAACAATTTTGAGAATTGTTAGAATAAATTATTCTCTTTCACAAAATACCTATATAAGGTCATTTACTTACCTGATAATTTTTATAGTGGCTGAAATGCAAAGTTAGTCACTTTGACAAATTATAAACTTCGGGCAGTATCTGCGCAGTGAAACATGCGAAACCGTCCAAAGTACTACTGCTGCAGTGCTTGAAGGTACAGTCACCAGACCCAAGATGGATTGCTAGCCTCAACATTCAAATTCAGGAGATATGGTCATTAGTAGCTTTGAGAACAAAGATATGTGCTATTTAATTCTTTGCAGGTGAACGCACGTTTTCTAGATATCATCTGATAGAGCTTTTTACGTTCTATCCATCCATATGCAGTTTACCTCACATTTTATCTATCTTCGGAAAATACAGATTGAAACTTGATTTATTGGTTTTTGTTGCGCCGAAACGCGATTTTTCAGGTATTTCGCTTTTTTTACCCAGAAGTAGAAAGAAATCCTGTATGTTCAATATGTTATTTGAAAGAGCATTAAGAGCTCTTTCGAATGGTATATCAACTGCTCTATAACTTTACGGTATGGCAGCGTAAGAAGCGATGTTTAAAAAACCCTGTTCGCGTTCTTCAGGGCGCCACGCCTAGGGTTGTGGGAGAGGAGCGTTGACGCTTTGCCAGAATAATAGGCGAAGGTCGCTTATATAGGCGACGTTTACGTTGCAGCCTGCTTGTTGTTGATTGAAACAAAAAATCTCAAAATTGAATAAAAATCAAACTGCCCCATTTTTTACCGATTATCCTAATAATTAAGGGACCCACCATACTTGATCCTCTTGATCCTCTTAATCCACTTGATCCGTTTGATCTACTTCGTGCAAAATGCGCGTCACTAGTTTGCCATGTCAACGTCATTTTGTCATTTGGCGTCGCGCACAGCGAGTTTGCATAACCATACAAAGTTCCTTTTCACCTACGCGGCGTCAGTTGAAAACACTGTATCATAGAACCCAACAGATCATCACTGGTACACTAGTCAAAACAGGCGTATAGGGATTGTGTAGCTGCTGTAACTGCCACAAACTTCGCTAAAAATGTTTTACTGAGTATGTTTCTCAACAACCATGTAAATCGAATGATCCACACTAGCATATGGTGAAACTGAGATTTTAAAAAGTACTCGAAATTGAAGTTCAGCAATAGCAATAAATCAATCATGACCAAACTTGGGGTGTTTATGTTTTCAAGACTGTTCTTTTGCATAGCTATGATTGTTCACAAAACGAGGATAAGGTGGACAGACTGAAACAGATCCTCAGTGTTAAACTTCCGCTTCCCGATACATCAAGCGAATTCAAGTACGAAAATTTGAGGCAGGACCACCTCATTTACCTTCAAGCGCCATTCAAGGTAATTAGGAACCAAGTGTTGCAAAAATTCATTGAATCTTATTTGTAGGAAGTTAATTTGATGAGTTTCTGAGGAAGTACGCCTCTGCGAAAAGAGTGCAAGGCGACGTTACCAGTAAATTTATCGATTTTTTGCGAACTCTGTTCAAAGGGCTGCGTATTTAACTCTGTAACAAAATGAGCACCACGTAACTTACACTTAGATCTGCGCGACCCTTCTGATATTTGGAAGTACGCGTATCGTGTTTTAAAAGTGGCTCGAAGGGCGGATATAAACAATCTACCCGACTCCATTGTTGATGCACTTACAGCTAAAGGTAATTCACAGCTGTGATTGGGCTACAAAATTTAGAGTTCATTTTGGATGCTTTGAATTTAAGTCACAACGAACTCTACGGATCGAGGCTGCACCTGCTAAAGAATTTACAGAACAGGTGCTGTCTATATCTACCATAAGCATTTTAGGCGCTGAAATTTTTAGTTTTTGGCTGTCGCTAGCTGAAAACGAGCAGGGCCGTGAAAAAACCTTTGATTCACTGCTGAAAAAATAGTCGAAATGGAGCGTAGCGCAAAAACATGCATTGCTGAAGCGCTGTAAGTCCAACACTTCTACATTACGCCATCGTAAAACCCCAATTTCTATTTTTAACGAGGATGTGCGCTACTATCGCTTGCACAATGGTCGTCTTGTTCTACCGAAGGTATGTTAGAATCCGCTTTCTCCCATTTCTATTTTTATATGTATATTCTTTTAGAAATCGAAGGGTGCCCTTGTTGGACTTGGACGCACCGACAACTCAGACAATCCACAGGCTCTCAGCCGGCAGCCACAAAGCCACCGCGCTTTGGTGGGTTTTCGCAGTGCTTTGTGGCTGCCGGCTTAAAGCCTGTGATTGTCTGAGAAGGAGGCAATGGGCACGGACGCTTGGAATGAAAACTTAGGCAGTCAGCCGTGAAACAAAATTTTGTTCGTTTTGTCAACAGACACTCAACATGTGCATATGTATTCAGTTATTCAATGAAGTAATTATTTTGAATGCGAAACAAACATTTTACCCTTGATAAAAATATAGACTCTTCTTTACGGCAACCGCATGAAAAGTGGTCATTAGCTGAGATTCCGACAGATTACGCAAGAAGTTCCCGGGAACTTCAACTATAGAAGTTCCCGTGAACTACAGTCTTTTGAAAACTTCCCGCGAACATTGGATGAGGAAGTTCCGGCAAACTACAATCTTTTAAGAAGTTCCCGAGAGCTTTAGAGCTGAAGTTTCGGAACTTACAATGGAGTTCCCCAGGTGACCCGCCGGAGCTTTCCTTAATGTTCGCCGGAACTTCCCGGCGTTTGTCTGAGTATGCAAATGAAAAACACAGCGAAAATATTGGATCACCGTAAAATGCTAACAAGGGAATGGTCAGAAACCGAAGTGGCCAATTCAAGCAGGCTGCATATCATTCGATGCAGCATAGAATGCTGATTTCAGATCTGTCTTCCTTATCTGCAGAGCATTTTTGTAGGCGAAGTTATAAGCCGTTAAATGTCATCATTTTGCTAAGAAATTGTGCGTGTAAAGGTCAAACTTGGCCGTACAAAGCCATTCTCGGCTCAGTGTTGGACCAAAACGTGTAACTAGGTCAGTTTATATTGCTCGTACCTAAAGGTGAGCTAAAAGAGCAGTGATCTGCCTAATTTCGCAGGTTTTGTGGACGATTTTTCCGCAATAAAGCTGCTCATAACTTCGCCCACAAAGGCGCTCTGCAGATACGGAAGACACATTTGAAATCAGCATTCTATGCTGCATCGATTGGTATGCAGCTTGTATGGATTGGCCACTTCGACTTCTGACCATTCCCTTGTAAGTCTGCGCTACTAAGTGAATCGCGAGGGAAGGCGGCAAGAACAAGTATATTTGATAGCCTAATCCTCGTGACTTTCACAAAAGTGATTTAAGCCTGATTGGTCTTCTCTAGTCTGAGATATTGAGGGCGAAAAATGGAACAAACGAAACTTTGGCTTGCTCTTAATTCCAGGTTCGGAGATTAGTTAAAGTGGGAATCCTAGTGTGAGCAAAGAATTAATAGTACTTTGTATCGAGTGCAAAAAGAAATACTTTACTCACCTTTGAAACAAAGTTACAGATGTTCGAAAATGACCACCTTACTTGAGTTTCCCAGTATTTGGAAACCTCACAATTCGCTGAAACTTGACCCACAGTGGTTATTTGACATGCTAATCACGAAGGCGATGCGCTTATGCTTTTAGAATTTTTTGTTATGCTTACTGTACGTATACGACGGTAGGCCAAAACATCAGTGCTAGTATCTTGCAAAATGGGCCTATCAGACATTGTTGACTGACATCATTTCGCTAACATCACTATCACCTCGATAACGACCCCCCCCCCCTCCTCCTCTCCCTGACTCCTCTACGACTCCAGGTGTGGCGTGCCACACCCTACGCTTGACCCTGGATGACACTCTTGCCTGTCCGGGCTCTCGTTGAAAATGGCCCGAACAAGTGAGAGAGCGGTACATATCAAGTGCACGATTGATATATACCGCACCAGATGTAGACGCAAATCTCTTGCGATGATCATAAAGGACTCGACGCATGGCAATGGAAGCCACGGTCACCAACAAATTGTTGGCTACATCAAACACTTACCCAAGTCATGGTACTCTTGGAATGGGTTTCGTATACGCATGTCGTGGTGAGAACATCTCCCTGAACATATGAGTGTGAAAAATCAAACAAGTTAGAGTACAGTTATTACCGGTAGTACATGTATGTACGGTCGAATGAAAACAATGTGCTGCCAGTGAGGGCTGTAGTGATTATCGCGATTGACTTCACCAATTTTAACGCCATGTCTATAATGACTTGTGAAGATCTTCCGACCGTAGAGATGTGCGTGAAGTTGTGAGCCAAAAACATGTATTCCCGAAGGTGGTAGCTGAAATGGTGGGAATAAAAACGTGTCTTCGATAACTCTTGCTTTCAAATTTTCCACTAGTTTGTTCGTTTTCGATATACAATTAAAAGTTACTTAGGTGTCCGTAACATGCACCTGTTGTGAATGAGTCAACCGCAATCTGCTAGCTTTGGTATGATGAATACCAAAAGTTTGTGGTTCGTCAACGTTGCGCCAAAAGGCAAACGTAGTTTAGTGGTTCATCGTTCTATATAAACAACATTGTGCAGGTAGTCCATGTGATGTCGTATGGGGGTGCTTGCCCTTTGTTGAGGACGATTCAATGGGCCTCTCTTTGACTCGATATGAAACTTTCCTCATACGTACTAAAAATTCCACTTCAAATCAACATAAAGCTAAGGAAGTAAAAGCATAGTTAGATGCAGTCTTATGCACTTTTCGTTGTATTGGATGTGCTTCAGCAACATCACACACCTGAATAGGAAAATCCAATTGAATAGGTTCAGTCTATTGGGTGAAACATGAAGTGTGCGTCAAAACTCCCTATGATAAGACTGATGGGATGTAGCACAACCCCACAAACAAGTGCGGCTGCCATACCTTTTTTGGGGTTGTGCAACATTCCTACAAACTTAAAGGCAGTGTCCAAAAAACTAAGTGTGTGAGCTTTGTATGGCTATAAAAGAAGGGCTCATAAGTAAGTGATGCCCAAGTCTCGCTACAAAACCTGAATTACGAAAGTAGAAATCGGTTTAGAAGTTAGCGACCTGTCTGTTCAGCCCCAAACATGAAATGTTTGAAGGTGATGCGTCCAAAATGGAGCTAAGATTGCGAGATTGGAGATTGCTTTCCTATCATTGAAAAAAAGCGGTTCCCACAATTCTGACGTATTCGAGGCGCGCAGCTACTTACTTTGGCTCACGTCGCCCTGGGTCATGCTTGTGTCCGCGGAGGGCGGCAAGCTCCTCGGACTTGCATTCTTTTTCCATTTCAACTATAGTATATAGATTCTTTCTTGCGTGTCAACTATAGTTTATTTTTTTCTTTTTTTCATTGTCATAGAAGATCATTTTTCGTAGTATTTCTCGACTTTTGTCTAGTATTTGCACTCAGAACTGTCAAAATGGTCATTGACGTGGATGTTATCAGTCGAACTACGACGAAATAGCTGTAAATAGTTATTTTTGCATAGTTTGCGCTGCACAACTGCTTTTTTGAGTTTGTCTCTTTAAAACTGTCATGCTTTCGTGGACCGACGCTTTCTTGCCGCTGTATTTGTTTTCATTGATGGCCTGCCAAGCCTACAGATTTCAAAGTGATCGGAGAATGGTGCATAAGCATAGTCGTTTTGGCTAGAATATTGTGGATACTCTTTTTGGGCTGGAGGACTATATGTCGCCGAAAAGGGGCGCTCTTCGCGGTCATTTGCGACAAATACGCATCTTTGTATATGCGCGGACATGCGTTCCTGCAGGAAATCCGCGCGGGACTCTTCTAAATTCGGCGACATATAGTCCTCCACCCCTCTTTTTGCACAACAAAAGCATGGCGGCTACGCTGTGCACTGCTCTTGCGTTTCCAGTTTTTTCAGTGCTTAGCGAATCAGACTCCACGCAGTGTGCATAGTATCGCACACAGAGGTGCGATAGGTAGAGCCGCCCCCCCCCCCAAAAAACTGAAGGTGGTTCCAGCTACCACTGGCCGGCCAAAAGTGAAGGTGGTAGTGCCGGACACTCATCTCCCAAAAACGTCGACCGGGGGGGGGGGGAAGGTGACTTCGGTTCCCTTTCAAGGGCCACAAATACGATGAGTATAGCGGCATAAAAATAAAAAAAAATAAATACCTGTTAATCAAATGGTCTATTTGTAAGTAAAACCCAGTAAACTTTGAGTATATTATTGAATAAATTTTGTTATAACGTACTGCGAAGAAAGTAGGTCGATCCAGGCAGTAACCACCGAGAACCAGAATTTCGAATAATAAAATAACGTAAAATCATGCGAAATTTCCACTGTTATAAATCTGGTGGTTGAAGATGTCAGCAATTGCGGCTTTGTAGGTTTGAAGCGCAAGTGCTGTTCTACCAGAATTAGGTCGATTTCAAAAAATCAAGCGATTTTAGGTCACTTAGTGACAGCTGACGTTTAGACTTCTATAAATCTGGAATGTGAAGATGTGCAATATTGCGACTTTAGAATTTTTGTAGAGTAGGAATTTCTCTATTGGACTATGTCTTAGCCGTACCGATCCATTAAGATACCGCCGGGATTCAGGCTCTTAAAGAAACAGGTAAAATAAGCGTTTTAAATCTCAACAGCTCATAACTTTTCAGAATTGCATATATCATGCTGCGACTTCATAGGTTGGATTTTCCTCTTCAAGAGCTTTCAAAAGATATATAATATTTGGGATGGGGGGGGGGGGTTGCGGCTCTAATCCAGACTTTTCACCCCAAAGTCTCCACCTCGCCCATGTTAATGTATTGGCTGGAGACCGCCGGTGGAGACTTTGGGGTGAAAAGTCTCCACCACCGGACATATTCCGTGAGAAGCGCGAAACCCTCACATATTATATATCATCTGAAAGCTCTTGAAGAGGAGAATCCAATCTATGAAGTTGCAACATGATGCATGCAAATCTGAAGAAGTTATGAGCTGTTGAAGTCCAAAAAGCGGTTTTCTTACCTGTTTTTTAAAGCCTGAATCTCGGCGGTATCTCAAAGGATTGGTGCGGCTAAAACATATTCCGATAGAGAAATTCTTACTCTACAAAACCTATGAAGTCGCAACATGGCGTATCTTTACATTCCAGATTTATAGGAATCTAAACGTTAGCTGTCACTAAGTAACATAAAATTGCTTATCGCTCTCGGCAGCCACTGCTCAAATCGACCTAATTCTTTCACTTTCTGATAGAACAACACTTGCCCTTCAAAATCCATGAAGTAGCAATTACTGACATTTTCAACCACCAGATTTATAACAGTGGAAATTTCGCCCGATTTTCGCTATTTTATCATTCGAAATTCTGGTTCTTGGCGGTTACTGCCTAGACGGACCTACTACATAGATATATGTTCTCAATGCTTTCTTTTGCGTTCCTTTTGCTTATTTTCCTTCTTTTAAGCTCCAGCAAAAAATTTTTTTCAAACCCAAAAGTGAAGCTGGTCACCCCGTACCAGCTCAAAAGTGAAGGTAGGCGGAGACTCGGCTCCGACTATTGCACCTCTGATCGCACACTATCTGCAATGATGGCCGCGAATCGCGGTATCTAGCAGCACATCAGCTATTGGTCAACTGAACGAGGGATTTTATTCAGGCTATGGAGGCTGCTGTTAGGCTGGATTGATAAATACTAATCTCTACGTTTTTGCTATATTGAGTTCAGGTTGTAAATATGGTACTTCTAGCGAATTCAGCTTGGATACTAGTTTTCAAAACGATCATAGTTAGTTGGCATAGTTTTTTATATTATAGTTTCAAACTAGAGAAGAACATGTAAGTGAGTTCAAGAATGAACTCTTCAAAGTATCATTACACCTCGTGTTACATTCAAAACTTGCTTATAACTACTTTCTTCTTGTTAATTCATTAATGTAGCTGATAGTTCACTATTCGAGCCACCTAGCTTTGATACAACGGGATTGGTGGCTGGAAGGCGACCGCTTGCGCCCGTGACGCAGTCTACATCTCTCTCGCGAGCTTACTTTCTTATAATCGTCTAGCCTTGATCAGGGCTTAAAACTCCGCCTTTCAGCCGGCCGCCAATTCCGTTGAATCAAACGTACATCATGGTTTGTATGCTTCTTACATCTACATTTGAGATGACTTTGCACCGATGAACTCCTACACGCATCCATATGCAATATCAGTGTTCATATCAGTGTTAGTAGGTTCCGTTTAAAGAAAACGAGATGTTTGTGAATAAACAGTAAACAGCCCATTATTAGAAGAAAGGAGAAGATGAACTATAGTTGAGATGCAAAAAAGAATCCAAGTCCGAGGAGCTTGCCGCGCTCCGCGGACATAAGCATGACCGAGGGTGAAGTAAGCCAAAGTAAATAGCTGTGCGCCTCGAATACGTCAACAATTCTATCTACTCAGATAATCGCCAGGGGCAAGCGGCGATGCGATTTATGGGCAGGCGGGCACCGGAAAAATATTTCGTTGATTTTTTGCGGCCCGCTTGCAGAAATTTGGAAGAAAGTTGGCGAAATTAAAGACGAAAGCTTGAAGAACAATCGCGGTTTCTTTATGGATTAGCTGCGGCGCAGTGGCCGCATTGTCGCGGACTTTCCGCGAGAATATGCAAAAATTTCGAGGGCCGCACGGTCCTTTGTGGAGGACCGCTCAACCCTCAGGTACTTTCCGCTGAGAGAAAGTACCTCAAACTTGAGTAACTAAACCAACGCTGACACCTCTGCCACACAGAGTCTTACCTGCGCTCGACGTACGCCCGAAAATGCCTAAAAAGAGTCCGAGCGCTTGCTGAAAATTTGGCCAGCGCTCGCTGAAAGAAATTATTTGCGGAGCGCTTGCAGGAAATTTTGTATTGCTGCCCGCTGGCAGAAGACGAAAGTACCGCCCGCTGAAGGTTTGGCCACGCCCCAAAATTCTGCTGACCGCCTGCAGAAAAGCGCGGGTTTGCGGACCGCTTGCCCCCGGCGATTATCTGAGTAGATGGAAAACAGTTTAGGACTCGTACTTCAGACCACCTAAGCCAACAGGCGGGACGGACAGGTATATATAGCTATCTCTGTATTTTTCTTCTACTTTTTCTCTCCTACTCCCGCACCGAAACTTCAACCACTTTTGCGGGGGTCTCGCTACTGTACCGAAAAATCTGTCTACCATAATTTCAGGTGCCTCCAACTTCAAAGCGCTCAAACATCGTTGTTCCTTGCAACCGTAACGCTTAACTTTCCTCTCAAAAGTTTTTATGCAGAACGCTCTTGCGCAAAGGAAGAGGTAACCAGGGTTAAGCGTGAGGTGACGCCATGGGAGAGGAGGGGGGGGGGTCGTATTGAGAAGTCAAAAGGGGAAGGGATCGTAATCGAGTAATATGATAATAGTGATAACATGATATTCGTAAGCAGTTTCAGGTAACCCCATTATACGAAATACAACGAGAAGAAGACTCTTCAAAAGACCTTCAAACCGTAGAATTAGGAACAACCAAGATCCCGTTTACCCACTTTTCGCTTTTGATGGCTGAGCTTTCAGCAACTATTACTCAAAAGGCTTAGAATGTTTTTGTGACCTAGTTAATGGGGTGTGGCGCATCAAAAAAGATTTGGCAGCCACACCCTTTTTGGGGTTGTGCCACACCCCATTTTACCTTGAGAAACATATTTAGCTGGTAATATTGATATGATCCGATAGTCTAAGCCCCTAGTTTTTGCAGGAGTGACTTGAGCCTGTTTCGTTTTCTTTGCTCCGAGTAATACTCAGTGAAAGCACAACCATTAAAAGCGAAAAATGGGACAAACATTTTGGCTTGCTTCTAATTCCACAATTTAGAGATCTTCTGAAGCGAGGTTTCTGTGGTGGACAAAGAAGAAGTAGTACTTTGTCTTGAGTGCAGAAAGGGGTAGCCATTTCACCCTTGAAATAATGTTAATTATGTTCGAAAATGACCATTTCACTCAGGTAGCTTAGGGCCGCATGCACTAACATCCCCGCGGGGAGGGGATCGCAGCTCAAAAGAAAGCTTCATATCCTGCAGCTCCAGATATCTGGATTTCGCGTTGTGTACGTAATCGTAAGTATTCCTAATATCCTTCACTATGAACACATTGAACAGCAGCGAGAAGCTGTACAAGCCGCAGTTTCCAGCATTTGTATAATCCCTGATGATCCCCGGCGCTTTTCCTTAAAGTCATTTTTCTTTCTCCATAGTTAACGAAAAGTTTCCAAAGTTGTGCAGATTATCTAACCCAACACTGCTTAGCATGTTGCTGATAAGAACAAGTGATGTATCGGAGTCATGAAATTTGCGATGAACCACAAGTCGAAAGTTGTGGCTTATCGAAAAATTCGATTTTTCAAAAACTCACTTGTTCTCATCAGTAACATGCTTAGCACTGTTGTGTTAGATAATTAGGACAACTTTGGAAGGTCGTTAACTTCAAAGAAAGACAAATGACTTCAAAGAAAAGCGCCGGGGATTGTCAGGGACCATACCAAAGCTGAAAACTGCGGCTTGTACAGCTTCTCGCTCCTGTTCAATATGTTTATAGCGAAGGATAGTAGGAATACTTGCGGACAGGTAGACGCCGTGAAATCTAGATATCTGGAGTTTCGAATATGAAGCTTTTTTCTGAGCTGCGATCCCCTCCCCAGCGGGGTTGTAAGTGCATGCGGCCCTTAGTATCTTGTAACCTCAGTAATTCAAACTTGGTTTAAAGTGATTATTTGACATGCTAATTATGGATATTGCTCTTTATGCTTGGTAAAGCCTTCAAGTTATGCTATCCCGTATGCAAAAGTTCAGGGTGGGGTCTTTCCGAGACAGCAATTAGAGAGAGAGGGGGGTTGTATATAGCGATCGTGCGCCACACCTCTTGCTCGACCCTGCATGTAACTGAAATTCCATCTTTTATTTTCTATCTTGCAACCCGGAATGACGAAGGAAAAATTTGGTTGCGGTAACATGAAGTTCTTTGCGCGAAAAGCAAGTGGCGTCGAAGTTACAAACATGAATTTCATTTGTTAGCGTCTTTGACCGAGGGCCCACATGGCCGCGAGACAACATGCAACAACATGGTGACTCCAAAACTCGCAGCTAGTACGTTTTTTATCCTCGGTGTCCCGCTTATACAGGTTCTGCTTTTCTTGTCAGATGTCTCCATGTTTTTTAAGGCAATTCGTCTGTACCAAATTTGTGCGCAGGTTCTTTGATTCTGTCCATCCGCCTCATCTTTTGCCTACCTCTGGGTCTTCAGTCTTCGCTGCCAGGGCTAACCTTGTGATTTTTCACTTGACACTTTCACTTCACTTGACATTCGAATAGATTTTATTCGGATGTTTTATTCATTCGTAATCGACTGAAATCCGTGTTTAGATTATTCGAGTTTTTTGCAGAGCCAACTGCTGCGTATCAAGCTCGCTTTGTCTGCCGCAAAACCCGATAATGCATCTTTTTGCAGCCGTGATATAGTTGACTGCACGGAATCGCCCGGTACCAACGCCCGCGAGCGTGTCTCTTGCGGGCTAACATTGGCGTTCGCGCGCGTGAGTCATCATAGCGCCCGTGCTCGGCAACCGCGTTGCAGGCACGCTTGCGTGCGTTCAGGCTACAGCGACCCGGGCGATTTCGTGCATTTCGTTTCGTGATTTCCCACCGTGGCACCGAAAAGTATGGAAACCCTCCGACTGCTTGCGAGAGTTAAAGAAAATGTGGATTTCGATTGGTTGTTTTTTCGATCAATGAGGTAGTTCGCACTGCTATTCGAATTAAATCAGCAAACAAAACAGCTATCGAATTCAAGTTCATGTTCCCAGATCATACACTGGAAGTGGGTTGACATGCCTGTTTCTCTTCCCTTGCGTCGCTCATGCTTTTGGTCCGCAAAGGTCCCCACTAGTAAGCACTCTTGCTTGCTCGTGCTGCACAACTGCCTCTATTCTTTATCTTAGAGTTTTTTCGCGAATGACGGTGTGCAAAGGACATTGCAGGTGTAATGGAGGATGAGACGGTTGCTGAATCTTGCAGTTACCCTAAAATCTCACAGATAAGTCCGTTTTTTTGACAAGAAAAATCGATAAAATGCACTCTCGCATCGCCAAGAACCTCGCAGATAAGCCCTCCCATCAGATAAGTCCGCCTACAGGTAAGTCCAGACTTATCTGACAAGATTTCAGGTATAATTATAATGGAAAGAAAGCGGGTTTATGTGAAGGCGGACTTATCTGAAGAGCCTTATTCGAGTCAAAAAGCGGACTTATCTGTAGACGGACTTATCTGACGGGAGGACTTATCAATGAGATTTTAGGGTGTATCACCTTGCAAAAATAATAGTTTTGTTAGCATAGCACTCAAGACTTTACAGAGGCTTGCAGGCAATTCAACACGAGGCGCTATCAGTTTATCAACTATTGTAAATCGAGAAATGCGAGCTTTAGTTCACAGGTGCGATAGTGTGAGAATTTTCTCACCCTCCCTTCACCCCTGAGCCGGGGCCAAGGTGACCCCCTTCACCAAAAGCCGAGAAGAATAATCAACAGTGAGGTAAGGTTACGCAAAGAATCTGTACGTGAATTGTTTATGTATAGGAAAGGAGGAGTCAATTGAAAAAAGGGCTTGGTGACGGGTGTTAGTAATGATTTCTGGAGATTTTCGAGTTTTTAACATTAAAAAAATCATAACTTCTGTACTTGAACATCTTGTACATATTGATGGCCACCATTGGAACCGTCTCGTCCTCCGCTTTCAGAAAATATATAGAACGTCTGATATCCATTCAAAAAAGTGCAGTGAACGGTTTGCCTAATGATTTTTGGGGATTTTTGATTTTTTAACATAAAAAAATTTATAACTTCTGTACTTGAACATATTGTACGCCGCTATGGTTGCCATTGGACCTCGTCCTCCGCTTTCAGAAAATATATACTATGTTTGGGGTCCGTTGAAGAAAAGTGCTTGGGTGAAGGGTGTCTTAGTGTTTTTTGGATATTTTCGAGTTTTTAACATAGAAAAATTCATAACCTCTGTTGATGAACATCTTGTACTCCGAGATGGTCACCATTAGAAGCGCCTCGTCCTCCGCTTTCAGAAAATATATACCTTGCCTGGGGTCCATTAGAAAAAGTGCCGGGTGAAGGGTGGGTGAGACTTTTATAATGGGAGTGCTCAAGTAGACGTCTTTTTACAATGGTAAAAAAGCCTGTACTTGAGCACTCCCATTATAAAAGTCTCACTCACCCTTCATCCGGCACTTTTTCTAATGAACCTCAGGCAAAGTATACATTTTCTGAAAGCGGAGGACGAGACGGTTCCAATAGTGACCACCTCGGCGTACAAGAAGTTCATCTGCAGAAGTTATGAATAATTTTGTGTTAAAAACTTGTCTTTAGCAATTACTAGGACACCCTTCACCCAGGCACTTTTTTCAATGGACCCTAGGCATAGTATATATTTTCTAAAAGCGATGAGACGGTTCCAAAGATGACCACCACGGCGTACGAGATGTTTATCTTCAGAAGCTATGAATTTTTTTGTGTTAAAAACTTGAAAGTCTTTAGCAATTACTAGGACACCCTTCACCCAGGCACTTTTTTCAATGGACCCTAGGCATAGTATATATTTTCTAAAAGCGATGAGACGGTTCCAAAGATGACCACCACGGCGTACGAGATGTTTATCTACAGAAGCTATGAATTTTCTTGTGTTAAAAACTTGAAAGTTTTTAGCAATTACTAGGACACCCTTCACCCAGGCACTTTTTTCAACGGACCCTAGGCATAGTATATATTTTCTAAAAGCGTAGGATGAGACGGTTCCAAAGATGACCACCACGGCGTACAAGATGTTTATCTTCAGAAGCTATGAATTTTTTTGTGTTAAAAACTTGAAAGTCTTTAGCAATTACTAGGACACCCTTCACCCAGGCACTTTTTTCAATGGACCCTAGGCATAGTATATATTTTCTAAAAGCGATGAGACGGTTCCAAAGATGACCACCACGGCGTACAAGATGTTTATCTACAGAAGCTATGAATTTTTTTGTGTTAAAAACTTGAAAGTTTTTAGCAATTACTAGGACACCCTTCACCCAGGCACTTTTTTCAACGGACCCTAGGCATAGTATATATTTTCTAAAAGCGTAGGATGAGACGGTTCCAAAGATGACCACCTCGTCGTACAAGATGTTCATCTACAGAAGTTATGAGTTTTTTATTTTAAAAAATCAAAAATCCCCAAAAATCACTAGGCAAACCGTTCACTGCACTTTCTTGAGTGGATATCAGACGTTCTATATATTTTCTGAAAGCGGAGTAAGATGGTTATAAAAATTGCTGACGTTGCTGTTCATCTACAGAAGTTACGAATTTCTTCTTTTGAATATTCGTAAATGCTTAAAAAATGTCTACCTCTTTCCCGCACAAGTGTTCTCGCATACACATCTTCTATGGTATTTTCAAAAACATATATGGTTGTTCCGATCCTATCAGTCTTCACATTTTGGTAAAAAGACAACCAGTGATGACAGAGAATTTAAAATGACAAACTTTGATTTGGAAAATAAGAAAACACCATCGCCTTCTCCCCTCCCTCCCCCCCCCCCCGGTCGGCATTTTATTATTTCTCGATCAAATGAAACACCCTTCACCCTGGAAGGACTGCGACCACTGTGACTCCCTTCACCCTGGAGGAGTCATTCTCACCCTATCGCACCTGTGCTTTAGTTGACGGGCTCCGCGCAAACTTCACGCGATAATCGGGCGCGATTTGCCACTTACCACTCAGACAATCGCCGGGGGTAGGCGGGCGCCAAAAGTACGCGTTGCTGACATTTCGCATTGCGCTCGCAAATTCCAGGAAAATGGTCAGCGGGTTTTTAAGGGATCGCCTGTTTTTTTCGCTCTTATCTTTTGCAGATATATTGCTGAATCTCTGAGGAATCGAGAACTCAGCAAGCGGCGTTTCGAAAAGTCCTGATTGCTTTCCAAAAAATTCGCGAGCGGGGTGCGAAAAATCAGCCATCTATTTTTCCGATGCCCTCCTGCCCCGGCGATTGTGTCTGAGCAGATGCCTTTAAATAAAACGCCAGCTTACCAAAAATGCATAGCGTGTACAATTTTTTAGATACATGCCTTGCTTTTTATACTTTGGTTGCACTGGCATCCGGGTAGGGGAACGAACTCCGCCAGTCTGATCCCGCCTTCGCCGGCACTAGTGCTATATTGTTGCATGTCGTTGCAGGACCAGTAGTCCGCGGAGGCGGTTCGAACTAGCGATGTTCGTTCCCCTACCCCTGGCATCCTTTTGTCGCCCAGAACTCCTGTTAAAGGCAGCGTCCGGGCAAGATCCACCTATACAGATTAGCATATAGTTGTAAAGCGGGCCCCATGAGTGTCCGATCCGCGTTGGTCCGATCCTTTGACGTAGCCTCTAAAAGGAGATACGGGCCTGTGATACGTATCACAAACCTCCCCCTAAGGACGTGCGCTCACGCATCGATCAACGATGGATTGCATTTACACTCATGCAGTTGCAGCTCCTCCTCGGTGGCGAGTCGGGGGATAAACAATCCAAAACTCGTCCGCGCCCTAAAACGAGGTCCCCAGGAAATGGGTTTTTTGAGGGTTATGGACAATTTGAACTTTATAACTGTGACCAGGGCCACGGAAAGGCCCTAGAACGACGAAAAAGTGAGAGGCGAAGTTTTGCCCGGATGCTGCCTTTAAAGCTCGCTATTTCAACCATGCTTCGTACATCCTGCCTGCGACCTCCCCTGAAAGTCCTATCGCTGAGGTGTGACTGCCTCGGTACTTGCATGAGATTGTCTTCTTTAGCTTTTCACCATTGATGTTTATGGTTCCTGGAGTTTGTTTCCCCACTTCCATATACTCTGTCTTCCTGGCGACGAGCTACAAGCACTACACTAACCTTTTGTACCTTGCCTTTGGAGGCAGCTCCAGGCAGACTTGGACCTGTGGGGATTTCACGTGGAAAGTACTTTTGGGGCCTTAACTAAGGCACTGCCCAAGCGGCAGCGCAGATAGTGCTCTAACAGCGAAATTCCCGTCGAAACTGGACCCCGCGATTGTATTCGCATGGATTCATGGCAGTTTCGCGCCAGGATTCACGCTTTGCGCCATGAATCCATGCGAAATACGATCGCGGGGTTCAGTTTCGAGGGGAATATCTCAGCCGTTGGAGCACTACCACTCAGACAATCGCTGGGGGCAGGCGGGCACCGGAAAAATAGATTGCTGATTTCTCGCACCCCGCTCGCGGATTTTTTGGAAAGCAATCAGGACTTTTCGGAAGACCGCTCGCTGAGTCAGCGGATTTTTGAAAGACCGCCTGTTGAATTTTTTTCGCTCTTATCTTTTGCAGATATATTGCTGAATCTCTGAGAAATCGAGAACTCAGCAAGCGGTCTTCCGAAAAGTCCTGATTGCTTTCCAAAAAATCCGCGAGCGGGGTGCGAGAGATCAACAATCTATTTTTCCAGTGCCCGCCTGCCCCCGGCGATTGTCTGAGCAGAGCTGCCGGTTGGGCAGTGGCTTAGTTAGGGCCCCAAAATTACTATCCACGTGAGGTCCTCATGTGTCCAGACTTGCCTGGACGCTGCCTTTAACTTCTTTTTGGTATTAGTTATCAAGACATTATCAGCGTAGAGAAGTTTCCAAAGAAACCCTGAGCGATTCCATCCCTCCTCACAATGATGAAGAGCAAGGGAGAGAGAACTGAACTTTGGTGTAGTCCAACCTTTTGGAATTCTTTCGATTGCCCTGCATCTGTTTGCACGCTTGAAGCGTTGTGGTAGATCAACTTTATCCATTGAACGCACTAATCCGGCATCATGTGTTTCCTCTACCATATGACTTCATAAAACACCTTCTCGAAATCTTGGCTGCATGCAGTTCCTTCTGGTTCACTCTATATTCCTCCATCACTAGAGCGGAGTAAATGGTGTCGGTCGTACCTACTCCTTTCACGAATCCGCACTGTTTCGATGACAATCTTGAAGCCGCGTTCCGATGCTCGAATATTTTTAGAGTTTGGCTCATCAGTCGGATTGGTCTGGACCAGTCGCTTTGTCATTTTGTTCTTCTTACAGCTAGTCATACTTTCCCTTCCATAACTGCTGGTAGTGGCCCCTTTATGGGATTGACTTCTGCGATGGAGTTGACCGTGTGGCCTGTGGTGGCCGTCTCTCTGAAATAGGTTCTCCATCTCTCGGTAATATATTCTGGTCTTCTTAACGTCCTACCAAGTTAGTCCTTGATATGGAGAAAGTGCTTCATATCTTTTGTGGACTCTGTTCTTCTTCATGCTACCCGGTATATCACGTTCTTCCTCGCAAAACTCCAGTCTCTTAGTAGTAGCTCTTTCATGTACACCTGTTTTGCCTATTTTACAGAAGTTTTCGCGGCGTGTTCGGCTTTTTGGTGTGTCTAGCGATCCTCCTCCGATTTTGTCTTTTCGCTTGTACCCTCTTTTCCTTTATGACTCCTTGCACTTCGTCATTCCACCACCACGTTTCTCGATCGATTCTTCTTTTCCTGGCTTTGCCTTCCCAAATCATCTGTGTTGATTTGGTGGACGATCTTTCAGAGGGGAAGTTGTTAGTAGCGCTTGCTCAGCCGCTCTGCTGGTCTTCAATCTCCACCATTTGATGTGTGACCTGGTCTCTGTAGCTCTGCTGATGTACCTGGTCACTGGGACTGTGACGTAGAGAAGCAGTGGTCTGCGTTGAGGTATGCAGCTTTCACCGAGAATGATTTTACGTTGACTTTAGTTCTTTACGTTCTTGAAGCTACGCTGTCGTATAGGTTAGAAGCCTATTTGCGACCGCCGGTCGCAATTGGTGTATGTTATGAGGTGGTCATTCTTTTTGATAAAGTCTGTGTTCGCCAAGGCCAGATGAGGCGAATTCCAGAATGCGCTTTCTTCATTGCATGTTCCTTATCCATGGCCTCAGTGACATTTCCCGGTTCCTTCCCGCCTTTCTCACCCATGTCGTTGAGGTCCGCTTCTAGCTAAGCGCGTAACGTCAACTGTACAGGGTCCAAAAATTGTGCCTTGTTTGATTGTTAATAACTCTCTCGTCATGAAATCTTTCGAGAAAATTTAGGTATCATTTTGTAGGGATTGCTTCAACTTAGACAGTAGCGAATTACCGATCTTTTTCCATTATTGTAGGATTAAGATAAGAACTCGAAGTTCTGAGGCCACTGTGAGATAGGCGTTCGAGAAAAATTCTTCGAAAAAAAAAACTGAAAAAATGTGTAACAAGGTTATCATGCATGCTCTTTTCACTACATAACTTTTTGCGGGTTCGCGGAACTTCTGAAATTGCGTAAGTGAATTTTTGACAGCTATCAGAAATCGATTACGGTACATATGGCGTAACTTATGAGAAAAACGCTAGGGTGAAATGCGAATTTCATATTTGCAATCAGCAACTCTGATCGGCCTATTGTCTGAGTTTTCAGCTTCTTTAATCTTTTTCAGGACAATATGACTCTTGATGACGCAAAACCCTCCTCAAAGTTCCTACTGTAATCCTGCAGTAAGAGATCGCTAGTTAGCTCCATACTGTAACAAAATGGTACCTGAAGCTTTTCGAATTTTTCATAACAAGAGAGATATTGCAGGTACTTAGGTACTCTTTTAACACCATGTATTGCTTCTTGAAAGAGTCCGGGCAACATTTCGAACAAAATTTTTTCGGCCTACCTGGGCTTATTTTTCACGCTGATATCCGAAAATGCAGCTGCAGAGTACGAAAATGTCAAAACGGGCTATTCCAGAAGCCGCTGATTTTAAATATGGACCCTTGCCACAGAGGTTAAGGCGCAGACGTGGTGGGACCCTAAAGTGCGGTTCATAATTATACGAACACTCAAAATTTTGTAAGTTTTCGGACTTTTTGGGAGAAACTCAAAAAGCGGTTGGTAGCACGAGATAGAACACAGCCGAAAGCGGTATATGATTCATAGGAATGGAAACCGATGTCAATTGTAGGAGTGTTTTTGCGTCTAATGCGAATTTTTAGCGGTTCATAATTGTACGAACACCTCAAACAAAGATCCATTTTTCATTCAAGATTGCAATCGTTTGAGTCCAAATTTTTTGAAAAATTACAGTAACAAAGTCTGACATATCTGCTACACACTGAACCCAGTGCAGTTCAAAACGAGGACCGTTACTTTTTTCAGAAGGCTCTAAATGCTTTTGGAGTGAATGGGCTCTAAAAACATCCGTTCTTCTGTGATTTGCGCGCTCTAATTAGCTTCTACCAAAGCTATGAGATGAAATAAGCTCTTTCGATAGGTATTTTGTTTGACGCTTGGAAAATCTTTGCGTTTTCATGCCGTTTTTCAACCAAGTTCCAATCTTACCACAGAGTCAGCACGATTTCGAGCCTCAAAACTCAGCTTCTCTCTTGCGCAAACATTTGATATGAAGCAGCTGCATTGCTTGCATGATAATATTTCTGTGCCAAAGTTTTTGGGTTTTTTCTAGAACTGATCTTGCGGCTGTGGGGCTACAAACCAAATAAAGGTGTGATTGCAATAGTAAAAACAGTATTTCTGGTGAAATAACGTCTGCGTGACCAAAACAAACGCTCAACGCTGCTGATTTTTTCTACCCAAATATTAAGTCTTGTGAACTTCTACATATTATATGCTTACTTCATTGTACGGCTTTAGGAGCTGAGTTTTGAGGCTCGAAATCGTGCTAACTCTTTGGTAAGGTTGGGACTTGATTGAAAAACGGCACAAAACGCAAAGATTTTCCAAGCGTCAAACAAAATACCTATCGCGAAATCTTATTTTATCTCATAGGTTTGGTAGAAGCTAATTAGAGCGCGTAAACCACAGAAGAACGGATGTTTTTGGAGCGTAATCACTCCAAAAGCATTTAGAGCTTTTGAAAAAAGTAAGGGTCCTCTTTTAGAAATGCACTGGGTTTAGTGTATAGCAGATATGTCAGACTTTGTTACTGTAACTCTACAAAAAATTTGGACTTAAATGATTGCAATCTTGAATGAAAGATGGACCATTGTTTGAGGTGTTCGTATAATTATGAACCGCTAAAAATCCGCATTGGGCGCAAAAACACTCCTACAGTTGACATTAATTTCCATTCTTATGAATCATATACCGTTTTCGGCTGTGCTCTATCGCCTGGTACCAACGGCTTTCTAAGTTTCTCCCAAAAAGTCCAAAAACTTACAAAATTTTGGGTGTTCGTATAATTATGAACCGCACTTTATGTCTTGAATATGTGCGACATGCATACTCTGGCTATCAACTGAAAGAATGCCGAGGCCACGCCAGCGCTGCGCCGGCGCCGAGCCAGTGCCGAGCTGTCCTGTTTGTCTGGGGCGGAGCTAGCTGACCCTATGCGGGCAAGGGCTATCGGAGCTTCTGGCAGATTCGATCAATAGTCGGTGCATCTACGTGGCTGAGAACTAGGTCAGCTAGCCCCGCCCCAACGAAATGTACGTGTATCGATCGAAACAGCACCGGGGCAGCTCGGCGCTAGCTCGGCGCTGGCTTGGCGCCGGCGCAGCGCTGGCGTGGCTTCCGCACTCTGGCGGGAGCCAAAGGGGGGGGGGGGACGCCGGGGTCGACACTTCCGGGACCCCCTGTACGCTACGACGCTGCCTTTGAAATCTCATAGACAGCTATACCATTCTGGTGCAGATGGCACCGTTGTAGAAAAGCTTGTATAGCTAACTGCACGGAATCGACTGCACGGCTGAACGCCCGCGAGCGTGTCTCTTGCGGGCTAACATTGGCATTCGCGCACATGGGTCATCATAGCGAGGGCTCGGCACAGGTGGCTTGCAAGCAAGCTGAATATCGTTTTTGTGACGAAAAGCAAAGGGGGTATCGTTTTAGAGGCCGAAAAGACGCAAAAATCATGACGTTTTGTTGACGTTCCGTTTTTTGAGGGCGTTTTCACGTTTAGGGTTTAGGGTCAAAGGGTACTTCGTACAAAATCGCGAAAGTCAAGGGGGACTTCGTTTCTTGCATTTACCACCTCCGGCCGAGCCCTGATCATAGCGCCCGTACTCGGCAACTGTGCAGGCACTTGCGCGCATAGCGATTAGTGAGTTGCGGGTGAAAAAAACACGTCTAAAAGGCACGTAACTCGTCTTGAAAGTTTTCTAGGCACAGCCTCTGGTTCCGGAATCCTCTCCCCCCATGGAGCAATTTCAAACTTTGAATCATGGCGCGCTCACCCAAATACAACCGTAGGGCACGACAACGAATTTGCGCACCCTTAGCGGGCTTCACACGTCCAACCAATGTTCAAGATGACTATAGAAAATAACGTTATCGACATTTTCGCCCTCTCGAAGCTAAATTCCTGAAATCAACGGGACGGATAAGCACCGAAGCGGGATGCTTTCGAAAGGTTTTGATGGGATACTGCATTTAACGAGAGCGTCCTGGCAAAGTGATGGGTACTGGGGTTTTACGGCGTTGCACGGGCAGACCTCGCTCCCTCCCCCCCCCCCAACTAATCTATCAGCGAAGTCTGGTGCGAAAAAGCACGCCTGTAAAGGCTCAATTCCACTCCGGAAATCCTCCAGACTCTCGTTCCAGACCTTACTCAAATGTACTTTCTACCCAATGCGAACCCTCAGAGGTTCGAACAAAGAAACTCATTTTCGCCATGGTTCACTAAGGCGAGAAGGGTGGAGGACTATATGTCGCCAAATGTGGAAGCGTCCAGCGCGGATGCGGAAACGCATCTCCGTACATATTCGAGGGTGCGTATTTGTTGCAAATGACCGCAGGGACCACCCCCTTGGGCGACATATAGTCCTCTACCCTGGCGGGAAGGCTCCGAGATGAAGAATTGGAGAGCGAAATTTTGCCGGGACATTGCTGAAGGATGAGGACGAATTATCTGCAAAAATGACCCGATTAGACTCAAATTCAGCCAAAATTGTGATTTTGGCCCTTCTATGCGGCGGGGGGTCAATAATGTCCCTGCTCAAACTGGTGGTTTTGTGCGAAAAGTGTGCTGTTCGTGATTTGGCTGTAAGATAACTCATGCCAGATAACAGTCATGGGCAAATTTAGAACGAAATTACGACTTTACTGGAGGCCAGACAGCCGAAGAGCCCTTCTATTCAAACTTATTTTCTCATTCCATAGTGAACAGTTTGCAGGATGTGCTCACTTTGCTTGTGCAATCCGCTACACAATGTCCTGTCAGCGGGAATGCGCTTTGACCTGGAGGAATAGAGTTTGCATCGGAATATATGAGACCAATCTCCATAATGCCCGCGTCAAACTGCCTAAATGTCAAATTTTTTCCGTCAATTTTCTTGGCACTAATGTCTGACCTGAGGTCTGTGGTCACAACAATCTCAAAGCCGGAACTGTCATACACGCCTGATATTAGGTCGGGATTGTTGTAGTGAATCTCCACCTTGACATAGTCTTTTCCATTTGCACCGCCAAGAGGAAGACCGGCTTCCGGTGGGAAGTAGATCGGCTGCGAAATACCAGTTTTGAAGAAGGCGTATGATCGAAAACGTAAAAAAATACTTAGAAGTCTAAATGTGATCACAAAGTGGTCAAGATGAAAAATTGCACCACCCGAGACTGTGATGCCACTCATTCTCGTCTTCCACTCATTGTCAGTCATTTTCAGGTGACCATGCATAGTATTCCTACCCCTTCTCCCATCGCCCAAGCGGCTATGACGTGGCTGCACGATCTGGCCGATGATGAAGCTGTCAAAGCATCGCAGTTGCCACTGTATTCAGTCTGGTATTCGCTCTCGCACCGAAATATCTGAATTCATCATTACTGCATACCACAAACGGTGGGTAGTCTTCCATGAGAATAGAGAATGAGGTCCGTAGTAAACCCCTGTTCAGCCCAACTCGGCTGGGGGCGGGCCTACGTTGAACGTAGAACGACTCAGCCCGGCATCCAGTGAGCTATTGATCAGGATGCGGATCACTTTTTAATCCTAGAGATCTTGTGCGTTCTCAAAAAATAATCCCCTTGAGCGGTTTGGTCGAACGGCTAATTGAAAAGGTTTCAACGCGAAAGTCCATGGTTCGCAATCGGCTAGTGGCGAATTTTTGTGCCACCACAGGATAACCTTTGATAGCGGCCGTCATCGAGAAAAATCGATGGCGACCGCTATCAAGGATATTGCCAAGCAAACAAATGGATAAAATAAAGCAATCATATTTTTACGAAGATATCATGAAAAAACGAAATTGTTGGAACAAAACAAATGAAGCAAATCAAGAAATCCTTGTTTGAAGCAGTTTTTGAAAGAGAAACGTAAGCGAGCCCTGAAAAAAGAGAAATCCTGCTTTTTTGCTTTTCTCTCCGCTATCAGCTGTTCATTGATCCTTTCCCCTTTAGGCCGCCGAAATTGTGCAATTTTGGGAATTTTGCACCGCAGTAGTACGTCAGCTGAATTCTCCTGTAAGTTACTCACGAGCAACTTACGGGAAATTTGTCTGATCCTCCTCTTAAGCACACTATTTCTCTCGGGTCACCCGAAATTTCGACCTCGGATAAGTGGCATTCTGGTGAACTGACTGTGACACTTGACCAGACAGTCTTCTGACTGTTGAACTGACTATCCTAGAGCATGGGAAGGTGGGCGGGATTAGGTTCACCCGAGGAAGTTCTTCTGAATGACTAATCTCAAGTCACCTGAGATGAATGGGGGTTTACTACGGGCCTAAGTATCGACGCACGCCATCAATGGCATAAAAGAAATGCTCGCTACTGTACTCGACTTCTAGAAACCAGCCCATTGCAGATCTACAAAATCCCCTTTTACAGAAGACTAGGCTATATGACCATCTACGCAGCCCTCAGCTATAGATCAGGGAAAAAATTGCATATCAGCAAAAGCGTTGGGTAACAACACTGAAACTCGGAAAACTAATTAACAGAAACTTGGGTAGTTCTTCGGGTCTTGAAAAAAATCTGCACCATCAACTCACTTCCATATGGTGCACAAGGTTCTCATTGCCTTTTTTAATGGATGGATTTATCTGAACAGATTAAGGGTCAGACGATGTATTATCATACTGGAACGTCATACTTGGACAATGTGGTGCTTTCGACTGCTGAGCTCCGCTGGTATTCTTTCTATTATACACCAGTATGTTGTTACCACATTAGGTATCTGAAAATCAGAATGACGAATGCCTTTTATTCAAAAACCAAATTTTTGACTTACAAGTGCATCATCAGCCAACACCTTGAAATGAACTCCTTCGGGTTCTGGAGGTGCAGCTGTGTCATCCATGTCAATCAAAACAGCGAAACGCATTTCCTATTGTTCAACAATATAAGCAAAGTTACTCATGCTGCGGGAAAGCTTAATTAGCAAATGGTGTTTTACCTTCATGACAGAATCACTATTGAAATCTCTTGTGAATTCGAAACCACCTGCGATGATGAACTGTGTTGTCCCTGTCTGAATACTAAGCGCTAAAGGCAGCGTCTAGGCAAAATCTCAACTTTTTTTGCCTTATCCAGGCCTTTTCGTGACGGTGATTCCAAATATGGCCTCAAATTGCGTAAATTCCTTAAAGGCAGTGGCTCGGCAAATCTCAACAACTCAGGATTTTCACGCGATAGATTCCTTAGCGCCTAAGTTGAAAACAGTGCAATCCTGGTTGCACAGCATGCCTTCCCTGTCGAGAAAATTGCTCTCAAACTTACACGCGCAGGCCAATCGTACACGCGTCCGGACGAATTGGCAATTCCTTTCTCACCATTGGAGGCTGCCCGCCGCAATGCTGTAACCATTGGGTCCCGCAACGATACGGCGTCATCAACCTTGCTCCACTCGTCCAGCTCCAAAGGGAAGGGCGTTGAAAAACGCTCGCTTTCGCCGTTTTCAAGCTCTCAGAAGTGGATTTTCGGGATCAGTGTATTGAATAACCCCAGATAAGCAAAAATTTGACTAGGTTGATTTGCCGAGCCACTGCCTTTAAGGCAGTGGCTCGGCAAATCTCAACCTAGTCAAATTTGCGCTTACCTGGGGTTTTTCAATACGCTGATTCCGAAAATCCACTTGTGAAAGCTTGAAAACGGCGAAAATGAGCGTTTTTTAATGCCCTTCCCTTTGATATTGGACACGTGGAGCAAGGCCGATGACGCTAAATCGTGGCAGGACCCAATGTTTATAACGTTGCGGCGGACAGCCTCCAGTGAGAAGGAATGCCAACTCGTCCAGATGCGTGTAAGATTGGCCTGCGCGTGTAAGTTCGAGAGCGATTTTCTCGGCAGGGAAAGCATGCTGTGCAACCGGGATTGCACTGTTTTCATAGTTGGGCGATAAGGAACCTACCGCGTTAAAATCCCGAGTTGTTGGATTTTGCCGATCCACTGCCTTTAGAAACCCCATTTTTGAGACTATTTTGTGAGAAGTGTGGACGAGTGCCTCTAATGCAGTCCTTGTCAAAAGCAAGCAATAACAGGTTGACACTATGCGTTCCACTGTGCTTGCCACGTGAAAACACGTTAAAGGCTGAGGAGACTTTGTTCAATAGGGCGGGCAGTGCGAGGGAGTGGGCGTGGTCCTCGAGACTCGGCATTTTCTGCGCCGATTTTCTCCTTTAATAGGGTGTGTACAAAGGTCGGGCATGTGCGATATTTCTGGATCGAGGCCCTACTCAGACAGTTGGAGCGTGCAGCGCGCGTATAGTCACACGGTGGCGCAACACCCAGTCCGCGGGACATTGGATGCCGCACCGCGCTGCTGGTTCGCGGTTGGCTGCCACTTTCCAGTTTTTCGTTGCGTTGTATACACACGTCTTGATAATCAGCTCCACACGTCATAGCTAAAAATATGAATTCGCATTTAAATCAAAGAATTCAGATCCAGCACCCATTCGCAATGCTACCGAGGGTTAGCGCTTGGAAGCAGCAAACAAGTTCTGTTTCTGCGACTGCTCATAAGATGTGGTCCCCAATCTGTTGAATGATGAGGCAGCCTAACCACTGCGTCGTACACTACGCGGGCATACCTTGCGCTTACAGCATGTGATAATTGCAGGCGGGCGGGCGCACGGGTAGAGTACAAATGCACGCGCGTGGCATGCTAGAAAATTAGGCGAGGGGGTCGCGAGATCGAACATAAACTTAGCGCGCGGGTCGCGGTGTTGGCCATTAATACGCTTACTGCACGCACTGAATGTCTAAGATGGCATCAGTGGCGTACCGAACCGGGAAGGGCCCCCCCCCCCCCTTATAAAAATGTGCAGAGGACTTGTATCAACTTGTGAATAATTGAAATAATGTTTAAAAATTTTTAAAAATTCAAATTAGCCTTGCAAAAAAACTTTTTCGGGGGGTGGTGCCGGAAAAATTTTGGGAAACATCCCAAAAAATTTTTTGGAGTGCATGGCTAACGCCACGCACCTTCAATGAAAAACAATTTTTGTCGCCCCCCCCCCCCCCCCCCGAGCCGATATCCTGGGTACGCCACTGGATGACACGCGCTCGGCATACTGCCGGACACGCCCACAGATAAGGCACGCGCTTTGCCGCATTGACCATAAACGCGCGTGCGCCGTACTCTCCAAATGTCTGAGTAGTAGTCGATTATGATAGTATCTTAAAATGTCCAAATCTGCCCAGACGCTGCCTTTAAAGGCAGTGTCCGGGCTAAAACTCGATTTTGAGATTTTGTGCTTACTTGGGCCTCTTCGCTACGCCGAATCCGAAAATGCACATTGTAGAGCGCGAAAATGGCGAAAAACGGCTCTAACACAGGAGGGAAATGAGCAGGTTGGCGGGGTCCTCCCCACTGCGAATTCACGTTCCCGGCTTCCGGAGTGACCTTCTCGCTTTCGTTTCAAGTCAATCATTCGCACTTGGCCGGTAGCGATGTTAGGACGGCTAGCGGAATCGAGAAAATCGCTCCAGGAGCTGGGAGCGTGAAATCGCACTAGGGAAAGCCCCGCCCACCTCCTGATTTTCCTCCTGCATTAAAGGCCTTTTTCGCCGTTCGAGCTTTCTAGTGTGGATTTTTGGACTCAGCATGGCGAATAGGCCCGGAAAAGCACAAAATCTCAAAATCGACTTTTTGCGCGGACACTGCCTTCAACGCTCCCTTCTAACAGTTGGCGATTATTCACCTCAAATGCAAAATCTCTCGTATCGCATGTTGCAAATCGTCTCCGAAACGCAAATCGATTGGACTGTTTCTTCTCTAACTGACAGTCTTGACTGCGGTCGAAGTGTATTTGGAAGTTTCCGTCGATATAACCATCCTGAAAGCGCGCAAGATTCTTATTTCCTTGAAAGCGGCAATTTCGCTCCAACTCGCCCTAAGTTTCCCTTCCTTATAAATGCAAACATCAGAATTATTGTATGATCCATGGTCAGAAAACCCTATAATGATGTATCCGAGGAGTATCGCTTCCTGAGCCACGTAGAACAACACCGACTGATCGGCATAATCAACTTTCCAATTCAGGTGGACAGTGGTCAGTCCTAGTGGCACGGTAAGCTAAAAAAAAGGTGTGTGAGTGAAGTTTAACGTCTCTTCTAGAGATAAACGTTTTAGGAGAAGTTTAAAACCTTCTACTGCATATTCTCCATTTCAAAGTCTGAATGTAAACATACAGTCGAGTAGATTTTCCGCTTAATATAGTGTGCTTGCACTGAAGGTGAAATGCGGTAAAATTTGCGCGTAAAGAAATAGCTACGCCTGTGACGCCGGCCATTTGCGCGCGCAAAATGTTGGCATTACTGGCGTGGCTACTCGTTCACGCGCAAATTTTACCGCATTTCATCTTCAGTGCAAGCACACTATATTAAGCGGAAAATCTACTCGACTGTAATACAGGCAGCCGAGGCTTTGTTGTGAGAAAAGTCGGGGTATAGGCCGTTCGGATTCTGCGCGGAATGCAACGATGTTGCGTCTATTGAAAATACTACGTGAGTGAATGGGAGAAGACGAAAAGCGGCGAGAGTGCACCAGAAAGAAGAGTGACGCGCAGTACACAATTCCGCACCCAGCGTCGGCGGCCTACAGTATTCACTAAGGAAAAACTGGTGACATTGATGTTCCAAATTCTGTAGCTATGGACAGAATAAGTATCGTCGACTCTAAAAATCGTGACAACGGTCTGCAGTGCGGCCAGTGCGCGCCGCACGGCACTGCCGCCTAGTGATTCGCCCAAATTACGTGGAGAAGGTGAGTTCTTGTGGTTTTTCTTTTTCTTTTTGCATCTTTTTTGCTTGCAGGAACTTTCATGGCTACCGCAGGGAGCCTACACTGCTGAGAAGCAAGATTGCCTTACGATAAAGAGGCAGTGCAGTGCGGCGCGCACTGGCCGCACTGCAGACCGTCGTCACGATTTTTAGAGTCGACGATACATGATTCTGCTGAGCAGCCTAATTTGCCTCTTGAACTGAGGTGTTCAAATGTCCTTCGGATCCTACTGGGATCAAATCCTGAACAATTCAAGGGCTTACCTGGCCATCACCAGTCACCAGGATCGTCAGTACAGTTATCACTGAGAGCCTCAGAAATGTCATCCCTGTATTTAGCCAGTTGATCTCATTTGTTTCCAAGCTTGCTTCACTTCGAAACTCCTGAAGATAGCATCCTTATCCCTACGCACAAGACATGCACATTGGTCGCTGTCAGACGAGAGATGACTCAGGCTCGAAGATTTGAATATCGCGCAAATCGTGACAGCAAATCAAGTGTGCATGTTTCCAAGATGAAATATCTTCTGTTCAGCTGATAGCGAATCTCTTCATTTTCTCTTTGCATAGCAGTATACAGTAATAAGAAACTCGACATCAGAACCAGGCACGAGGTGGCAAAAATCAAGCTGAAAATCGTTTTGAGAAGAAAAGCGAAAAGGGTATCGTAACTACACGTCGCAAAGTACGGTGTACTGTGAAAAAATTATGCGAGAAGGTTGTGACAAGTTTTTTTTCTGAAATTTCTCCATCAATGAAAAGTAGGAAAATGACTTGTTTGCAACACACATGAAGAAATTCGGCTCTAAATTTGTATATGCATAACATACAATACCACTCTCAGAATGTGCAAAATTTCCGTGAATGTTGCGAAATTCCGGGAATTCCGCGAAAGTCCGCGACGTTTCCGGAATTCCGCGACATTCCGGGAATTCCGCAGCATTTCGGGAATGCGCGACATTCCAGGAATTTCGCGGAATCCACGCGAATCACGCAAACTACACAACGCCATAATTTCCTTCGGAGTAATCATGTTTTGAATCCGAAAGCAGCTTTGTGTTCAGCTCGTCAAGGCGAATCTTCTGATGTACAGCATGTATTCGATATTCCGTTTACATTTTCTCAAATTCTTCTACGGAGGTCCGTCTTGCAAGGATGTAACGCAGCGCCTACTCAACATATAAGATACCTGCACGCACTATTCGACAGTTCTGTTCTTGTAGATTATAGCGCGCTAAAGTGTTGCCGCAGGCTTTTTCCCTAAAGCGATATAAGCGTTGGTGAATTCCGGAAAAATCACGCGTTTTCAAAAATTCGTCGTGACTTCCTTCGGAATGAATGTATTCTGAATCCGAAAAAGCATTGTACTCAGCTCTTCGAGGCGAATCTTTTGATATACAGCGTGCCCTTGATATTCCGATTTTAGAATTCCTAAATCTTTCTGTGGACGTCTCTTCGCAAAGGTGTAAGGCAGCGCGCATTGCTCCTAGTAGACTACAGTAAGGATGATTCGATAGTAATTCTTTTGTAGCTTGTGGATGGCTAAAAAGTATCCGCAGACTTCTTTCCAAAGGAGATAGAAGGGCTGGTGAATTGTGGAAAAAATCTTGTCGTCCCAAATTCAACTCGCCGTAACCCTAGAATACGAAGCTATCTTGCTAAGCAGGTGTGAGTTTCGTAATCAGCAGCTCAGATAACCTCTATGAGCAAGTTTTCCAAGAAATTCGGTTTTTTCATTTTTTCTCGTTTAACGCTCCGAAGCCTGCCGATGGGTTCCGGCTAAAATATTGATGATCTTAGATTGGACTGAAAGGAAACTCCGCTTTTAGAGGTTTTCGGACATGATGCTTACGAAAATAGTGGTCTTTGAGGAAGACAGGGTGTTATTGCAGAGGTATTGTGAGGTAAGTGTAACTGAGTTATGGAAGTTCGTAATTTCACCTGCACTTCTCGTCTGTCTGTCTGAGAATTTGCCTGCTTGCTTTTACATGTTGAAGTTAGTAGGAACGTGCCATCGAATGGTGCATGTCTCAGGCTCCAATCTACAAATCGCCGATTTACGAGCCTACGTAAACAAGTCCTCATGAATTTTGCCCAAAATATAAAGATCGCATACTTCGTCGAAATTCCAACGTGAATGGTTGTATAACATACTATGTACCATAAGTACCAGAGCTTCAGGTGTGGAACATACCATAAGTATGTTCCACACCTAAAGCTTACTATACTGACACATTTTGATCTGAGAGCCGCATGCACTAACATACCCGCCGGGAGGGGATCGCAGCTCAAAAGAAACCTCCATGTCCTGAAGCTCCAGATATCCTGGATTTCACGCTGTCTATCTGTCAGTAAGTATTCCCACCACCCTTCACTATGAACTATGAACATATTAAACAGAAGCGAGGAGCTGTATAAGGTACATTTCCCATCTTTTTACACGATCCCACTGATGATCCCCGGCGACCGATCGTTTTTCTTTAAAGTCATTTTTCTTTTTTCAAAGTCAATAAAAACATTCCAGAGTTATGCTGATTATCTAACCCAGTAGTGCAGAATTTGCTGATGATAATAAATGAGCTTTTGGAATAACTTTTCGATAAACCCCAACTTTCGACCTGAGATTCATCGAAAATTTAACTCCAAAACATCATTTGTTTTTATCAGCTCATGCTTGGCACGTTGAGTTAGATAATCAGTACAGCTTTAAGATGTTTTCGTTGACTTCGAAGAAAGAAAAACGACTTTGAAGAAAAGACTGTCGGTCTCGGGGGATCATTAGGGAATCCAAAAAAGCTGGAATATGCGGCATGTATAGCTTCTCAGAAGGATGGTGGGAATACCCACGGATAGGTAGACAGCGTTAAATCCAGATATCTTTCAGATTACGAAACTTTCTTTTGAGTTGCGATCCCCTCCCCCGGCGGGGATTTTAATGCATGGGCCCTAAACGCCCTTCGTCTCCTCTTTGCTGGAACCCAAGCAACGAGGGCGGTGTCCTTGAAGGCAGTGTCCGGGCAAAACTCGATTTTTAGTAGATCCACTTATCAGGTGTTATCCGCAACGCTGAATCCGAAAATTCACATTAGAAAGCGCGAAAACGGCAAGAACGTGCGTTTTTTGAAGCCTAACAATTAAAAATCTGACGATCCCCGCCGAGGCTGAGACGCAGACTCGCTGCGGGACCCTACGATTTCGACTGTGGCGGCATGCGTACTCTGCCGCATAAGAGTAATTGTAACCTCGTACTTGCGCGATGCTGTGTCTGAGGGGGGAAGCCACTTTCGCATGGCACTGATATCTCAAAACCCCAACTTGTCCTGACACTGCCTTTAAGGAGGGAAGAGCGCTTTAATCGAATGAATCACGCAGGCGCGATCAGGTGAAAAAACGTATAACTCGAAGGCGATAGAGCGAAATCGTTTCCAAGTTGCCCTGCCGCCCTCGTATTGGACCCCGACTTGATTCAACTTCGACTTACAGTCGCCTTCGGATGCCAAAGCACAGGATATCAAAACCAAATGTGTTCGTCGAAAATTCCCCAAGAAACCTTAAAGGCACCGTTCACCCAAAACGGGGTCGATGAGATTCTGATGCCTAACAGTAGTGGGTCCCCCAACTGTATACTCATCCAATTCGCGCTGGCAAAAGTTGCCTCCAAAGCGAGAAAATTGCTTCGAAAATCGCTCGGATAACAGATTTGCCACGTTGCTCCTCCCCTTTGAGTGGGCGTGACGTTCGTCCCGCCCATCCGTGCGCGCCCAACCAATCACCAGTCTGAAGAAATCGCTCTGTGGGTTCTGAAAACGGAGGTTTTTCGTGGTTTCCGTGGATTTCCGACTTGATATATGGAATCAGGGATATGAGAAGGCCCTGGAACGGCAAAAACATGCAGGTCGAGATTTTGGGTGGACAGTGCCTTTAAAGGCAGTGTCCCACCAGACTGGGGGCTATCTGGCTCTGATAGTAATGTAGTAGTAGACCCTCAAAATAAGGACGACAGCGCAGTTTGCAGCGCGAAAGGGAGTCTATGAAGTCTACAAATCCCCCCCCCCCCGCAAGTAGCCCGGATCTTACGGTAGGCTGGGCAAGTACGAGATGATGCAAGTAGAGATGCAGAGTCGTTGCGGGACTTTGCGCTCATGACTGTGTGCGCTATGCATGCTCTGGCGTTGTACCCTATTCTCAGGTGTATAAACCGCGGGGTGGTCCTAGCTTACATCGACCAGCCCGGATACATCAAAGGACTTCGCAACCAAAGGACCCTATACAGTGCTATGCATTGACTGAAAGAATCATAAGGATTGGATTGCTAAGGATTGCTGGAGGATTGCTTCTCGTAACACAGTAAAGTGGCTGAGCAGCTCGTTTAAAACTTTGAAAAAGTGCGGCTTATACACCTGAAAATAAGGTAGATCGAAATCGCTGTGCGGGCGGCATTCGGGCCTACCGTAAGATCCGGACCACTTTTGGAGCGAATTTCAGGCTTGGTAGACCCCCTTTTTCGCTCCGAACTTCAGGCCTCGCTTAGGTAGGTGGTCTACTTTAACATCGCCACAAAAACCCGGCACCCATTTTTTGCGGGGACGCTGCCTTAAAAGACATTACTAGACTGCTCTAAGCTGCTGATTTAAGGCATAAACTTGTATGTGACCGTAAACTCTAGCAAAAGCACCACTAGGTACAAGCAGCGGTATCTCGATAGTTTGGAAAAAACATTTAGCTTTTGGAAACCACTGTACTGCTAGAATCAGTGTTGCCAAAAACCATTCAATGAAGTTTTCAAATTCTGATGTATTTCTAGGCCCGTACATCCCACCGCTGAAGGGAGGGATGAAGACAGTTCACACCGTCTGTATTGAAAGAATTTTTATTATGAGAAGTGGTAATAGTGAATGGTGAATTATTCGATGAACCAAAGTGTGCGAGTGGGGGGGGGGGGGGGTAACCAGGGTCAAGCGTGGGGTGTGGCACGTCACACCTGAAGGGTCGTAGAGGGGTCAGGGAGAGGAGGAGGAGGGTGGTCGTTATCGAGTGATAGTGATGTTAGCGACAAGATGTCAGTCAACAATGTCTGATAGGCCCATTGTGCAAGATATCAGCACTGATGTTTTGCCCTACCGTCGTACGTGCACAGTAAACATATTAAAAAAATCCTAGAAACATAAGAGCATCATTTTCGTAACTAGCATGTCAAATAACCCCTGTGGGCCAAGTTTCAGCGAATTTTGAGATTTACAAATATTGGGACGCTCAAGTGAGGTGGTCATTTTCGAACATGCTAACTTTGTTTCAAAGGTGAGTAAACTACTTCTTTTTGCACTCATTACAAAGAATACCACCAACTGGGATCTGTTTTCTTCGATATCCGGCTCATGGCGAGATACCGTGATGGACAAATCGACGAAGAATACGAACGGTTCGTACAACATCTCCACGGTTGTGCCAAGGAAGCTCAGAGTCTAAGAAGTACGAGAAGGCGTCTCACCACGGGGACTTTGGAGCTGATACGCCAACGTGGACGCGCACGAGCCACAGGCAACTACCGACTGACGTCCGAGCTTGCGAAGCGATGCAGAGAAGCGATAAAAGAGGACCTTAAGGAGAGAAGAGTAGCAGTGATGGTTGACGCCGCGGAGGCTGGAAGAAGTATACGCAACGCCCGCCGAAGCTTCGTCAACTTCAAGACAAAGATGACCGCACTTCGTCGTCCTGACGGAACCATAACTGCTTCCCGAAGATCAATGGAGAAGGTCATCCACGACTTCTACTCGGATCTTTTTGCGAGCCACGTCCACCTTCCACCATGCCATCTCAAGGAGGACGAGTATGTCGCACCGTCTGTTGTTCCTTCCGAGATTCGTCATGCTATCATGTCGATGAAAAACCGTACAGCACCCGGTCCCGACAGGATTAAGCCAGAACATCTGAAGAATCTTTCGCCAGTTCTCATCAAGACTTTGGCAAGGCTCTTCACGCGGTACCTGACGGAAGGCAAGGTTCCAAGGCAATGGAAGACCAGCAAAATCGTGTTGCTGTACAAGAAGGGAGATTCCCGCGACATCGGCAATTATCGCCCTATCTGCTTGTTGTCTGTAGTCTACAAACTCTTTACGCGAGTCATTCTCAACAGGATCGGAAGAGAGTTGGACGAAGGACAACCATGCGAGCAAGCTGGGTTTCGAAGAGGATTCAGCACGATCGACCACATACACACGGTGTCAAGGCTCATTGAAGTGTCACGGGAGTATAAGATGCCGTTCTGTCTCACCTTCATCGACTTGAAGAAGGCCTTTGACTCGGTTGAGACTGAAGCCGTCATCGATGCCTTGAGCAATCAAGGTATTCCGACTCATTACATCAAGATAATTCGTGAGCTGTATAACGACTTCACAGCCACCATAACACCATTCTACAAAGACATCATCATTGACGTGAAGAGAGGCGTGCGACAAGGCGATACTATATCGCCGAAACTATTCAGTGCCGCTCTGGAGAACGTCATGCGTAAGTTGGAATGGGACAACATGGGAGTGAAAGTCGACGGCCGGCAGCTACACCACCTTCGCTTTGCTGATGACATCGTATTGATAACACCAAGCATCACGCAGGCGGAACAAATGCTGGCCCAGTTTGACGAAGTGTGTGGAAAGATCGGTCTACGGCTGAATCTAACGAAGACGATGTTCATGAGGAACGGAAGAGTGCCTGATGCTCCTTTCATGCTCAACGGGACGAACATCACCGAATGCTCAAGCTACACCTACCTAGGTCGTGAACTCAATATGATGAACGATCTAGCTCCGAAACTGAGCAGGAGGAAACGTGCAGCATGGGGAGCATATAAGACAATTGAGGACGTAGTGAAGAAGACCAAGAACATCCGGCTCCGCGCTTATTTCAACTCGACGGTTCTTCCTGCTTTGACGTACGCTTCAGAAACATGGACAATGAGAAAGCAGGATGAACACGCGGTTAGCGTCATCGAACGAGCTGTTGAGAGAGTGATGCTAGGAGTGAATCGACTCACGCAAGTGAGGCAAGGATTACGAAGTTCTACCCTACGTCAACGATCGAAGATCAGGGACGCTGCCGCGTACGCCAAGCAGAACAAGATAAGATGGGCCGGGCACGTAATGCGTTTCGACGACAACCGGTGGACGAGAGCTGTAACAGATTGGATACCACTGGACGTCAAACGCGAACGAGGAAGACCGCCGACGCGATGGTCAGATATGTTCACGAAGTTCTCTAATGAAGTCCTTCAGAGCGTTCCACGTGTTCCTGGTGCGATACGTAAACATTGGTCAACAATCGCCCGAGACAGGGACGAATGGAGGCATCACTGGTACCCGCTCGTGCAACACGATGATCAACGGGGATACAGGTGATACAGGTAATACAAAGTACTACTACTCTTTCGCTCACATTAGGATTCCCACTTCAATAAACCTCCGAATTCTGGAATTAAGAGCAAGCCAAAGTCATCCAAGACACCATTGATGACCAGGAACATGACGCTACTTGACTTTTGCCAAACGACGCAAATGTTAAGGGTAGCCCTATCACCGCGGCGTATCGGAGAACCGAATATGCAGTGCGCCCAATAAGGCCCAAGGCTCTCCCGAGTGTTTTTTCTAGGGCCGCGGGTGTTCCGATTGAACTTTGGAGACTCGCGGCCTGTCCCTAGCAATAACATTGAGCCGCGGGTGGCCAAGAAAAAATCTAGGGCAGCGGATGGTCAGTCCAAGAATTTAACTCCCGCGCACCGCCGAAAGGTACCGTTAGGGGCCGCGGGTGCTCGCAATAATTGTCTGACGCAAACTTAGCATTTTACCGTAATCCAATATTTTCGCGGTGTTTTCCATTCGCTTAGCTAAGGAAAAACGACTACATCTTTCCCTAGGATAAACAATTCTGAAGGAAATTCCTGCTATTTGGAAAAGAAGGTTTAGCAGTACCAACCATATGAAAAAGATAGAGATTTGAATGCTTTGAAGGTAAGTTAATGGGGTGTGGCACAACCCCCAAAAAGCTGTGGCAGCCACAGCTTTTTAGGAGTCGTGCCACACCCTATAACAACTCCGAAAAGAACTTTAAGGTTCAGAGTATATATGGTTTGATAGCCTGAGTCTTGTAGTTTTCATAGGAGTAGTTTGGGCTTGATTCATTTTCTTCGCTCTGAATAAAAGCTGGTGAAAACGCAGCCACTGGAAGCGAAAAATGAGACAAGATGAGACGCGCGAGATTTTGGCCTGCTTCTAATTCCATAGTTTGATGGTTATTTGAAGCAGGATTCATGGTACTCGTAAACAGAGAGACGTGCTTTGTACGGAGTACAAAAAGAGTTAGCTAATTCACTTTTGAAATATAGCTAATCATGTTTGAAAATGATTACTTCATTTGGGTGATCCAAAACTGGGAAGCCTCAGAATTTGCTAGAACTTGGCCCATGGTGGTTATCTGACATGATAATTACGTGTGCTTAATTATGCATGGTAGAGCCTTTATATCCTTACGGCAGGCAAACAATAATGCTGGTGAGGGGGAGAGGGGAGTATTGAGGCAGAAGATAGGAGGGGAGGGGTCGTATCCGACGCTTGTGTGCCGCACCTCTTGCTCGACCCTGGGCGTAACGAATATGAGATCACTTGAGTTCACTTGTTCTTACTGGAAACAAACTTACTATTAGCTGTGCATCAGTTCGACAACATACCTTTGCGAACAACATTAGGTTGGGAAGCAATTTGGCAAAATCTTAGTCTCGGATTAAACACTGATTAGGGAATGCCCGCACCTTTGAATAAAGGAAGGGGGGGGGACGCGGCAAAAAAAATTTTCAAATGAAGGTGCGTGGCGTCAGCCACGCACTCCGAAAAATTTTTAGGGGGGCTTCTCAAGATTTTTGCGGGCCCCCAACACTAAAATCTGGAAAAAGGGGACGTGGCATCAGCCACGCCCCCGAAAAATTTTTTTTATAAGGCTAATTTGAATTTTCAAAAATTTTAAACAAATATTTCAATTGTTTACAAAAATAAACAAGTCACTTGCACACTTTTATAACCCATGTAAGTAACTTTCAAAAATTTCGCGACCCGTTCTCAGGGGGGGGGGCGCCCTCCCCGCCCCCCCCCCCCCCTTCGGTACGCCACTGATATATATATATATATATTAGGTTGAACCGAAAGTTCTGTCGCACCATTTTCAAAAAATCATAATTTCCTTCCCTCATAATGATTTTGCGCAGATCAAATTTTATTAGAAAACGTAAAGCATGTAGATTTCAAAAGTCCCCTGGCGACTTTCCAGCATGTTCAGATTGGAGAGATAAAAATGAAAGAACGAAAACATCCGAAATTCGGAATTTTCGAGCAAAAGTTCTAGAAATTCAGAAACTGCGCGACAAAATCCAGAAAAGCCATTATCCTAATTTTTGTTATATTTGATTACTAACTGAGTTAAGTTTGTGCTGATCGAGTTCTTCTTTCAAAAGTTATGATTTTTTGAAAAAAATTCCGAAAAATCACTTTTTTAAGAAATCCTAAGAAATTGATTTTTCGGCATTTTTTTTTCAAAAATGATAACTTTTGAAAGAAGAGCTCGATCAGCACAAACTTAATTCATTTAATAATCAAATATAAGAAAAATTGGGATAATGGCTTTTCTGGATTTTATCGCGCAGTTTCTAGATTTTTGGAATTGTTTCTCAAAAATTCCGAATTTCGGATGTTTTCGTTCTTTCATTTTTATCTCTCCAATCTGAACATGCTGGAAAGTCGCCAGGGGACTATTGGAAACTATGTCGGGATGCAGCTATGACCCAACAGCTGCTAGCGATGGAGGTTGGCCTAGGACAACGAACCTCGGACAGTGACCTCCGCCCCGTCGGCAGGAGCCGGTTCCCTTTTTCCCCTTTCCCCCTCCCCTTTTGTATATAACTTGTATAATAAACATTATAGTAAGGCTCATGTAACCCCGCTACACATCAGGTAAAGGACCTGCAGACCTTTATCCTGACATGGAAGTCCCGGAAAGATTTTTTTTTCTCAAATCCTAAAATTAAATTTTTTTCAATCAACCAATCAACCATATGGTAAATAATATTCGATCCCCTCCTCCCCTCTGCCACAATCTTCCAACCGTCTGGATGGAGTCACTCAACAACGAATGAAAGCGAGTGTGTGAGTTCTAACTGTTTTGTTAATTTATCTATAATAATCGTGTGCATGAAAGGCCGGCAAAGTCCCATCGTCACCTCCCTGCGGTGCCGGCTGGCAACGGGGACCAACCCCGGCAAACGACGAGGGCACTGTCCCGCCAGGCGGAGCGACGCGCCGGGGACTGTACGAATCAGTCGTGTCACATGCATCGGACTATTAAGGAATTTTGTCAAGCTGCTAGGGCGTCCCCCGGAGGCGACGCGCGTCATTGCCCGCATGGCGCGAATAGTGAGCTAGGGCTACCTGCCCCCGGACGAGGCAGGCCAAAGAAGCGAGTCCAGGAAATCCGACTAGCGACGATCAATATAGGAACGCTGACGAGCCGCAGTCGGGAACTATGCGATAGGCTGAAGGAACGACACGTCGACATCGCATGTATACAGGAAACGAAATGGAAAGGGAGGCAGGCAAAGGACATCGGCGACGGATATCGCTTGTACTACACGGGAGATAGCAGCCGCCAGAACGGAGTCGCGATCATCGTCAACGGTAGATACCGCGAATTAGTGACCGAAGTGACGCGCATCTCAGATAGATTGATGGCGATGAAGATCGAAGCAGATGATGCCACGCTCCGAATAGTCTCGTGTTATGCCCCGCAAGCCGCATGTACCGAAGCTGAGAAGGACGTGTTTTGGAGGGACTTCGACATCCTGCTAAGGACATTCGACGCTGCAGACTACATCTTCGTAGGAGGCGATCTCAATGGGCACGTTGGCCACGAACACTATGGATTCAAGCGATACCATGGTGGAAACGGATACGGTCAGAGGAATGAAGATGGAGAACGCATCCTGGAAGCAGCAGAAGCACATGACTTGGCGATAGCGAATACATTTTTCAAGAAGCGAGAGTCACATTTGATCACGTACGCGAGTGGAGAGCGCTCAACTCAAATCGACTACTGGATGCTGCGCCGATGCCACTTGCCAATGGTGATGAACGCGAAGGTTATACCCACGGCGACACATGCATTTGCGCCACAAGACCGGTTGCTTGTATTGGATCTTCGACTGAACATCCACTTGCGGTCACGAGCCAGAAGGACGACTACAAAGAGGATCAAATGGTGGAAGCTCCCCGAACACCGCCAGCAAGTCAGAGATGCTCTTAACGATTTGAGGGTGTCGACGGATGAAAAGGAGTCGATTGAAGAGCAGTGGAATCGGATTACTTCGCAGATACGGTCGAGGGCCGAGACAATCTTGGGAACCACCAAGCCAGGACGCCGGTTTGTAGACAAGCAGATCTGGTGGTGGTCTGAGTCAGTCCAGCAAGTGATCAAGGAGAAGAAAGAAGCTTTCAAAGCCTGGCAACGCTCACGCTCAAGTGAAGACCTCCGTCGGTATCGAGAGCAGAACTCGAAGGCGAAGCACGCGGTAGCCGAAGCAAAGGAAGCTCACTACAAGAGACTTTACGACGAGCTGGAAGGACCTGCTGGAGCGAACAAGGTCTACCGGCTGGCCGCGGCACGACATCGAGCGAAGCAGGACATCGACCACGTCATGCACATTAAGGACGCAGAGGGCAACCTCCTGACGAAGCCGAGGGCAATACTCAAGCGGTGGAGTGAATACTACAAAGGGCTATTTAATGAGGAGTTCCCGCACCCGTTAATACCGCAAGGAGCCCCCACATATGGACCGGTATCCCGGATCGAGGAGGCAGAAGTTGTGCAGGCACTGAGGAAGATGTCTAGCGGAAAAGCTCCGGGACCCGACGACATACCTGCTGAAGTGTGGAAGATGATGGGGCAGCGTGGAGCGGCATATCTCACATCGCTCTTTAACCGCATTATCGTAGACGGACAGTTGCCGCGAATCTGGACTACGAGTGTCACAGTCCCTATCTGGAAGGAAAAGGGCGACGTCAGCGACTGTTCAGCATATCGACCAATACGCTTGCTATGCCACACGATGAAGATCTTCGAACGAGTCATCGACGCACGCATTCGAAGTATAGTGGAGGTCACCCCGAATCAATGTGGCTTTGTAAAAGGATCTGGCACCATCAACGCCATCCACGCGGTACGATTGCTAATGGAAAGGCATTTGGAGAAACGGATTCCGATTCATTTCGCATTCCTGGATTTAGAAAAGGCATTTGATCGGATACCGCACGGGCTGATCTGGTATGCGCTGAGGAAACACGACGTCCCAGAGGAGTACGTTCGCTGGATCAAACTCCTCTATACGAACACGACGGGCGCCATACGCTGTGCAGTGGGAACGTCAACGCCATTCCCAATCCAAGTCGGAGTACACCAAGGATCGGCTCTATCACCGCTTCTCTTTATACTGTGCATGGACACGGTGACCAAGGACATCCAGCTGCCGCATCCGTGGACGCTCCTTTACGCAGACGACGTCGAGCTAGCAAGCGGATCGAGACAAGAGCTTGAAGAGGCGACTGTGAGATGGAAGACACGATTAGCGGAGTATGGCCTACGAGTGAACGTAGCAAAGACCGAGTACCTGGAATGCGGAGAGCAAACCGATGGCACAATTAGCATCGATGGGCAGCCGCTGAAGAAGGTCACGATATGCAAATACCTGGGCTCCCGAGTGACGTCAGATTGCGACACGATCACTGATGCTCGTGCTAGGACGAACGCGGCGTGGCTAAAATGGCGGCAAGTAACAGGAGTACTCTGCGACCGACGAATTCCGTTGTATCCCAAGTCGAAAGTGTATCGGACTGTGGTGAGGCCAGTCGCCCTGTATGGAGCCGAATGTTGGCCAGCAACCAGAAAACACGAGCAGATCCTGAGCACGATGGAGACGCGAATGATAAGATGGATACTGGGCCTAACGAGAAGAAACTGCGTCACGAACGATGATGTACGACACATTTTCGGAGTTGCACCTATCGCGGATAAGATGCGAGGTGCCAGATTAAGATGGTATGGTCACGTTTTACGAAGTGAAGATAATACAGTAGCAAAAACAGCACTTCGTCTAGATCCACAGGGGAAGAGACCACGTGGCCGTCCGAAGCAACGCTGGTTGGACACCATTCGAAACGACCTGCACATTGCAAAGCTCAAACCACAAGAAGCAGCTGATCGAGTCAAATGGAAGCAAAAATGCACCACCGCCGACCCTGCACCCGCGGGACAATGGCGAAGATAAAGAAGAAGAATCGTGTGCAGTGAAAATATTTAATCATTTCAGAAGGAATAAAATAAAATAAAATAAATTAAAATAAAATAAAGTAAAATAAAATAAAAAATAACAGTCCTGCGAACAGTCCCATTTTTGTCAATTCTTTCTTTCGCAAAGCGCTCGCATCTCCCGTGATCCATGATTCCGTGATCCGTGAGTCCGTGAATCCGTGATTGCATATCCGTGAATTTTTTTGGAAAAATTGCCGTGATTCCGTGATCCGTGATCCGTGAATCCGTGAAACCGTGATTCCGTGAATTTTTGTTAACTTATTTTCTTTTTTTCTTTTTTATAATTAGACAATGGACTTGTTCGCAATTGCTAGCACAAAATTCACTGCAGTATTAGACCCAGAAAGATAAATCTGCTGGCCCACTGCAGATAACTTCTGCTGGGAAGTGTCGACAAAACGTAATGCTTCGACCTCTCAGGAAATATAGCAAAACCCAGTGCTACTGTCCGCGCGCGGTGACCCCCTTTGGCTATAGAGCAACGCAGCTGCCCTCGCAAGTTGTAAGCATGTGACCCGCGACAAATTTTTTTGTGACAAATTAATATTATTTGAGCGCTATGACCTTTCAGCTGCGATAGTGCAAATACGTCTGCTTTGTGTCGCGATAAGCCTTGGAACAGGATTAATAATTGCGTAACCTAATCTTTTACGATCATGGTATACGTCCAACAGCAGCAGTTGCACAGTATGACCCCTTAGCGTCTGTTCTTATGCAACTTATACTGCCAACAACAACAGTTGTGCCCGATGTCCCGCTGCCGTATATCTTACGCAAATTATATTATCGTAATATTAGGTTGTTACATAAGTCTTGTTACACTTAACTTCTAACGGCGATAAGTCATACATCTCATAGTCTTTGCAGGACTCCAAGGTACCATTCGATAGAGCAAAGCAAGCTCTACAAGATGGTCTGCAAAAGTTCGCACCAGCTCCGACCCACCGTAAGTTTGCACCCAAAATCTGAGTCGTACTGAAATTCAAAAAATCGCGAAAAATTCATATCTTTGTTCAAACAAATCCTACGGATCTCCAACTTGCTCACAAAAATTGCCCACTATATCAAACACTCATATGTACCGTTGCTGTAGTTTTTCCTTATCTAGAAATCGAGAAAAAGAATTTTTTTTAGTTTTTACAAAAATGAAACTATGCTGCTTCTTTTCATGTAGCTGTATACTACAAGCCCTTAAAAGTATAACCGTAAATTTTCAGCTTTTCAGAAGCTCTGGTTTTTGAAAAATACCAAATTTAGCTTTTATCACTCGGGTGTTCAATGCTAAATTAGGTAATTTTCGAAAACTAGGGCTTCTGAAAAGCTGAAAATTTACGGTTATACTTCTAAGGGCTTGTAGTATACAGCTACATGAAAAGAAAGAGCATAGCTTCATTTTTGTAAAACTAAAAAAAATTCTTTTTCTCGATTTCTAGATAAGGAAAAAATACAGCAACGGTACATATGAGTGTTTGATATAGTGGGCAATTTTTGTGAGCAAGTTGGAGATTCGTAGGATTTGTTTGAACAAAGATATGAATTTTTCGCGATTTTTTGAATTTCAGTACGACTCAGATTTTGGGTGCAAAATTACGTTGGGTCGGAGCTGGCACAAACTTTTGCGGACCATCTTGTAGAGCTTGCTTTGCTCTAGTGAATGGTACCTTGGAGTCCTGCAAAGACTACGAGGTGTATGACTTATCGCCGTTAGAAGTTAAGTGTAACAAGACTTATGTAACAACCTAATATTTACCTTCTGCTGTCGAATACAAAACCACTTCAAACCTTTTGAAATATTCAGAAATATTCATACTATACACAACACTAATTATATTGTTTGTTGTTTCATGAAAATGATACACGTCTAGATCAATAAAAAAAATTTCGACAGCTTTGGTGATATTCCGCGCCTCACAGATAATAATAGCACTCAAATCATTCTTAGTGCAGGATCGTACTTTTGAAGATTTACCGCGTTTTGCTAAAATTTCCCATCCATTGAACAAACTTGGCATAAACAAAAATGCAGCTTTTCTTTGGAGCAAGGAGTAAGAAATAGCATTCCAAGCATTAAAACATGCCCTAGTGGATGCGCTTGTTTTAGTGCTTCCTATTCTAGGAAAACCCGATATCATCCACACCGATGCATCAACCATCGGTCTCGGCGCGTGCCTCCTACAGTCAATCCGGAGACTAGTAGTGAACATTTGATTGCACAATGCAACCGCCGTTTAACAAGACACGAGAGGAACTGGCAACATTACGTTAGATTCGCTATACGTTGCTTTTACGGTAGTTCCATGTTGATAACTGACCATAAAGCGCAAAGAAAAAATCTCCCATGCGTAGGTTAGATCTCGTGCATCGCCGTGCTAAGCAAAAGCAAATATTTATTTGTCTCTTTTTAGTCAATCATGTCGATTCTGAGAGCCTCCACTATTAGGTACACTCGGCATGCCTCAAAAGTTAGATGATAATTATGCTGCTTAAGGCGAAAAAAAATTCAAGTAGTATGTCCACTGAATCTGAAGTAGTCAAACAAAAGCGCAAGTCAAGTCGATATTCGCAAGATGCGTAACTTGCACACCCAATTTATAACTCACATTTTTTTTTGAGAAAGCTAATTTCAGGGAAAAAAATCAAGCGAAATTGTTTTGACTGTATTTTTCAGTATATCCTCCGAATGCCTTGTGAGCAATGTTAATAAAAAAAATTTTGTAGTGCAAAGAAAAAAAATTTCTATTGGTTATCTGAGACTATGATGGTGCTGAAGAAAAAGCCTTGTGCCGGTAACCCCTCAAAATATATTTTTCAACTACATAGACTCATTCGAGGTGAATAATGACGAAGACAATACAGCATTATTATATTTGCTATGTATAATCTTTTCAAAATTTCGAAAATAAAATTATGATGCAGCTAATTTCAAAAAAAAATTCTTGAAGTTTAGGTTTTATTCTCCAAGTAAGGAAGTAAAAAAAATTCTCTGACTGTCCAACCTTTAAGAAGTAATTTTTGCAACGTTTTGTAAGTGTTAATTCATTCATGTGCCTTGCTCCTACTAGGTCTACTCGGTGAACCTTCCGAACCTTCTTTCAGTAAATACTCTTCGATATGATATACCGTAGGCAAGCTGTTGCTGATTTTTTTTTTGAAATTTCTATACGAGTAGTGAAGAAAACCAAAATATCTTTCATTGAAAATTCGAAATATATTTCAAGAATGTTATATGGTAGAGCCAAGTATCTGAAATACGCACGTAAACAACTCTACTCGCATAATTCTGCTCAGGACTGCCACTTTTACTCAGTTTGTTGAAAGTTCAAGAAACTCAGATTTTGCGCGGCTAACAAAACTTCACCACTTGTCCGGTTCTGGTTATTCCTCACAAAGTTTTAAGGACGCAATGCCAATGTCTAACAAAACATTTTTCATCTCAGTCATCTTACAAAAAAAGAAAGGAATACAGATAGCATCAGAATTTTGCTTTACAAGGCGTATTCGCGCACCTCCAAAAGAAAAAGAAGCAAGCTCACAAAATCTTGTTAGTCTCCAAATTAATCTACCACTTCAGAGAATCTCCTCGTTAATTCATACAGATTTTCAGAAATATGTGCTTTCCTATTGTTCTAGATTTAGAGAAAAGTTTCATTTGGTTATCATACTTGTATTCAACATGAAATAGAGATTCAGAGGAAATTTTCGCTGACAATGAGATAAATTTTCCTGCTTAAGCTGAAAACTCTTCAGAACTTCTGGAAAAGAACAATTGGACTTTTCATCCATAGTTTCCAATGGTCTTATTGCTAGCAACTTTTTCCCATTTTTGAACAGAATCTTGTCCGTATCAGAGCTTGTTTATGTCAAAAGAATTTCTTGCTATAAGAAAAACACCACTTAAACTATATTAAACCGCTTTCTACATTTGAGATACTCTGACAAAATGCGTCCTGGTATCAATTTTAGTCTGTTCAAATGTATTTGAAAATTTTTTTTGAAAAGAAAACCGTCAGCATATTGTAGAATTTACCTCAGAACCCCAAAATAAGAAGAAATCAATAGAAGCGCTTATGCGGCCATTATGATTACACATCCACTTTTGGAATGATATAGCAAGCATTCTCTCAGCTCTCAGTTCAATAGACCTACGAAAACATCTAATCAAACTGCATTTCAAAAAAAGATTTCATTCTTTTTCAAATTTCTTTTCAAAACTCTCACCAATCACAGAAATGATCTTGATCGAAAAGAACCTCGTCGGTTTTATGTGTATTAAATAACTAGTGCAGTTTTTGACAGTACCAATCTTGAATCTCAACTTGAAATCAAAATTTTTCCAAAAATCACGAAAATTTTCAAATTTCTCATCACATTCGGGGTTTATCATGCGTCAAAGCATCCTCTTCTTTTCCCAGAGCACTAAAGTTCTAAGGAATACTTTGTTTTTAAGATATAGAAAACCTTTTTAAGAGGACAGAACACCGAGTCAACTTTTTACGCTTTCCGAAGATTGAAAAAATTTTTTAGAGGTTGATTTGACAATTGAAACCATTGCTAAATTGTTTTTTTTTCTACAAAAGGTCACAGTTGATTTCACTTGACACAAAAGCAAATTTTTTCTTTTCGAAGGAAAAACAGAATTAACAGTTTTGTAGATTTAAAGCTTCCATAACGCAATCATTTTAATGATCGAGCTAATTTCGCGAATAAGGAGAACCAGTTTTGAATGCAAAATCGCATATTTTTTGTGCAAATCAAAACTTAGATGATTTGAAGAAAAAAGTCTGGCTAGAAAAAAAAACGACATGTATCAGAGTAACTTGTTTTCAAAGCTTTCACCCTCAAATTTTTAATCAAACTCTGTTCCTCATACCGAACAACGCTGCCTTCCTGTACGATATGATAGATTCGCAATTTCTCTTTACAAATTAAACGACTATTTGAGCTTTGCCACTAGACTGGAGCCAGCACAATGGAAAAAAAATGAAATTGCTAATGAAATTTTCGCATCCGCTGAATTCACCGACAGAAATCAAAGCTCGGCCAAGCTTTCTTTCTAGACGTCTAAATTCTACAGGAAGCTTATAAGTTTTCATTAGAACGGATCAACAAAAGTGTACAACCTAAAATATCTAAAATTCTATGTTCTTCTCACATACCGAGGAAATAAAAAAGGAAGTATTCAGACGTGAATAGTTTTCTTTTTCGAGATTTTCAAATTTTCTCAATTTAAGGCTTGAGATAAATTTTCCTCGATTAATTGAAGTTTGTTTTAAATAACTTTTTCCGTACATCATGAGGTACACATTCAGATATTAGATGAGACCTCTTTATGTTCTGTGAAAGTTTACCAAAATATGCGCAAAAGTATTCAGATTCAAAACAGTGGACACACTATTGGTAAAAACATCGGAAAATAGCAGTTCCTCCAGTTTTGTGCAATTGCACAAACCAAGTCTGCATTACGTTGTTAAACGTAGCAATTCAGAACTACATTTAAGAATATTTTCAGAGAATATTACTTGTAGCTGAATGGAGATTGTTTTCAGAGAACAATTCTCTTTTGACCGAAACGCTTCACAGAAGAAATAACTTGCTGTTTGCCAAAAAAAAATCCTCAGTGCTTCTGAACATGTTGAGATATCCAGATTGATATTCTGATCGGAAGCAATGACCGCATTTTTTTTTTGTGAAAGGTGATCAGCCGAATAACAATAAGCAATGAAGGCATAGTTTTTGTCACAGTGAAATTCATTCTTGGGAATGAAAAAGAAACTGTTTAGAACGTTTCACGTCAACCAGTCCTCGTTTTTTTTTACTAGAAAACAATGGTGACGATTCCTTTACAGATTTCAGCAGAATTCAGGACAATCATTCAGAATTTTCTATATTGGATGTGGACGTTGAAGATACATAGATAGCTTTCATAGATTGCAAATTAGTCGTGAATTGCCACCATAATGTTAGGATCATTTCCGCTGAAGTTCTTATACTTATAACTCAAAAGCTACATATCGTAGTTTCTGCAGTGGAAGCGTTCTATTCGTATAATTTGCTGTGCCAAAATGTACTGTAATTCATTTTGTATAATTTGGTTTGCATTTTCATGTTGTCTATGTCGAAAATGGGCTAATGCTTCCAAAAACGCACTTTTCAAAAAAAAAACTCAAAAAAAAGGAAACATTAGAACATGAACGACATCGTGTTTGTTTTGTTCATGAATGTAGTCTTGAATTTGGTCGCAAGACTGCAAGACAATTTTTAAATGCAACTCAGTTTGGAAAAAATCCAACTATCAGAGTTTTATTTTTTTCTGCTGTCGAGATATTTCTTAACGTGAGTTTGTTTACACCTATTTTGCCGCACCGCTGCGATTATCTATAAATAAATTTCTTTGAACCGGCAGTTCAAAGAATGGAAAAAAATATTTTGTGCTAGGCAGCGAAAAAAAAATTCCTATTTCTCTAACACTCAAAATCTGCCACTATGTTGAATTAAACACAGTTTGTTGTGCTCAATTCTGCATCTAAATCTTCCTCTCCGTTTTCCAAGCGATTGCATTATTTATATGCTGTATAACCATATGTCACTCGGTTCAAATTATGCAATACCTTAATATATTACACTTCCTAAAATTCCACATGTAGCTTGACTATTTTTTGTAAAATATAACTTCAGAATCACTAATGTAATCCAATATCGCCTAACACTTTGTTAACTATGTAACTTCTGCTCACCACGCTATTTTCATTAACATGTTCTCAACAAGTTCCCTTCCAAACCATAATTTCCTCATATCAACATTAAATACCGGTCACATTATACTCCCATATCTCCACGCTAATTTTCCCATTCGTCAATTTCCTGCTATAATACGCCTGTTCACTTCCTACAACTACATGTTACTGCCTCTCCCAAGCAGTCCCCTACGTCACATCGTTCATTCCGTATATCTCTCCGCTTGAGGACAAGCTCACTCTGTACCTCTAGGATGAAGTGAAGGTCGATGTTTGGTTATCCAATCCACCTAAACCAACTCCTCCACTCAGTCCGACTGAGGATAATGTACCGAAATCGAAGTTCTCTATGGTCTCGCCGTAACACGTGTACTCCTTACGCACGCAACTCGGAAGACGTTCAACAACAGCTGAACAAGCTCGAGGACGAGCTTTCTGAAGGAATGGAGATGTCGGGATGCAGCTATGACCCAACAGCTGCTAGCGATGGAGGTTGGCCTAGGACAACAAACCTCGGACAGTGACCTCCGCCCCGTCGGCAGGAGCCGGTTCCCTCTTTCCCCTTTCCCCTTCCCCTTTTGTATATAACTTGTATAATAAACATTATAGTAAGGCTCATGTAACCCCGCTACACATCAGGTAAAGGACCTGCAGACCTTTATCCTGACAACTACATGCTTAACGCTTTCCAATAAAACTTAAATTGCGCAAAATCGTCGTGACGGAAAGAAGTTATGATTTTTTTAAAATGGTGCGAACGAACTTTCGGTTCAACTTAATATTAGGTTGTTGCAAAAATAATGTCCGTTTTTCTAGGCGTATATTCCAAACGACTTTTCTCCATCAGGCTTTCTTTTTCGATACAGATTTTGCACACCATTGGAAAGCTTTCTTCATGTACTTTCTAACGGTGGTGAAATCAAGCTTTTATCTCATCTGTAAGATTTTCACCAGCATTTTGAACAGCCGCACTCAAAATCGAAATTTCATTGCTCCAACTTTTTTGGCCACAATTCAGGCGCAAATAAACGAATTCTTCTGAAAACATAGCTACTGTATAGGATAAATATTGTTTACTTATTGCACGTTAAATAAGTTTTTCGAATATACCTGAACTGACAAATCGAGCTTCAAAAAAGATACCCGCTGCCTAGAACTCTATGGGTTCGAAATTTTTCCTGATTAGGGCAATCGCTGAAACTTCGCTCATTTCTGTAGGCTTAAGGTAAGGACATCTTATCTACAATTTATGCAGAAAAACTTAGCTATTCAGTGCGTGAAGATTTCCAAGTTTTCATAGTTTGGGACTTCCAAGCCTATCACAAATAGGCTTAAAAAGTGAACAATTTTGGATTTCTATCTTTTTTAATTCGCAAAACTTCTTCGCTGAAGTTCTTTTTATACAAACGTATACTCCTGGGTTGCGTGTACAAAATAAGCTAATTAGCAGCCATAACAACAAAACTTGAAGGAATTTGTAACTTTTCAAAAACGAGGTTTTCAAAAGCAAAACTTTTGAATTTTTGACGCATGGTTCACTTCCCGTTTGCGATATCAATAAATGCAGGTGCGCCTTAGATTACGAAAGGTTTACTGCATCTGGTGGTCTTGATTGCATTCAAAAATATGAAAACTGAACGAAGTTATAGCTTTTCAAAGCGAAATTTTGCAAAACGGACATTATTTTTGCAACAACCTAATATTATGTTGAACCGAAAGTTCTGTCGCACCATTTTAAAAAAATCATAACTTCTTTCGGTCATGACGATTTTGCGCAATTCAAATTTTGTCTGAAAGCGTAAAGCATGTAGTTTCCAAATGCTCCCTGAGAAGTTTCCGACATGCTCAGGTGGCAGAGATAAAAATGAAAGAACGAGATCATCCGAAATTCGGAATTTTCAAGCAAGAATTCTAGAAATTCAGAAACAGTGCGATAAAATCCAGAAAAGCCATTATCCTAATTTTTCTTACATTTGAATACTATCTGAGTCAAGTTTATGCTGATAGAGGTCTTTTTCCAAAGCTTATGAATTTTTGAAAAAAATGCCAAAAAATCCATTTCTTAAAAAATTCTTAGGAAATTGATTTTTCGGCATTGTTTTTTAAAAAATCGTAACTTTTGAAAGAAGGGCTCGATCAGCACAAATTTGACTCAGATAGTAATCAAATGTAAGAAAAATTAGGATAATGGCTCTTTTGGATTTTATCGCACAGTTTCTGAATTTCTAGAATTCTTGCTCAAAAATTCCGAATTTCGGATGATCGCGTTTTTTCATTTTTATCTCTGCCACCTGAGCATGTCGGAAACTCCCCAGGGAGATTTTGGAAACTGCATGCTTTACGCTTTCAGGCAAAATCCAAAGCAAAATCGTCGTGATCAAAAGAAGTTATGATTTTTTGAGAATGGTGCGACAGAACTTTCGGTTCAACCTAATATATTAGGTTGTATCGAAAGTTCTGTCATTTCATTTTGAAAATTTGTAACTTTGCGCTGTTTCAACGGATTTGCTTGCCTGTAATTTCAATAGAAAGATTAAGTCTTTCTCTTTCAAACGCTGTTTTGCGGAGCTTCTCTTTCACATTGGGTGCGGAGATAAAAATGGAAAACTAAGACTATGTAAAGTTTGACCATTTTAAGTTAGGTCACCAAAAATCTGGAATGCTGCAGAAAAATCTGAAATCGTCAGATATGTTTTTTGACCTACCCTTCGCATCCGTGAAAAAATTGTGCTGTTTGGACGTCTCTGTGAGAAGTTATGATTTTTGCGAAAATTGACAAATTAATTATTTTTGGCCTTTTCTATAGTAAACTCGATATCCATAACTTCTCACAGAGACGTCCAAACAGCACAATTTTTTCACAGATGCAAAGGGTAGGTCAAAAAACATATCTGACGATTTCAGATTTTTCTGCAGCATTCCAGATTTTTGGTGACCTAACTTAAAATGGTCAAACTTTACATGGTCTTAGTTTTCCATTTTTATCTCCGCATCCAATGTGAAACAGAAGCTCCGCAAAACAGCGTTTGAACATCGCAAAGTTACAAATTTTCAAAAATGAAACGACAGAACTTTCGGTACAACCTAATATATAAGGTTGTCTTAAAAGTTCTTGCGCCGGATTTTCGAAAAATCAAAACTTCCTTTCTTCTCAACGATATTTCTCAAAATTATTTTTGTATGAAAGAGGAAACCTTTTTTATAGCGGTTCCTTTGTCATGAATTAGCGTTGATAAATTCGAGAGTTAAAAGCAATTGAAGGAAATTAGTCAACATCGACATTTTTTAAGCTGGGATCACGAAAAATTCTGCAAGCTTGAAAACGTCACAGAACAGGCGAAAAAGTCATAAACATGGGTTTTGTGACCTCCCCTTTCTAGCTGAGCGAAAATCGTGCCAATCGGGAGCAATTTTCATTTTCGTGAAAAACGCAGACCCGAAAATCCGAATAAATCACGAAAAATAAAAATTGCTGCCGATTGGCACGATTTTTGCTCAGCTAGAAAGGGAAGATCACAAAACCCATGTTTATGACTTTTTCGCCTATTCTGTGACGTTTTCAAGCTTTTTTGATTGTGCTCAAAAATTGCAAAACTAAAGAAATTCTCTTTAATTGCTTCTAACTCTCGATCTACTTCGTTTTAATCAATGAAAGAGGTACCACTGTAATGTGCAAAATTTTCTCTATCAAATAAGAATACTTGCAGAATTTTTCGTGAACCAGCTTGAAAAATGTCGATCTTGACTACTTTCCTTCAATTGCTGCTAGCTTTGGAACTTTCTAACGACGCTTCAAAGCAAAGGTACCATTGTAAAGGGAATGGTTTCTTCTTTCAGATGAAATTAAAATCAAGAAAATCCATGGAGTGGCAGTACTCTGCGTTGATACCACTGCTT